>JAJSOF020000003.1:188886464-189341464 GCA_025594305.2 Periplaneta americana | reverse complement strand
TTTGAATCCATATTAGATATTCACTAGTGGCGTCCTTCGTTAATATTAGCTGTTATTTTGATCTTAAGAAATTTTCAGTATAATAGAGATTACGTATGATTTGAGGCTTTCTCGGCGTTGGTTCGCTAATATGTTTTCGCGGGATATCAGCCGAGTTAAGATTTTGGAATGCTCCAAGCTTTCGACTGCTATCTCTGCAGCCATCTTCAGGGAAGTGATGTCCGAACAGAAAGACGAAAGGTTATATAGATGTTAGGCTGTCTCAGGTGAAACGGGATTGGTTGGCGGATCGGCCAATCCGGGGCCGGGAATTGTCATCGCTCGTAAGCTCCGCCCCTCCCGGGATTCCTGCGTGAAGTTTGGCGGGCGGCGAGCCCTGTTCCGCCGGTTGGAATCGGTTGCCGTCCTCGGTCCGTGATCTTCATGACCTTGATTGTAAGAGGGCCTGAGTTGGTCTAAGGCCGGTGTCCATGCCTGACTGAGCTGGAGTCCACTGTCTCTGTTAAAGTTGTTTTTCTCCAGCTTGATCTCTATGGCCTCCTTGATTGTACGATCCCAGTAGTGGCTTGATTTGTTAATGACCTTGGTGTGGTCAAACAGTATTTTATGCTCCTTTTCTATGCTGTGTTGCGCCACTGCAGATTTTTCCGGGTAATACAGCCTCAGGTTCCTCTTATGTTCTTTGATTCTGTCTTCTATTGTGCGGCCAGTCTGCCCTATGTATACTTCGCCACACTCGCATGGAATCTTGTAAATCCCTGGAGTCCTTAAGCCCTGACTGTCTTTAACCTGACGTAGATGACTCCGGATTTTGCTCTGTGGTTTATGGATGGTTTTGATATTAACCTTCTGGAGGATTCTGCTTATTTTGTGTGACACGCTCCCGCAGAATGGAATGAAAGCTTTCTTTGTCGGTTCTTGCTTGCTGTCTAAGTCTATTGTGTTACATCTCGTGGTAACTTGTTTGAGGGCTTTGTTGATGTCTCTCCGGCTGTAGTTGTTTTGTTGTAGTGTTCTACGAAGATGGTCCATTTCTGCAGGCAAGTTGTTGATATCGGAAATGACTATGGCGCGATGTAGTAGACTAGTCAGGACGGACTTCTTCTGCGAAGGGTGGTGGAGGCTGAGTGCATTCAGGTACAGATCTGTGTGCGTCGGCTTTCTATACACGCCATGTCCGAGAGTACCATCTGAAGATGGCTCCAGAGATAGCAGTCGAAAGCTTGGAGCATTCCAAAATCTTAACTCGGCTGATATCCCGCGAAAACATATTAGCGAATAGAGATTACGTTTAACCGAAAATATACTTCTCCACTACTCATTATTTAATTTTTAATTCCTGTTACAAAGAGTATTACGATTGATTTAAATGGGGGAGACAGTAATACTAGATTATTATTTGTAAGCATTGCTTAGCAACGCCGAAGTATTGTTGTTGTTGTTCAGTAGGTTATTTTACGACGCTTTATTAACATCTTAAGTTATTTAGCGACTGAATGAGATGAAGGTGATAATGCTGGTGAAATGAGTCCGGAGTCCAACACCGAAAGTTACCCAGCATTTGCTCATATTGGGTTGAGGGGAAAATCCCGGAACAACCTTAATCAGGTAACTTGTGCCGACCGGGAATGGAACCCGGGCACCTGGTTTCGAGGCCAGAAGCGCTAGCCATTACTGCACGGTGTGGTCCCGAAGTATTGTTACAGTTTCATTAATTCGGATAAATCGCAATATAGCGAACGCCGGTAGGGGAAGTTATCCCCACCCACATGAAATGTGCATTCGACACAACACTCGCCTATCACGTATAATCTTTTCGCTGTAAGAAAAATCCTAATGTAAACAATAGCACGTGATTGAAGTGAGGCTTCATTGGCCACCGTTTGGCGCCATAGATTCTCAGTACGTGTTCCCGCCTACTGCTGTACATTCTGTTTCATGTTAAACATTTCCCGTTACTCATTAAGTAGGCCTAACCTCACTACTATGCATTCGTTTGCTGAGGAAACATTTACTTTATAATTACTACAATTAAATTATTTTCAAATCTTATGTCTTCACAATGGACAGTTGAGGATACAGAAGCCATACTTCGGTACTACGTGCTTACGTCAGCATCTACGAGCTCAAGTGACGCCAGCTTGTTACAAGAACAGACTACCTCGGTATTACTGTTGGTATTCATCCGCGTTCATAGTACATAACAAAATATAAAAGTAGGTTTTCTTTTATACAGCGTTTTACACATGAGTGAAGTTAAATGTTTCATCGTATTTAACAACTACAATTCAATTTTTTATTTCCAAATAATACAAGATTATGGTTTCCAAATACGAACTATATTTTCCTGCGTCATGTAAGTGTTTCGACTGGGAGCCAATCACGGGTATGACAGCAACGTGCTTATGTTTACATTAGGATTTTTCTTACAGCGAAAATAGTATAGTGTGTCTGTTGAGCTAGTAGGGGAAAAGTGGAAGGGGTCATGGGCGGAGCTTCTACGTTCGCTATATTGCGATTTGCCCATTAATTCTCATGTGGAAATAACGGTTAACGGAAAATGTACATTAGGAATAGTTATTTGGGAAAGTTGGTTTCGGGAAGAAGGATTTAGGAGAAATTCATTTCAGAAAGACAAATGCTAGGAATAATGGTTTCGGAAAAAAGGATTCGGAAAAATGATCAGAAGCGGCCTATTCTGTGGTGGCCTTTCTCCATGTTGATCATTTGACAAAGAACATCCACTGCTTGTTTAGGTATAATGTTGATTCGTAAACATCATGAGGAGAGTACAGAATAAGCCATGGGATTCATCTCTTGAGAGTTGACGATTCATGATTACAGAGATAAATAAAATTAAAATTAAATTATGGTTTATTTAACGACGTCTCTCGCCGTGGCGTCGTGGTCTAAGGCATCCTGTCTAGGACTCGCGTTACGGAATGCGCGCTGGTTCGAGTCCTTATGGGGGAAGAAGTTTTCTCATGAAATTCCAGCCAGTGTATGGGACCGGTGCCCACCCAGCATCGTGATGCACTTGCGGAGCTACGATAGGTAGCGAAAATCCGGTTTCGCAAACCAGCTACAATGGCTGGGGGATCATTGTGCTAACCACACGATACCTCCATTCTGGTTGGATGATCGTCCACCTCTGCTTCGGCATGTGGGCGTGAGGTCAGTAGCCGGCTGGTCGATCTTGGCCCTTCAGGGCTGTAGCGCCATGGATTTTTTCATTTAACGTCGCATTTAAGCACACTTAAACGCTATCGACCTGGGACGGGATCGAACCCGCAACCTTGGGCACAGAAGGCCAGCGCTATACCAACTGCGCCACTCAGAGCGACGAGAGATAAATATCTCTCTCATTTGTTTGCTATGACATATTGCTAAAATATTTATGTATTTATTTTTAGACATCTCAAAGTCGAACATCTGTTAATACTTCAAGTCAGCTTCACGGGAGCTTCACCTGAAAGCCAGACTTGCTTAATATATACGTCACTGTAGGTACGTTAACAGAAAACCACAATTCAAGTCACACAGTTTGTGTGCACTCAAAGTTGGGTTTCTGGTGCCTTGTCAGCCCACTTGAGTTGTGTGGATATGAAAGGGAAAAATTGGGACGTGTCGGGTGCAGTTTCTGGGTAGCTCAGTCGATAGAGCATTCGTGCGCTAAGCGAAGGATCCCGGGATCGATACCCGGCTCTGGAACAATTTTTCCTTGAAATTACTCTTAACTTCTGTTCCTTTACAAATTCTTTCAGCATTTTTGAGAGCAGACTGGATGACAAAATCTTCTCAGCCGAATAATAACAAGCATTTCCCATATTTATTCTGCGTTTAATTTCCTACTGAGTGTCATTTATATTTGTTACTGCTGCTCCAAGACATTTTGAATTTTTCTACCTTTTAAAAGGATAAATTTCCAATTTTTATATATCCATTTCGTACTATGTTCTAGTCATGAAAATAATCATATACTTTGTTTTTTTTTTTTTTCGGATACATCTTGTGTTAACTTAAAGATCTGGAGTCGTTCTTGCTCCATGTAACGAGAAAAGAATTCAAAATTAGTTTTAGTGTAAACTCCCTATGGGGCATTATAGTTCACAAGAAAGATGTTTCTAATATTTACTGGGCAAGCGGAGCCCAACTTTGGCTATGGTAAGACTCATTACTGAGCCAACGTAGCTTCACCAATGCATTCAAACTTTTGTGTGAAGATGGCAGCACAAGACTTGTATGTCTTCAATCGATTGTTTCATACATAGTGCACATGTTCGCGCAGCAGCAAATTAAACGAAATGTTGAAGGAATGAGGTTAGGTTTCATTCAGCAGCACAACCTGGTGAGAAGTTGCAGTCAGATGATGGTGGAAAAAGTTATCTTAACATAACATTTTTTAAATAGTAAACTATACATCTGTAATTTAGTTATTGACGTTAGTAATCGCAGGTTTTAATGTAATCATGTCAGGATACTTGGAACAATATCAAAATTCTTACAATTTTGTCTGTTTTGTCTATTATTAGATCAACGATATAGCTTGTCAACTTTCATACGAATCAGGAGACTGCAATGGGCAGGACATATAGCCATGATGAAGAAGGGAAGGATACCAAGAAGGACTGTAGAGGGACAATATGGAGGAAAAAGATCTGTTGGAAGACCACGGAATAGATGGGAGGATATGGTTCAAGAAGATGCTACCAGTTTGCTGCGATTGCGTATCTGGAAGTGGCAGCAAGGGACAGAGAAGAATGGAGAGACAGAATTGGGGAGACCATGGCTCGAAAACGGGCAGAAGAGCCATACTTACCAGTGGCGTAGCATGAAATTTTGAGCAGGGGAAGCTAACTCAAGTTGTCTTTCATGCAATATGAGAAAATGTATTACAAAAGTACAGTCTTAAAATACATAGTAGTCAATTTCAAGTCAGCAGTCGAAGATTGGTTGGAACATCGTAAGTAACACCAATAAGGCATGACCTCAAATGATACGTAGTAAAATACGATTTCACGGTTTACACATATCTCTTAACAAATAGACACGTATACGTATAACATTAGCTCACTCCCTGTCATACTTAGAGAAATCACAAGATTAGTATCATTACGTAAGTATGCGTCTGTCTTTTGGTTGTGTCCTTCATTGACAGCAAGGGAGTCTGTCATTTGTTTTTTAAATCACAATACAATTGTCCTAAAAAAATTCAAGTAAATTAGTGTCAGGAACTGTTATTTCACTCATTATTTATTATATCAGCCACAATGCACACTAACACTTCAACTGAACGCAACTGACGAAAAGGGATAACTCGGAAACTACTTATTTTAAATGTTAAAGCTAGCTTCTTTTCGAGCCTTGCGACTAGGGTAGTTTAAAAGGGATGGAAAATCTGCGGGGTGGATTACACAGAAGAAACCGGTCTGCTTGGAAGCTGGTGTGTGCAGGCTTCTTGTTTGCTGCTGCATCACAAATAATCCTGAGCTGCCGCATCACAATATTTAAGGCGTAAATATAAATTCTATTAAAATTAATAAATTATTTTCTCTATAAACTGCAGGTTTATTATGAAATTGTTATTAACTGGGGAAGCTAAGCTTTTTAGCTTACATTGACGCTACGCCACTGATACTTACTTACTTACTTACTGACTGGCTTTTAAGGAACCCGGAGGTTCATTGCCGCCCTCACATAAGCCCGCCATCGGTCCCTATTCTGTGCAAGATTAATCCAATCTCTATCATCATATCCCACCTCCCTCAAATCCATTTTAATACTATCCTCCCATCTACGTCTCGGCCTGCCTAAAGGTCTTTTCCCCTCCGGCATCCCAACTAACACTCTATATGCATTTCTGGATTCGCCCATACGTGCTACATGTCCTGCCCATCTCAAACGTCTTGATTTAATGTTCCTAATTATGTCAGGTGAAGAATACAATGCATGCAGTTCTGTTTTGTGTAACTTTCTCCATTTTCCTGTAACTTCATCCCTCTTAGTCCCAAATATTTTCCTAAGCACCTTATTCTCAAACACCCTTAACCTATGTTCCTCTCTCAAAGTGAGAGTCCAAGCTTCACAACCATAAAGAACAACCGGTAATATAACTGTTTTATAAATTCTAACTTTCAGATATTTTGACAGCAGACTGGATGATAAAAGCTTCTCAACCGAATAATAACAGACATTTCCCATATTTATTCTGTGTTTAATTTTCTCCCGAGTGTCATTTATATTTGTTACTGTTGCTCCCAGTGTTTGAATTTTTCCACCTCTTGAAAAGATAAATTTCCAATTTTTATATTTTCATTCCGTACAATATTCTCGTCACGAGACATAATCACATACTTAGTCTTTTCGGGATTTACTTCCAAACCTATCTCTTTACTTGCTTCAAGTAAAATTCCCGTGTTTTCCCTAATCGTTCGTGGATTTTCTCGTAGTATATTTACGTCATCCGCATAGACAAGCAGCTGATGTAACCCGTTCAATTCCAAACCCTCTCTGTTATCCTGGACTTTCCTAATGGCATACTCTAGGGCAAAGTTAAAAAGTAAAGGATTACGAGGCTTATTTGAAGGTTTCGTAACAGTTGTTTTTTTACGGTGATGGGTTGTTAGCCCTTCGCCCAACCCCCAAGCTGGAGAACCATCCCTCAGAAAAGCCGTAGACAGAGATATTATTAGACTGTCCTTAGTTTAATGGATGCTTCTCTGTCTATTTCCATGGACATCCTACTCTTCAATAGTTCTTTGTTTGATTATGGAATATGAGAGATTTGCCATTTGACATTACCCAGCTCCTTATTAAGTGCAGTATCGGATCCTTTAGGGTTGCGATATTTTGAAATTGAAAATAAGGAAATAACTAAGTAGATTTGGTAAATGATTGGCGAAATCATCCCATCACGCCATTATCGACATGTTTTGCCGTTAGGAGGATGTTGTCCACAAAAGTAAATTTAAAAAAATCTCATGTCGCTGTTAATACTTACCACGTGCTTTGTATTCATTCAGAAAATTTTACATATTGAAAACCTCTTTATGAAACAAGTTGAAAACTAACGAGAACTTATCAGTTTAGATTGTACTTGAAAGCCACCGGTATAGCTAGGCAGTAGCGAGTCTGTCTGCTGATCCGAAGTTGCGTGAGTTCGATTCCCGTGTGGGTTGATTATCTGGTTAGGTTTTTTCCGAGGTTTTTCCCAACCTTAAGGCGAATGTCAAGTAAGTTATGGTGAATCCTCAGCCTCATCTCGCCAAATACCAATTTCATCGCCGCTAAATAACCCAGTTGTTGATATAACGTCATTAAATAACCTAGTCAAAAAGATTGTATTTAAAATTATTTAATCAGAACCATCTTCATAACACTATTCATATTAAAAGCATATGAAATAAGTATTTTGCATGTTTGAAAAACTCTCTACGAGAAAAGTTTAGATTTTTAACAATTTGTAATTGAGCCCTAGTAAGTTAATCACAAGTCTTGTTTCTTACGTCAGTCCACTCCACATTGAAAACAGCTTTTCAGTATGTGATTCAGGAACGGTGGACTTTGAATGATAGGGAAATTTTAGTGGTAAAATATAACGAATGAATGAATGAATAAATAAAGATAAATAAAACTTCATAACATACGGAAGAAAACATTATAAAATATGTGAGATGGGAAATTGGAGAAAATGTGGGTAAAATACGGCAGACTTGGCACCCTAGGGTCCTTCGTAAAGAGAAAGGGATTCCGATATCAAGAAAGAATGGAAGCTTTGCTCCTCTGCTTCCTATAGACTCCAATGATGTGCATAGATTCCTCTAGGTTTATCGTATTCATTTTCTGCATGTGTTCTTTCCATTCTATATTATGTTTTTGTGACTATTATAATTGAAAATTTGTTATTATTGCGAAAATTTATTATAAGAAGTTTCCGAAATAGGTACGTTACATTAGGAAAAAGTAAATAGAAAACATCTTTTTCGAAATAGGAACGTTACATTAGGAAAAAAGAAACTAGGAAACACCTTTTCCGAAATAGGTACGTTACATTAGGAAAAAAGAAACTAGGAAACATCTTTTCCAAAATAGGTACGTTACATTAGGAAAAAAGAAACTAGGAAACACCTTTTCCGAAATAGGTACGTTACATTAGGAAAAAAGAAACTAGGAAACACCTTTTCCGAAATAGGTACGTTACATTAGGAAAAAAGTAACTAGGAAACATCTTTTCCAAAATAGGTACGTTACATTAGGAAAAAAGAAACTAGGAAACACCTTTTCCGAAATAGGTGCGTTACATTAGGAAAAAAGAAACTAGGAAACATCTTTTCCAAAATAGGTACGTTACATTAGGAAAAAAGAAACTAGGAAACATCTTCTCCAAAATAGGTACGTTACATTAGGAAAAAAGAAACTAGGAAACACCTTTTCCGAAATAGGAACGTTACATTAGGAAAAAAGTAACTAGGAAACATCTTTTCCAAAATAGGTACGTTACATTAGGAGAAAAGTAACTAGGAAACATCTTTTTCGAAATAGGAACGTTACATTAGAAAAAAGGGAAAAAAGTAACTATGAAACATCTTTTTCGAAATAGGATCGTTACAGTAGGAAAAATGTAACTAGGAAACATCTTTTTCCGAAATAGGAACGTTACATTAGAGGAAAGGAAAAAAAAGTAACTATGAAACATCTTTTTCCGAAATAGGAACATTACATTAGGAAAAAAAGTAACTAGGAAACATCTTTTTCCGAAATAGGTACGTTACATTAGGAAAAAGTAGGTAATTAGGAAACATCTTTTCTGAAATAGGAAAAAGAGTAACTAGGAAACATCTATTCCTAAATAGGAACGTTACATTATTAAAAAAGTAACTAGCAAAAATCTTTTCCGAAATAGTATGTTACATTATTAAAGAAGTAATTAGAAAACATCTTTTGCGAAATAGTATGTTACATTATTAAAAAAGTAACTAGCAAACATTTATTCCGAAATAGAAACGTTACATTATTAAAAAAGTAACTAGCAAACATCTATTCCGAAATAGGAACGTTACGTTACGAAAAAAGTAACTAGCAAACATCTATTCCGAAATAGGAACGTTACATTATTAAAAAAGTAACTAGCAAACATTTATTCCGAAATAGGAACGTTACATTATTAAAAAAGTAACTAGCAAACATCTATTCCGAAATAGGAACGTTACGTTATTAAAAAAGTAACTAGCAAACATCTATTCCGAAATAGGAACGTTACATTATTAAAAAAGTAACTAGCAAACATCTATTCCGAAATAGGAACACTACATTATTAAAAAAGTAACTAGCAAACATCTATTCCGAAATAGGAACGTCACGTTAGGAAAAAAGTAACTAGCAAACATCTATTCCGAAATAGGAACGTTACATTATTAAAAAAGTAACTAGCAAACATCTATTCCGAAATAGGAACGTTACATTATTAAAAAAGTAACTAGCAAACATCTATTCCGAAATAGGAACGTTACATTATTAAAAAAGTAACTAGCAAACATCTGTTCCGAAATAGGAACGTTACGTTAGGAAAAAAGTAACTACCGAGCATCTATTCCGAAATAGGAACGTTACATTATTAAAAAAGTAACTAGCAAACATCTATTCCGAAATAGGAACGTCACGTTAGGAAAAAAGTAACTAGCAAACATCTATTCCGAAATAGGAACGTTATATTATTAAAAAAGTAACTAGCAAACATTTATTCCGAAATAGGAACGTTACATTATTAAAAAAGTAACTAGCAAACATCTATTCCGAAATAGGAACGTTACGTTATTAAAAAAGTAACTAGCAAACATCTATTCCGAAATAGGAACGTTACATTATTAAAAAAGTAACTAGCAAACATCTATTCCGAAATAGGAACGTTATATTATTAAAAAAGTAACTAGCAAACATCTATTCCGAAATAGGAACGTTATATTATTAAAAAAGTAACTAGCAAACATCTATTTCGAAATAGGAACGTTACATTATTAAAAAAGTAACTAGCAAACATCTATTCCGAAATAGGAACGTTACATTATTAAAAAAGTAACTAGCAAACATCTATTCCGAAATAGGAACGTTACATTATTAAAAAAGTAACTAGCAAACATCTGTTCCGAAATAGGAACGTTACATTATTAAAAAAGTAACTAGCAAACATCTATTCCGAAATAGGAACTTTACATTATTAAAAAAGTAACTAGCAAACATCTATTCCGACATAGGAACGTTACATTATTAAAAAAGTAACTAGCAAACATCTATTCCGAAATAGGAACGTTACATTATTAAAAAAGTAACTAGCAAACATCTATTCCGAAATAGGAACGTCACGTTAGGAAAAAAGTAACTAGCAAACATCTATTCCGAAATAGGAACGTTACGTTAGGAAAAATGTAACTAGCAAACATCTATTCCGAAATAGGAACGTTACGTTAGGAAAAAGTAACTAGCAAACATCTATTCCGAAATAGGAACGTTACGTTAGGAAAAATGTAACTAGCAAACATCTATTCCGAAATAGGAACGTTACGTTAGGAAAAAAGTAACTAGCAAACATCTATTCCGAAATAGGAACGTCACCTTAGGAAAAAGTAACTAGCAAACATCTATTCCGAAATAGGAACGTTACGTTAGGAAAAATGTAACTAGCAAACATCTATTCCGAAATAGGAACGTTACGTTAGGAAAAAAGTAACTAGCAAACATCTATTCCGAAATAGGAACGTTACGTTAGGAAAAAAGTAACTAGCAAACATCTATTCCGAAATAGGAACGTTACGTTAGGAAAAAAGTAACTAGCAAACATCTATTCCGAAATAGGAACGTTACGTTAGGAAAAAAGTAACTAGCAAACATCTATTCCGAAATAGGAACGTTACGTTAGGAAAAAGTAACTAGCAAACATCTATTCCGAAATAGGAACGTTACGTTAGGAAAAAAGTAACTAGCAAACATCTATTCCGAAATAGGAACGTTACGTTAGGAAAAAAGTAACTAGCAAACATCTATTCCGAAATAGGAACGTTACGTTAGGAAAAAAGTAACTAGCGAACATCTTTTCCGAAATAGGAATTTAGGAAGGGAAAATTTGCTAGGAAGTGTTCGGAAATGTAATCGGCATGTAATAAAGTTTTTTTCTAAATTTGTTTCCAAATACGAGAACAAAAGCGTTAACATGCGGCGCGCGCATCCACTGATTTTGTTTCCCAAAACAGTAGCATAACGCAACAGCGATCCGGCGCTATACAAGCGGCGATTGTAGACACTTCTGAGTATAAAGGAGCAGAGTTGCAGTATCTCTGCACGATAATAATTTTTAAATAGATGTGTGGCGATCTCTTCTTTTCAATCAGTAATTAATTCCGCAGAACCTCCCCTGCCCCTGGAAACCTGCAGCGCAACCCGCAAGTGACGTCAATCAAGGGGCCGTGACGTCAGTCGTGACGTCAGGGGGTGCGTTCATGCGCACTTGGAGCAGGCTCCTAGGGGATGAACAACATGTAGAGGGGGTTTCATCCCCTAGTGAAGAGAGGCTCTACAGCTTGGCAAATAGCAAGGATATTAGTACCGGATATACAGTGCCCGGTACCGTGTTGATGTGGGCCTCTCTTTAGAAATGTGCCCTTTGGAAATCAATATCACTTCGAAATGTATATAACAATTCATCTGCTAATAGTTAAAAATCACTTTTCTTTGAGTATAAATGTGTGTATGTATACATACGTACTTTACATTACATAAGTTACATACTTCATTACATACATACATACATACATACGCCTGCATACATAACATTCATACATACACAAATAAAAGTGATGTTTAATTTAAATAGATACATTTTTATATAAATGTATGTATGGTATGGATAGATGGATGGATGGACGCTTGACTGAATGAATGAATGAATGAATGAATGAATGTCCGTATGTATTAATTTAATTATGATTTATTTAACGACGCTCGCAACTGCCGAGGTTATATCAGCGTCACAGATGTGCCGGAATTTTGTCCCGCAGGAGTTCTTTTACATGCCAATAAATATACTGACATGAGTCTGTCGCATTTAAGCACACTTAAATGCCATTGACCTGGGCCGGGATCGAACCCGCAACCTCGAGCATAGAAGACCAGCGCTATACCAACTACGCTACCGAGGGCAACTGTATGTATGTATGTATGTATGTATGTATGTATGTATGTATGTATGTATGTATGCCTATGTATGTATGTATGTATGTATGTATGTATGTATGTATGTATGTATGTGTGTGTTCGTATATAAGTTTGTTCTTATGTGTATGTATGTATGTGTTTGTTCGTATATAGGTTTGTTCTTATGTGTATGTTATTTTGCCTATGTACGTATGTATGTATGTATTTGTTCGTATATAGATTTGTTCTTATGTGTATGTACAGTATGTTTGCCTATGTATGTATGTATGTATGTATGTATGTATGTATGTATGTATGTATGTATGTATGTATGTATGTATGTATGTATGTATTTATGTATGTATGTATGTGTTTGTTCGTATATAGGTTTGTTCTTATGTGTATGTGTTTGTTCTTATGTATGTATGTATGTATGTATGTATGTATGTATGTATGTATGTATGTATGTATGTATGTATGTATGTATGTATGTATGTATGTGTTTGTTCGTATGTAGGTTTGTTCTTGTATGTATGTATGTGTTTGTTCGTATGTAGGTTTGTTCTTATGTATGTATGTATGTATGTATGTATGTATGTATGTATGTATGTATGTATGTATGTATGTATGTCAGTCCATGTGTATGTATGTATGTATGTTCGGGTGTGTGTGTGTGTGTGGTGTGTACGTAATGCACTGTGTACATATGTAAGTATGTTATATATATGGCTGGCTGGCTTCACGAGGGCCGAACCCGGGACGATCCGTACAATTAGGCACGCTCTGGTCCATTATGCGCCTTAGACATGCGATGTTTGTTTAATAGCAACAGATTATCTGGGTGGCATTTGTGAATCCGACACTGAGAGGTGGCCATCCTCTCTCAGTCCCTGATAGCCAGGTTCCGTCCGCATACGAAAAGCTTGACAAACCCAGGGGCCAGGGGTCCCAAGTGCTCCCTATGTCTGCATTGGAAACCCGTTCTCCTTCTAAGACTTCACCCTAACCTGATATTGATGGTGATAGTTGACTGGGTCACTGTCTAAGAAGACACTGCCTTCTGAATGATGCACTGGAATAAATGGTGAACGGAAGAAAAGTTCGGGACGGAAGAAGATATCGGATGATAGACATTATTATTAAAATATTTTCATAGAAATTTTAATAACTTTGAAAGGTATATACATTAATATAGAACTAAAAATATGAATTCTCTGCGTTTGTGTGAACCAAAATGTAAAACCAATGCAGCTTTTTATCATAGCATGAGTCAAGGTCCCAGATTACTAAACAAATTTTATTCCAATAATATTTCAACCACGAATCCTCTCCAAATTAATAAAAAAAAATAAAAAAATTGTATTGGATTTATAGTTTGGATTTTAACATATTAAACACTTTTAATCTGTATTCACTTTCAATTTTAATTTTGTTTTTGTCTGTATTAGAATCCCCTCCTGAGCACGAGTCTTACTCATTCAGGAGTGGGCTAGTTTATTTTTCTTTGTATTTATTAACTTGTATTCATCTCAGACTTACTGGCAATAAAAATAAATAAATAAATAAATAAATAAATAAATAAAAAATAAATAAATAAATAAATAAATAAATAAATAAATAAATAAATAAATAAATAAATAAATAAATAAATAAATAAATAAATCAATCAATCAATAAAAATAAATTAATTAAGGTACATGGAGTCTGCCTCGGTAGATTTACTGACATGTAAAAGAACTCCTGCGGGACAAAATTCCGGTACACCGGCGAAGCTGATATAACCTCGCGAGCGTCGTTAAATAAACCAAAGGCCTAATTTAAGATACCGGTACATGGATTGTAACCAGAGACTAAGAGGAGGCGGAAAATAGGAAAGATTGGAGAGAGCTGGGTTTGCAGTGAAATACCTGCCCTTGGGCAGAACATTAAATGAATGAATAACGACAGTACTAACAATAATAATAATAGTGATAGTAATAATAATAATAATATGATAATAATGATTATGTAAATAAGTGACAATAAAGAAATATCTAATCGGCGATGTATGCAATAGAGGGGAAAGGAACTGGCCACCCTACTTCATTATCTCTTGGCCTAGTTGCCTCATAAGTGGTGCCTTGTTGGTATCTGTCAGATCTGTCTTCGGACAGTTGACTAAACAGGAACAACAACGTTGTTGTATAGATAGCGGTTATGAAGGTGAAAATGTTGATCCATGAGGAAGCGTAAGGATGTGTAGGCTATATGCTCAGACACACTGATTATTCCGAGAAATTTATTTAATTTCTTCAGTCATGAAGTATGTTAATAATAATGAAAAATTGTAAGAAATGAATAACTGAAGAAAGCCATCGCGCTTGCCTGCCGATACTGAGTTGCGCTCGGGCGTGGGTTCGATTTCCGCTTGGACTAATTACCTGGCTGAGTTTTTTCCGAGGTTTTCCCCAAACGTAAGGTGAATGTCAGGTAACTATGACGAATTGTCGGCCTCATCTCGCTATCACCAATGAACCTAATAGTTGATAGAGCGTCATTAAATGTCCAAAAGCAATAAAAATAATAAATAACGGAAGTATTTCAACATTCGCTGTACAGAATTTCCTTCTCATCTGTATGATTCTTATAAGAAATGATAGCTCGGACTGTGGTCGAACCCGTGTATTTCCAGTATAACGTCAGCCTATCCGTAATATTGAAAAAAAATAGTAATAGAATTGCAATATAAATATAATAGAAGCAGCAGATGTTCTGTTGAGAAGCTTCTTGTAACTAATCCTTAACACTAGGTAGGCCTAATATCGATGTAGATCGATTAATTTCATGAGTGCTGGATCCGGGATCGATCCCCACACTTCGGCGTTTACGCCATTGTACGTCCTAGATGCGATGATTGTCTAAGTCCGACGTATGGCCCGGGTGGCATTCATGAAGCCGACGCTGACAGGCGGGCCATTCTTTCTGGCCTCTGCACATAAGGTTCCATCAACTACTCACGAGCCGAATCCAAAGTCCCGAGCCCGAAGCTCTTAGAGCGTAGTTCAGTATCGGAGACCCATGCTACCCCAGACATTACCTTTGCCTATAAGTGGAAAGTGTTGGGGAATGAAAGAGGAAACGGGAGTAGTTAAAGAAAAACCCCTGAAACGTTTGTTTTGTCCACCAAAAATTCCATCCAGACCTAACCGGGAATCGAACCCGGCCCGGCTCGATGAAAGGTCAGCGCGCTATCACTTTAGCCGCAGACGCGACCAATATCGATGTTAGTAGCAAAATTATAGGTTTGAAATGGTTGTATTACATTTTAATCGTTGAGTTTGTTTTCATATTATCGTTTTTTATTCATATTTTAACATTAAAAGTTTATTACTTATAATAAAGTTATTTCCTTATGCATTCTACATGGCCAGCCAATCTTAGCAAAATCCACCTAATTGTCTCTATTAATACATAATTATGCACTACAAGTTATATTTGTTTGCCTTTTCGTACTCAAATTTATTTATTTTCATATCGTGTCTTGTATGTGCATTCAAATCTCCATGTTTGCGTTATCATATTATGAACTTTCAAACACACAAACGTGCTCAAAATGTGTAAAGGATTCTCAGTTTTATGAGTAAATTCGCATTTTTCTTTGTTAGATAGATATGTACATAATCTTCTCGTACCTAACGTCCAAGAACTAGTACTCAAACATAGATAAAACAACTTAAGCTGGTGCCTTTCGTGCGAAGAATGTTTATATTCTTTTCGTGTGATATGAAAGATGCATTCACATCACTTCCAAGATTTGAATTCGTTCGTGTCTAGAATGAGCTTCTATGTTTACATTGACTTTAGTTCTTAGTGACGTTTGTGAGAATTGCCAGCGTAATCTGTTAGAATTATTATTTTGAAGGTAACGACAAGTTATGTTTTTGTACTCCTATTTAAAACTGAAATACGGTAAAGATTCCAGAAGTAAATATAACTGCATATAATTGAATATAAAGTAAGCTATATGTTGATATTTATGTTATTATTTCAATAATAATGATAAAATATCTAAATATAAATAACAAAATAAGAAGTTTTTATATTTTTTTACAACAAAACTACAGATTCACTAATATCAGACATTTCATTTATGCATATTTTGATAATAAAACAATTTTAATTGAAGAAATATTGTCTGAATTGACATTGTTTATTTTATGGTTGTTTATTGAATATTTTCCAATTATTTTAACACAAAATATAGCAAAAATATAACTTAAGCCGTACAAAAAAATAAAGAACACGAAATGCTACTGTTCGATTAAAGAATCGATCGATTAATCGAGGCCAGGCGCTGCTATGAATGGTGCAGGCCAAGAGACGTTGCGCGCAGGCGCGGGAAGACACGTGGCGGGTCAATGGAACCCGATGAATGAACCGTGCGACCTACATTCGCAAGGAGGCCTAAAAAATAAATTTTGGAGAGAAAAAAATACACAGGGGTGGGGGTTTGTGCTGACGTCATGGGGTTGCTGCTGAAATAGGGGATGGAAACTCATTGACGTCAATGGTGTCCCTGCCAGGTCGCCAGGTCATGACACGTGTCTCACCATTCATGTAGCGCCCAGTGTTCAACGACGCCCTCTGACGCTGCTGCCTCCAGAATACAGAGTTATGCTCAATAGAAGCAAACGCACTGCATGGGAATGATTAGAACTGTTCCAAATAATCATAATCGTTATCAGTATCATAACAAACTCAATGTTTTGGGCTTGCAAAGTCGGTTTCTTGCAATTTATAACCCACATATTCATGTAAGTCTCAAAATGATGACCTGGATTTACATTAAACTAGTTATGCGACATATTTTTTGCAAAATATTGAATTTTAACCTTCAAATAACTTATAATTTTGCAAATTTCAACTTATGAAGCACAAATATGAACAGTCTGATTATTATGTTTAATCATTTTAGACAAATAAACAGTATTAGTTGGTAATTGTTTTGTAGATATTTCAATTATTACATCAAAATTGACTTTTCAGGCTTGTAACCAGAGGAGATTACCTATTTGCCATTGAAATAGTAAACCGAATTGTTAACTAGGACGGGAAATGAAGTATAATCCTTGGCAAAGACCCCTATTTTTAATTGGATGGGGTTACGCAACAATAGACCAACCGTCAATTTGAAAAATTGAGATATTATCACAAATCTGCATGCGATATCTGCATTTTGCTGCTATTTATAAACAAAATTCGTTTGTTGCCTAAAATTTAATTATTATTTATTTTGCTTTGCAATATTAAATCAACTGCAGGTCTATTATTAAAAATCGGTTAGCTTTTTTTTTAGTATTATTTGTGCTATTTTTTTGCAATATTATGAATGTTACAATACTTTTTGCATTTAATATTTTATAAAAACCAGATTTATTTCAGTGGTCAGTATCTTGAAAACAGATTTTTGGCTTTTGGTCTCTTATTACATAACTCCGTCCAATTGTGCATTGTTCATTGTTGAAAGTATAACAGTAACTTAACTATTTCAACTTACTGACATTCTTAACGCAACTTCAATGGAAAATTTGTTCAGTTATACGTTTGGAAACTAGTTAAATCATACTTACAAACAACTATTAACGGTTTGTTTTCGATTTTGAGAACATTTTAAAAATTGTTTTCAATTTGATGCACTAAAGTAATCGATTTAATACAAAATGTTATAGTTTAAGCATTGAATTTACATGTTTGAGTATAGTAAATTATATTTATTGCAAGAAACTATTACAAAATGAGGGAATTTTGAAATGATATGAAAAGAGTTGTGATTGTGATGAAGAAGTAGTATTTTCAATTAATGGGTATGTTTATTCTTTTAGGAACATTTGGGGAATTCGTTAACATCTTATAAAAATATTTTGAGAATTGTTTTAAACTGTTGTAATTAAATAAAACAAAATTGTTTGCACTCCAGAATTTGAAAATTATAAGAATATTCATATTTTGTACTCTATCCTTGAGTAAATTTTCTCTAATTACATTCGTGTTTAATATATTATATTATTATATTTATACAGAAAAAAATATTATTTTAAATTCATATTTGTCGATCCTTACATTTCGGAGAAGATATTGTGTTTACTTTTACATTAGTTAATCACGGGAATTGTTCCATAACACTTCGTGTTTCTCCAGTACTGAACTTTGTGATAATTTTGCATTATATAAATATTTTCTGAGATGGAAAATATAGTGTACAGGGCCCATCACGAAGGTGTTTACACTAATTTAATTACAAATATAAGTAATAATATATGCACGATTATCCTGGAGTCAGTAAAGAGGGGTTTGCATTATGAATATTTGCAGTAACAATGGGGATGTGGTGTGACCTGGGAACCAGCAAAGGGGTGAGTTTGTGACGTCACAGGCCGCACGTGTCTGCTTGGTAGAGGGGAGGATGACGTCAGAGTGACGCCATTACAGAGGGCTATTTTTAGATGCTGCCTCCTTCTCCCCCCTTCTCAGTCTGCCCCACTTATTTTAGCGTATATGGGCCACTACCTGCAAGAAACGCGAAAATCGATTTGAAATATAACTTGGATATCATATCAATTAAAAATTAAATTCTAGTTCAGTGTAAGAGAACAATTCCCTCTGTTTAGTTACCTAGATTTACAATGCTTCGTATTGTATTTTTGAAACATGGGTTAGACAGATTGTATTGATTTTGAAAGATATGTGGATTCGGGGAAATAGTAAATTTAGATAAAAACGGTATGTGCATAAAAGGACAACATCTAGCCTAAATAGATTTCCTAAAATTAGAAATATTGATATTAATTTGTGATTAGATTCTTTCCATAACGATGTTTTGTGTTAAAAACCAAGATACATTTCGTATTAATAAGAACATTTATAATTTTAATATGACACGAATCAAGTCTCCGTCTACCTAACCTCTGTTAGTCTTAGCTGTTATAGAAAAGGAGTTCATTGTCCATGTGTTACGTTCTTCAAATGAACAACCTAATTATCTCCAAGCTCTGGAGGGCTAAGAGAATAGGTTCAGAACAGAATTAATAACATTTTTCTGTCCTTATACCTTCTCTTCAAATTACTGTTTACGCTTGTAAATTTAATTCATCTGTTTACCATGTGTTATAAATTTTTGTGTAACTTTTTACTTGTACTGCATCTCAAAGCAATGCTGATGTAAGATCTATGAAATATAATAAATTAAATTAAAAGTTGTAATATATTAGTACTGTAGAATCTTAACAGTGACGTCTATATAAGTAAATTGAAAGTGAGAGAGAGGCTAAACTTATGAAGGTGCTTTATTCGAAGCACAGATATTCTTAGAAGTGCAGAATTAATCTATTAGAGTTATATTCGGGCAGTAGTGTGTGTATTAATAGACAGTAAAGGTGCTGAACTGAAGTCTTATTGTGAACATGATAGGATTATAAATATCTCCAGAATTTTTACTATGTAAGATAGCTATACTGTTAGGTCAAAGACTTAGAAGTGATGAAATGGACATTCATCGTCCCTTAGATCTTAGAATTTAAGCGCTGTAGATTAGGGGCCGTATTCATAGACATTCTTAGCGCGGGTTTCTGGTGGATGATCAGCGAACTAACGTTTCTCGTATTCATAAACCAGTATTAGCGATATGATATGATATGAATCCTGTAGAAGTAACCAGTCGATAGCCGGGACTAGTTTAGCACGCTCGTAGCGCGGGCTAGCGAAATGTCTATGAATAGCACACTAGATCTTTCAGGTCGCAGTGCTAGGGCTGTTATAGCCCTCCCCCTCTTAAATTCAATTCAATTCAACGTGCTGAAGATAATATAATCGAAGCTCAAATGCTGTTGCTAAGTAGCTAAATATTATTATTTGTATGTATGTATTTATTTCTGTATTGTATTATATTATAATTGATAGATTTAGGCTGCTAGTTGTGCTCTAGTTGTTTTCTGTGTAGAATACATTTTCCCGCACCGAATATAGGCACCCTTTTCTCGATCCGTGATAAAACAAAAACTGGTAAGAATTCATAAGCTTAGTCGGCCTGGTTGGCTCAGTTGGTATGCCCGAGGTTCGATCCCGGGCCAGGTCGATGGTAATTAAGTATGCTTAAATGTGACAGGCTCATGTCAGTAGGTTTACTGGCATGTAAAAGAACTCCTGCGGGACAAAATTCCAGCACATCGGTGACGCTGATATAACCTCGGCAGTTGTTAAATAAAACGTAACATTTTCATGCTTATTGTAACAACACTATGAGCCGCAGACGAATGCTAATGTTATTTCCTAGTAGTTAGCCATGAATCAATGTAACTTAGGTCACCACGCTCAGTGACGCCTAGCGGACTCACTCAGCAATATCTCTGCATCGAGAGCAGTTACAGACCTGTGTTACCACTTGTTTGATTTCTAATCGCAAGTTTTTCAATATTAAAGCGATAATAAATACGTACGAGATACTTTGAGTAAAACACAATAAAAAAAAGTCTTCATATGAAGAGAAAACACACTGATGGCGAAGTGCATCAACATTGATTAAAAACGCAGTAATCATAGATTACGAAACGATGGTTAAACAGTAGCCGTGGTTAAAATGTAATTTATGTGCACCATTCATAATCACCGATTACTAAAACATGGCTAGCTGACACCTCATTTAACCAGAGTAAAGTCTATGATGGTACATTGTTTCTACAAATTGACTAAAGGAAAGCATCCATACCGCTGCAAAGATAATAGTCAACGTCTAAAAACGACTGCGCTCACTATGTTCTACATCGAAATGAACGTATCCTACATTTTCGCGTTGCATTTGTTTGCCTTTGGGCGCTGTAATATTTGTGAGTTCCATTTCTTTGTTTTTCAGTACTTTTAGGTTAAAATCGTACAAAATGGAAAATTGAATCCAAAAATGATTATATCCCAATGTTAGGTTGAAGTATCGATAGACTTAATTACTAGATTTAAATGTAGGCCTATTATATAAAAAGATGGAATATCCATAAAGGAAAAGGATGCAGAAAATTGGTAGGAATGTGTGTACGATCTTGGACTACACCAGGAATTGTGCATTATCCTAAGATCCATCCATAACCTCTCTTTGTTCAGCCAGTGACATAGAGAAAGAGATACTGGTATTCGAGTATTCCCTCTTAAAATACAGAAAATAATAGTTACATAGAATCGTAATATAAGCAGCCGATCCGTAGGAGAAATATGATTGTTCTTGTGTTATTTCAATTGATCCATTTGTAGATTTTGATAAACGAAATCCCTCCTGAAATTTTCTGTCACCTAATTGCTCGCAAGAATTCTCTCTTTCCACTAAAGAACCTTCACGCTCATGCTCTATCCAAGTAATTCAAGTACTGCACAATAATAATCGTCTTCGAAATAATCACCTGTGGTTATGGCCGCCATTTTGCTTTACTTGCTCTACTAATCGCTGGTTATCTCCTTTAACCGCTCATATTTGGCCGGTTAGAGATTACTGTGGTTGACTTCCTATTTAAGTCGTAACCGAGGTCGATCCACCGTAAAAATGCTTAATCGGGGATTAACCGATGGTTACACTAACCGAAGTTGATGCACGTGGGCATGAATGTCCTTCATTAATTACTTCTTTTAGACCTATACTTCTACAGTCTTACTAATAAACCATGTATAGTTTTTATACGAGACTTATGCAGAGTTGAGACAGAAAACGTTACTAATAAACCGTGAATAAGCTATGAACGTATAAACAGTAAGCTGTAACTATACAATGGGAATTGCTTTGCAGTAGTTATATACACGAAACCCCTTGTTTAAGCGTTGTATATAGGGAAAAAATGGCAGCCCCTCTAACAGCTGTTCGTATCGACTGTCATTTTGTGATGATGTTTACCTTGTAACCACAGTAGAACAAACCAAAGATCATAGAATTATTAGAATAATATTGCTGTAGCTTGTACTCTTTGACCAAATTGTAGTCTGGTAATCGATTAGAGCCAGTTGTACTATCGATATTTAACACGCCACACTAGAGCGCTCTACCGGATGGAGCAGAGAACCTCAGATATTCTATTACCTTTCGTAACGAAGTAATGACGAAACTATGACGTAGCTGTGTAACAGTTATACTGTTATACACGACGTATGTAGTGATTATTAGTAAGGAATTTACACACGACTTATAAACGAGAGCTACTCATTGTATAAGTATAAGACAGTTAAACGTCTGTATTAGTAAGACCGCTAATTTTTAAACCAGAACAAAAATAAAACATTCAAACCAAGACAGCTGTAGTTTCATTTCCGTAACAGAGTGGCGTATTCTATGTGCTGCTGTATCCATCATACAGAATTTCTTTCCCAACTGTAAGGCGAATGTCAGGTAATTATATGATGAGTCGTCGGTCTCATCCAATACCGTGGTCATAATCACCACCGTCGTCATCAGTGTTACCACCACCGTTACCTACTCCGTCACCACAATTACCACCACTGTTACCACGATTAGCATTTCTGTCACTACAGTCACCACTGTTACTACCTCCGTCACCAGAATTACCATCACTGTCACTATACTTATCACCTAGTCATCAGAATTATCATCACCATTACCACTCCCGCCATCACAATTACCACCACCATCACTACAATAATTAGCAACACTGTCACCACAATTACTGTACTACCTCTGTGACCATAATTACCGCTTCTGTCATCATTGTTACTAGCTCCGTCACAATAATTACCACCACTGTCATTATCATTTCCGTCACTAGAACTATCACCATTGTCACCACCATTACCATTTCCGTCACTAGGATTATCAACATTGTCACCAGAATTACCACTAATGTTACCACCATTGCCATTTTCGTCACTAGAATTACCACCATTGTCACCACCATTACCATTTGTCATAATATTTATTACCATAGTCATCAGAATTACCACCATTGTCACCATCATTACCATCCCCGTCACCACAATTATCATCATCGTCACTACAATTACCAACACTGACACCACATACTACCTCTGTCACCATAATTATCACTTCTGTCACCATTGTTACTATCTCTGTCACAAGAATTACCACCACTGTCACTACCATTTCCGTCACTAGATTTATCATCATTGTCGCCACCATTACTATTTATGTCACTTGGATTATCACCATTGTCACCAGAATTACCACCACTGTCACTACCATTACCATTTCAGTCACCAGAATTATCACCACTGTCACTACCGTTACCATTTCCGTCACTAGAATTACCACCACTGTCACTACCATTACCATTTCCGTTACCAGAATTATCACTGTCACTACCATTACCATTTCCGTCACTAGAATTACCACCACTGTTCACTATCATTACCATTTCCGTTACTAGAATTATCACAATTGTCACCAGAATTACCACCACTGTCAACATAATTACCATCTGTATCACAATTACCACCAATGTCTATACAATTGCAGCCACTGTTATCACAATTACCACAAGTTACGAATTACTACTTTTGTCACCACAATTATCACTTGTCACCATCGTTATAACTCCGTTGCCAGAATTACCACCACTGTCACCACATTACAAATACCGTCACTAGAATTATCACCATTGTCACTAGAATTACTAACACTGTTACCATCTGCAATATGAAAATTATCACCATTGGCATTACAATTGTCACTACTGTTGCCACAATTACCGCAATTCCTACTTTTTCACCACAATTACAACTTCTGTCACCATCGTTACCTAACTTCGTCACCAGACTTATCACCACTGTCACCACCATTAGCATTTCTGTCACTAAAATTATCACAATTGTTACTAGAATTACCACCACTGTTACTACAATAACCACCACTGTTATTACAATTACCACCACTGTTAACACCATTTCTTCACCACTGTTACTACATCCGTCACTAGAATTACCACTGTCACCATGCATCTCATCATCGTTAAGTTATGACAGATAGAGTGCTTCAGACAAAAATTGTCGGGCTCGTTGTATTTTTATGCTGGATAACCTCTGCGATTCAAAGTGTCGGTATATAAAATAATACTAATATCATTATTACTGCATTTCAGAATAAAACAAAACACACACTACAGTAAACAATATTACACGAAGGCCATGATCTGCAAGAATGCTGACATATTTAGAGCTCAAATTAAATTGGTTATTAAAAACTTAACTTACTAAAAATAATTTACAGGTTCGATTCTGTGGTGTGTAATTTTCTGGGTACAGCTGTGTATTGGATATTAAACACTACAAAACTTGAGATGGTTTGATGACATTATTACTATTAGAAATGAAATATTATTGTAGTTAATGCCGTGATGTGACTATTTGTCATTAATTATACATATTAATGCTATATTGATGATATGAAAGTGAAACGTTTTGGGGTTATATAAGTAGATGTAGAGAATAACTTAAATTAGATTTTGATTTCTATATTTTACTGAGTGGCGGCTATATAGTATATATAGTATATGTTACTGAAAGCTATAAAACTTACGTAAGATAATATTATTATTAAAAATCAAATTTTTTATAATTATTAATCAAGTGGGGTTGGGTCTTTTTCATATATTTAATGGTGGTGTGGTGTAGATATTTATACGCGTGGTTCTCTTCAGTTTTGGCTCGAGAGAGAGTATGTTTCATTATTATGGAAACAAATAACTTTCAGAATATCTGGTATTCTTCATTGAAAATTAATCTGAAAAATGTTTATTTGAACGTCTAATGAACTTAGTTTGCAGCATTTGCTGCACAAGCCACTAGTATGCTATAATTTTAATAGAACAATAAAAAAATTGGTAGGAAAATTCACAATACTATAATATTGCACAACAAATAAAATATGCACATTGCGATAGTTGTTTTCTTTACAGTCCGACACTGTTTAATAAACTAGTGTGAGAAATGAAGTTTTGCCAATTTAAGAGTTAACATTATCAGAGTTTGTAGCGTCACCAGCGAATAGGGATTATAAAGAATGGACACTGAGCGAATTTTCCTGTGTTTTGTTTCTCTGTGCGCCAGCGTATAGTTCCACTTTCAAGCGCTAGAGGTTAGTGTAATCGAGCATACGCTAAGATAATAATTGAGTATAGAGTTGAGACATAGGATCCAAACATCGCCTACCTTATTGCATAATCCAGTAACGCTTTGCTTCAAATAAATTCAAGTTAACAGCTTTTCCTTATTTCTCAGTGACAAACTAGTTGTAATAATAATATTTTATATTTCAGATATCATAAATTATATTATAAAATAATATAATACATTATAAAATTAAGTATCGAATTCGTTTAATATTTGTATATAATAAAATATAGGTATATGGTTTTACTTCTCATAAGAGTTTTGTTTTTCCATTTTCAGCGCTATCAAATCATTACATATTTTAATTGTTGTTGGGGTCAACGTCTCAACTCTCATTATAAAGGAACTCTAGAGTCTAGACATTACAGTTAATGACGGATTTATTATTTTATGGATCCAATTTACTTTGAGTACATAATGTACCTAGATGTATTAATTATATATGTTATATTTCCGCTGTGTCGACTGCTAGCTGGTGTGATGTCAGCGCCAACTCTAGGGAGAAAGCAGAATCTCACTCTTTAGCTGGCTTGAAGGTCATTGAAATCAGTCCGGCTACATCAAAGGTACCGACGCGAAGTGTCCATTCTTTATAATCCCTATTCGCTGGCGTGACCATCACCGTCAAAATTACTGTCTTGATCAGTATCATCACAAACATCGTCGACATCATCATAACTGCCGGCGCTTGAAGGTAAAGTAGTGAAATACCAGCAAATATTAAACTAACAAATGTGTGGCACGCGACAGCCCATGAAGGACCATAGCCTATCAGCCGACTCGGCAGAGGTGAACGATAATCCAGCGAGTACAGGAGTAAAGTGTGATCAGTATGATTATCCCCGATCTGTTACAGCTGGTTTTCAAAATTCCTCCTCCATTAGGATTCGAACCAGCGTTCATTAGAATAGCGCGAGACCAGGCATGACGCCTTCAGCCGGGGCCACATAATGTGTCCAATGTTAGATGCAACGTTGGCCCCAACATTTAATCACTTGTATGTTTGCAGCCTTTACCGGGTCACGGATTCTGATATTCGATATTCGTGTCACGGCCACGCTACAGTGTGCGTCAAACATTCATGCGTCCAACGTTGGAGGGCGTTGGACACATACAGCAGACGGCTTTAGACGAAGCTGAGGGACAGGTAACTACTAATGCAAATATGCTTCCATTACACCATGGATCTGTTTAATTGTGCAAAACAATGGTAACTGACAGAAGGTGTAATCTTTTGCCAGAAAATATAGAAAAGTTACTTGTGTCGTATTACAACCAGTGTTGAGTCCAGCCTATGTAAGATTTTGTTTTGACATGAATACATCTACAAGTTCGGTTGAGTACAAAGATGCCATCCAAAAAGTCTACCGTTACATTTTCAGGCCAATTTTGTCGCGCCTATAATTTCTAAATTACACCACCAATGAAGTAAACGGCGATCGACAGACGAAGGATAAATGTATCCAACGTGACTTTGAGTTGGAACGAATGATGTCATCTATCGATACGCGGGAAGGGGAAACTGAGGAACGAATTGGCGGGTAGCGCGGAAGCCGAGGCAGCGTAACTCGAGAATGCGAAGCGATAAAACGTTAGCAATAGTGTAATACGTCTCGTAACGAACCAGGCTACATTGTCAATTGAGCAACAATCAGCAGTCAACGAGTTAAATTGGAAGAATTCGCAAGTGAATTCGAGTGAAGGGAGAAACCAGATTTTCTCAATGATAGGCCTCCCTGACTGTGTGGTCAGCACGATGCAGAGGCCACTGCGGAGACGTCACAGAACAAGTACAAGACAAGAATAACAATCCAGTCCTGTTAGAATAGAGATAAATCTCTGTCCATGCCGGGAATCGAACCGCGGACCACTATATTAGGAAGTGCAAGCGCTATTCATTTAGTGATAGAAGCGGTATACTCTAAATATAAAAATTAGTGATGCCATCTGCTAGAAATGTGTACTAGCGGAGGACACGGGAACGTTTCCATAGCCTATAGGTACCTGGGTTCATACAGCGTCAGATTTTTTAGCTTTGCTAGATACACTTAAGGGAAGCAAAAATTTCTTGTCTAATTTTTCAAACAGAAAAAGTGGGGTTCGTCAATTTGAAGATCTGTATTGGAAACTAATTGGCCTGCTACAATAGTGCATATTAGAGATGAACAAAACTAACTGCCGCTCTCGCTCGCTGTGTTCGTTGCATTTGTCTTTCGAGTCTCGTCTCGTCTCGTAACTCTCGTGCGCTTCGAGTCTCGCTCATCATTCTCGAAATAGCATTTAGTCGGCGTGGAAAGATTTAGTAACTTTGAATAGCATAACATCATTGAAATAAATAACATTATAAATGTTTAAATGAGACAAAAAGACAAAACAGAACAGTATCTTAGTTATCAAAATGTTCTGGTACTATTATATGATTTTACCTATGGTTATATAAATAGAAAAAAATTCTCAAATAAGTTTACATTTCTAAGAAACATAAAACATGACATTAATATCTTTTTACTTGAGATTGAACACTTGATCTCAAACATGTGAAAAGAAAATTCCTAGCCTTTTAATAAGGGCCTAGTAATTAAATAAAGGTTGGGGATCGGATTATTATACACTGAAAGGTAGAGATGATGTTTCAAATAGGCTACTTGGTTGTTTATACATATATAACGTAGATAAAAGTTCAGTCAGGTATAAACAACTGTGGCGATTCAAGGCTGCTTGACGTTCGGAACTTCGGGAGTGATCAATCTCGGCGTCTCGAAACACTCACAAGCAGTTTACGTCAGCGACGTATAGAACACTGTCGTGCGGGTTTTCGGCTTTGCGGGCGCTGTTAGTCTTGCTTTCTAGATCGTTGTTCATCTCTAGTGCATAGAGCGTATTCCGAATCTCACCGGTGAGCAATCCAATGGCATCACGGTGTTCCGAATTCCACCGATGACGTCATTGATGCTCCACCGGTGTCGCACCGGTGCCATCAACTTGCAGAGGGGGTGGCAGTCTCCATCAGCCGCCATCAGTGAATATGATTGGTTCTTGTAGAGGGCGGGAATTAGCAGACGAATAACATCGTGCACTGTTGTGTCATGGCGGTGTGTTCTGCTGTATTGTTTGTAATGAGCACAACGTAAAAACAATATGTTAATGGCTTATGAGCGAACATGTCAACGGACCAGTTATTACTACCGGTTCAAGAAATAAATTGTTTATGCTATCTTTTCTTTGAACGAGACGGGAGTACGAAAATTTCGCAAAATTTTGCTAGGGTAGCACAGACAACAACTTGTACAGTCGCCATGACAGCCATCGATCCTTCCAGCAGTTTTGTTCCTTATTTCGCTGCAACGTGACGTCATTGATGGCACCGGACCGATGAGTTTCGGAATACGCTGATATGCATACCTGTAGACGGATCATTTCTAACCGTTCTACAACTTTGAGTAGTACAGATACTGTCTCATATCACATGCTAAGTGTACCTAACGTGAAAAATAATAGTTTGCGGAAAACTGCAGCAAAGACATTTTAAAAAGTGGTGTGGCAAACACGATGCTTCATATATATATATTTTTTAATTTCTTAGTGAATTCGCATGTGAAGGCATACACATAATAGCCTATACTATATTCTTGTTTAGGAAGGCGCGCTTTTCAAAATGAGAGTAGGAAAAACAATTGAAATTTTTTATAATTTTCACGACCATCTGCCCTTAAAACTTGTGAAAAAATCGCCTATGAGGTAGAATTTTTCTGGTTACGTTGTTTTTCGGGATCATCCTCGTTCTACCATTGCTCCATTATCGTCTTCTTGTAATCTTATGGTTTCTAAATGGCGCCAGTTGTTTGAAAAAGACTTCAAATAAGAAATTTCCGTTCACAGTTGCTCTGAACGACAGATGATATAAAAGCCACACAATAATGATCGAAAATACACAGTACGTGGAAGGAGTTTCGAACTAAAGACGTCAGAGTCACAAGCCGTTGTGCTTCGCAGACGTTACAGCGACGTCCAATTCAACCCGAAGTGTTCTTAATGGGATTCCCTCTGCTGTACGAAGTGTGTTGATCTGGAAGACTCCGGTAGCTCCAGGACCCGCTCTTTTGGGGGTGAGACACGAGGCCCAGAGTTGCCATGAAATTCCAGCCATCGCCTTGTCCACCAGAGCCTCGCAGTGAACGCACAGGTATCCGAAAGGTTCGGCCCGTATGGTGAATGGACTCAAGCAATGAATGGATCGCTGTGGATCGATGAATGGGGCGAGTGTTGCCAACACTTGCATGACGAAACAAGTTGGCCAATATGATTCTTCCAGAGCTCATCTTGAAAATCGATAAGCGAAATATAACAACTTTGTTTCTCCACGTAATTCCAGACAATCGCGTTGGCTCTGTTCGTCCGTGGATACCTTCAGGCTCTGTCCCTCTTCAACCTATTTCTTCTGCAATGTTCGGCAATGTTATTTCGTCCTGTATTCCGTTCCGAGACGATTTCGTCGTAAACAATAGATTTTAAATGAATATTCATTTCTGATCACTCTAGAACAGCGGTGACCAAAGCGGGTGTCGTGATTACATCTTGTAATCACAGATATTCAAACGGGTACGAGGAGTTTCCTATACATTGCTGTGTTTCATTCACGTACTGAAAGTGGCGGTATCATGTCGCTCTACAAACTCTATCTCTACAAGAGGTGGTTTCGTAAAGAGTGAGAAGGAGAACATTTTTGTTGTTCTGTCGGACAAAATGTGATACTGTATGTTTACTTTGCTCAACGATTCAGTCAGAAGTATATAGAAACATTAATTGCCACGCTGAATAATGTATTATCATTATTATTATTATTATTATTATTATTATTATTATTATTATTATTATTTTAACTTCGCTCTAGAATATGTCATTAGGAAAGTTCAGGATAACACAGAGGGTTTGGAATTGAACGGGTTACATCAGCTTCTTGTCTATGCGGATGACATGAATACCTATGCTAGGAGAAAATTCACAAACGATTAGGGAAAACGCGGAAATTCTAGTTGAAGCAAGTAAAGCGATAGGGTTGGAAGTAAATCCCGAAAAGACTAAGTATATGATTATGTCTCGTGACCAGAATATTGTACGAAATGGAAATATAAAAATTGGAGATTTATCTTTCGAAGAGGTGGAAAAATTCAAATATCTTGGAGCAACAGTAACAAATATAAATGACACTCGGGAGGAAATTAAACGCAGAATAAATATGGGAAATGCCTGTTATTATTCGGTTGAGAAGCTTTTGTCATCTAGTCTTCTGTCAAAAAATCTGAAAGTTAGAATTTATAAAACATTTACATTACCGGTTGTTCTTTATGGTTGTGAAACCCGGACTCTCACTTTGAGAGAGGAACAGAGATGAAGGGTGTTTGAGAATAAGATTCTTAGGAAAATATTTGGGGCTGAAAGAGATGAAGTTACAGGAGAATGGAGAAAGTTACACAACACAGAACTGCACGCATTGTATTCTTCACCTGACATAATTAGGAACATTAAATCCAGACGTTTGAGATGGGCAGGGCATGTAGCACGTATGGGCGAATCCAGAAATGCATATAGAGTGTTAGTGGGAGGCCGGCGGAAAAAAGACCTTTAGGGAGGCCGAGATGTAGATGGGAAGATAATATTAAAATGGATTTGAGGGAGGTGGGATATGATGATAGAAACTGGATTAATTTTGCTCAGGATAGGGACCAATAGCGGGCTTATGTGAGGGCGGCAATGAACCTCCGGGTTCCTTGAAAGCCAGTAAGTAAGTAAGTACTGACCACTAAGTAGGCCTATGTGCGATGCTGTCTTAGTTTTCTCGCAGTTTTTCTCTTTCCTCTACAGTCATGTCATAAAATCACCACCAGTATTATAATCATCACGATAACCATTGTATTCCTTTCTTTTATGTCCTACTTTCTTCTGTTTATTCTTTCATTCTTTCTTCTTTCATCTGTTTTATGTTTCAGGATTTATTCCTACCCTTCTTCCAAACTTTCTTTCTTTTCTTTCTTTCAATGTATGATTTCTTTGTATTTCTTTATTCCTACCAATTCTTTTTTCTTTTTTCTACTAGGCTTTTTCTTTTCTTCCTATTAAGCTTTCTTTCTTCTTCATACTTTATCTTTATTGAGTCCTCCCTTCCTTTGAAGTTTTACATTCTTACTTATTTCGAGACTTCCATTCTTTTAAGAAAATCTTTATATTCTACTGTACTATACAGACTAAAATTATATGAAATAGACCAACATTAGTCACGCTAAAAATCTATTATACGCCTATAACTTGGGGTAATATTGGAAATTGACGGTATTTTTCAATCGCTTGATGCGAGATTCTTGGAAATTTGCACCATGTCATAGCTATAGAGACATCCAACGTCTTGGTGCTACATATAATCTCCATTATTAGGAAAAGTTTGGCAAGAAGAAACCTGTCGGATGAACCTGTTAAGAAGAAATGCATTTCAGTCCTTACGAGTAGCTCTTTGCAATGGATTTTACACACAGACCTACTTATTTCTTTCCTTGATGATGGACTTCATCAGGATTTCTGTACATCTACGACACGATACATATACCCGAAAACTCTCACCATGTTGAACAAATGAAAGTCTCGCAATATATTTTTTCTACGACAGTAAATAAAGTTGTATTTCATGGAGTGTTATCAGCGCGTGATGTGAGCATTCACGATACCAGGGCGTAAAAAGAGCAACTATGCGTGAAGTAAATCACTTAACGCACTGTTACTTCACTTCACGCACTGCCACGCAACTTGGAACACCGAGTAGTATACAGTTAAAATGTACCTTCACATGCCACATATCAATAATTAAAATTAATTGTAGACAACACTTCAACATACGCAAGGAACGAAACGAATAAATATTTCGCAAACTTCGATATGCCAACCATTTGCTTTATCGCCAAAGTAGATTTTAACACTGGGCAATATGGGCGAACAGTTACTGGATTCAATAATTTTTATGCTTGGAAAAAAAAAAAAAAAAACCAACAGAGCAATTTATAACTTAATCACTTACATTTTTCTTTGAATACCAGTTCATAATTCTCATATTGTTGTTCCTAGGCCTATAATTTTAGAGTAACGAATCAATAACGGCTTCTTCCGTAGCATCTATATATATATCTATATATATAATTTGAACTGGTAATGGAAATTACGGGAAAACGGCTGAACGGATTTTGATAAATGGCCCCTCATTTTGAAGCTTGGAACCCAAAGTTTTTCGGAAAAGTAGTAGTTTTCAGTGAAATGTCAATTTTCCTACATTATTTTCCTTTTTTCCAAAATCTATCTGTTGTCAGTTTTGAGAACTAATTTTATCGAATCACGGCCGACTTGATTGAATTTCGGAACAAAACACACACTACAATAAACAATAGGCTATTACACGAAGGCCATGACCTGCAGGATTGCCGACATATTTAGAACTCAATTCAATTTGTTATTAAAAACTGATTCTGCAGTGTATAATTTTCTGAGCACAGCTGTGTATTGGATATTTAAATCTACGAAACCTAAGATGGTTTGATGACATTATTACCATCATAAATTAAATATTATTATAGTTAATATCATGATGCATCTATTTTTCATTAATTGTACATAATATTGATGCTATATTGATGACATGGAAGTGAAACGTTTTGAGGTTATGTAAGTAAATGTAGAGAATATCTTAATTTAGATCTTCATTTCTATAATTTACTGAGTGGCTGCTATATATAACTACAAAACTTAAGATAATAATATTGTTATTAAAAATCACATATTTTTATACTTATTAACCCAGTGGGGTTGGGTCTTTTTCATACACTTAATGGCGGTGTAGTGTAGATATTGATATGTATCATTGTCTTCAGTATTGGCTCGAGAGAGCGCAAAAATTACAGTTCCTAAGGAAAGATCAAAAGGTATTATACTTACTGATAAAATAAGAGGCCTAGCAAATTTTGTAGTCTCCAGATTATTTCAGCAAGATCTCTTAGTAGAATAAAATGATTTTACGCTCTACATTTCAAGTTCTACATGCAGCAGCTATACGAAAATGCTATTGTTCAAAAGCTTAGCAAACCTGACATTTTTTTAACTTTCTCCTACAATCCACAATGACCTGAAATAGCTACTGCTATCGTCCTGACATTGATACTTGCGTTTTCGCGTTGAAACTCTAAAACTGAAGTTGGATAGGTTCAAGAAAAATGTATTTGGCCTAACATAATCCATTCAGAGGGAGTATGTTTCATTATTACGGAAGCAAATAACTATCAAAAAGACAAGATTTCTTCATTGAAAATAAATCTGAAAAATTTTTATTTGAACGTCTAACGAACTTAGTTTGCAGCAGCATTTGCTGCACAAGCCACTAGTATATATATAATTTGAACTGGTAATGGAAATTACGGGAAAACGGCTAAACGGATTTTAAGGGGAGTGAGTAGTGATGCCTGTGCGATTAAACATTTTTAGTGCAAAAGTTTAGTTCAGTATTTCTAGGCTCTTAGTGCTCAGAGTGGAATAAAAATGCCCATGCTTATACAATCGATCATTCTGAATTCAGTGGAATAAAAGACAACTAATTAGTTTCGTATCCAAGTGCAAAATAAAGGTCCTAACTGATAACCTGCTGTCCCACTTTGCTAAGTGCACCTCATTCCTCAGGTGCCCATTACTTACTACTATCTTCACTCATATACCTTGTATTTTTTAAAGATATCTAGTAATGTATATTGTAAATTCTAAAGCAAAATTTAGTTAAATATTTCATCACTAGTGAAACGGAAAAATATTGAACTTTTAAAAGTTTTTTTAAATTTTTATGCATGCATATATATATATCTTTTTCTCGTGTTATGTGTGTGATATTCTTAAATTCGTAGGTCTACTATGTAGAACATAGGCTGCAGAAAACACTGTACAAATTTCAGGTAAATTCATTCAGTAATGTCAGAGAAAAATGCATAAGTTTGAAAAATGTCAACTTAGGGAAAACTTCATTTAAAAAAAGGATGTATGAATTACATGCATCACCAAATTTAAAGAGGCCATTTAAAGGGCTTATCTGCAGAGATAACCCCACAATATTTATATTGTTTTAAGAGCAAGTTTTATACTTTTTTTAACACGAAATAAAGAACCGTATTTTTGATCCCTAATCACTACCTTGTTCCCTTAATAAATGATCCCTCATTTTGAAGCTTGGAACCCAAAGTTTTTCAGAAAAATAGCAGTTTTCAGTAAAATATCAATTTTTCCTACATCGTTTTCCTATTTTCCAAAATCCATCTGTCGTCACTTTTGAGAAATAATGGCTTTTCAGAATAAAACAAAACACAAACACACTACAATAAACAATAGGATATTACACGAAGGCCATGATCTGCAGGATTGGTGACATAATATTTAGCTCAAATTCAATTGGTTATTAAACATTTCGAGACTTGCTAAAAATAATTAACAGGTCTGATTCTGCGGTGTGTAATTTTCTGAGTAGAGCTGTGTACTGGATATTAAAATCTACAAAATTTGAGGTGGTTTGATATTATTACTATTAGAAATGAAATATTATTATAGTTAATGCCATGATGTGATTATTTTTAAGTAATTATACATATTAATGCTATATTGATATGAAAGTGTAACGTTTTGGGGTTATGTAAGCAGATGTAGAGAATATCTTAAATTAGATCTTCATTTCTATAATTTACTGAGTGGCGGCTGTATAGTAAAATATAACTACAAAACTTAAGTAATATAATAATATTGTTATTAAAAATCAAATATTTTATAGTTATTAATCAAGCGGGGTTGGGTCTTTTTCATATACTTAATGGCGGTGTGGTGAAGATATTTATATGCGTCATTCTCTTTAGATTTGTTCGAGAGAGCGCAAAAATTACAGTTCCTAAGGAAAGACCAAACGGTATTACTTACTGATAAAATAAGAAGCCTACAAAATTATGTAGTCTCCCGATCATTTCAGCAAGATCTCTTAGTAGGATAAAACAATTTTACCCTCTACATTTCAAGATCTACATGCAATAGCTATACCAAGATGCTATGTCTATTGTTCGAAAGCATAGCAAACCTGACATTTTTTTAACTTTCACCTACAATCCGCAATGAACTGAAATAGCTATTGCTTTACTCCCACATTAAAAAAACCCACTGATCGTCCTAACATTATTACTTGCGTTTTCGCGCTGAAACTCAAAAACTGAAGGTGGATAGGTTCAAGAAAAAGTATTTGACATAAAAAACATTCAGGGGAAGTATGTTTCATTATTACGGAAGCAAATAACTTTCAAAATGTCTGGTATTCTTCATTCAAAATACTGTAAATCTGAAAAATTTTTATTTGAGCGCCTAATGAACTTAGTTCGCAGCATTTGCTGCACAAGCCACTAGTCGTAGGCCTATATAATCAGAAATACAACTTTCGTTATCTATAAATTTCGTAACTCAGGCTCTACATTAATTTATGAATGTTTATTTTCGTAAACATGGAACCATTAATGCAGTAGACCTACATTGTTTGCTTCTTCCAGTATTTCATTTATTTTTTGTTACGTCAGGTTGCTTTTACACGTGGCTAACGAGAAAGACAGGCATCGGCACGAATCGGAGTCACGTAATTATCATGGTCCAGTCATGGCCATCTTGAGAATCGCCTTATATAAATACATGTTCAAAGTTATAAAAAGCAAAGGAATAGCTATATTAAACTCATGTTAAACGTGCATTTATATATAAACTTGTTCAGTGTTGGCCATCCATTATTATTATTATTATTATTATTATTATTATTATTATTATTATTTTCAACTTGATGTCTGTCGTAGATAAAACGTTGTATGCTACACAATAGTGAAATCTCTTTTTTTCCCTTCGTGTGGATTGAGGAAGTCGGTAAAATTCCACACTCGAACCAAAAGTTTGTCTTCAGTAACATAAATAATATTTAGGTCACTTCTCCTCCCCCTTTTACGGAGGAGGGGCCGGAAAATTTGCACCTCAGCCTGAGGCTTATTGTGCTTACCATTTCTGTTCTGTGAATAATATTTGTCGCAGAACGGTCGCGCTCTTGTACGAACTTATAGATTGACAAATCGAACTGAAACCCTGACCGAGTTACTACGTGAGCGCTGGCTGTCTTGGGGAGGAGCAAGTGAGAAAGCACGGGGGGAAGGGAGAGAGCACTATGCACTATGTACTTGCAGGTCCACTCACAGTTTGTCAAACCTGCTAACAAAAGCATTAAAAGGTTGACTAGTTGCCTGCAATGCTAGCATAATGGAACCTTCCTAGCCGACAGTCGAGGCAAAAATGAAGAATCCGTTATTGTGGTAATGCTGGAGAGTGGTTCTTCTATTGGTCGCGATGCTCACACACCCTCTCAGATATTTACGTGGTGATTGGTGACTGAATGACGAGGAGCGAGGGAGAGAGAAGAAAGAAAGAGAGAGATTCCAGAAGTTGGCGTGTTTTACGGGGTTTCACTTGAAGTTGTCAAACTATAGAATGCTGAACCGTGTAGGCTTACTTAACCGGGCTATTGTGAATAGACAATTGTTAAATGAGTCCGAGGTTCAATACCGAAAGTTACCAAGCAAGTCTATTTCAATTGGTTGAGGGAAAACCTCGGAAAAAGCCCAACCAGATAAATTGTCGTAACCAGGATTTGAACCCGGGCCCGCTTATTTCACAGTCAGACATGCTAACCGTTACTCCACTCATGTTATGTTAGTGTTTTTGTGTTATAGTCTTAAGAATCGGCAAATCTTTAAACCTCTTCTTATTATTATTTAAGTACTTGATTGGTAGGATCGTTTTGCTGTGCCCGACCATAACGATCGTATTGGGATCCGACGTCTACCAGACAGTACTAGGAAAATGGATGTTAGGTAGTTTCTCGTTATTTTTTGAGCTGCCTGATGATGATAATGCCGGCGAAATAATCCCGAGGAACAAACGCCGAAATTTACCCAGCATTTACTCGAACTGTTGAGGAAAATGTTCGGAAAAACCTCAACCAGATTACTTTTCTCAACCAGGATTCGATCTAGGGCCCGCTAGTTTCGCACTCAGGAGCACTATTACTCAAAGCGGTGATATTGTTTGATTACCTACTTACTTACTGGCTTTTAAGAAACCCGCAGGTTCATTTCCGCCCTCACATAAGCCCGCCATTGGTTCCTATCCTGAGCAAGATTAATCCATTCTCTATCATCATATCCCACCTCCCTCAAATCCATTTTAATATTTATCTTCCCATCTACGTCTCGGCCTCCCTAAAGGTCTTTTTCCCTCCGGCCTCCCAACTAACACTCTATATGCATTTCTGGATTCGCCCATACGCGCTACATGCCCTGCCCATCTCAAACGTCTGAATTTTAAGTTCCTAATTATGTCAGGTGAAGAATATAATGCGTGCAGTTCTGTGTTGTGTAACTTTCTCCATTCTCCTGTAACTTCATCCCTCTTAGCCCCAAATATTTTCCTAAGCACCTTATTCTCAAACACCCTTAATCTCTGTTCCTCTCTCAAAGTGAGAGTCCAAGTTTCACAATCATACAGAACAACCGGTAATATAACTGTTTTATAAATTCTAATTTCAGAATTTTTGACAGCAGACTGGATGATAAAAGTTTCTCAACCGAATAATAACAGGCATTTCCCATATTTATTCTGTGTTTAATTTGCTCTCGAGTATCATTTATATTTGTTACTGTTGCTCCCAGATATTTGAACTTCTCCACCTCTTCAAAAGATAAATTTCCAATTTTTATATTTCCATTTCGTACAGTATTCTCGTCACGAGACATAATCATATACTTTGTCTTTTAGGGATTTACTTCCAAATCTATCTCTTTACTTGCTTCCAGTAATTGTTTGATTAGTTTTCGAAAAAAAAAATTAATAATAATGAAAGTCTAAACAGTTGCACATATTGAATTATTTTGTGGGCTCTTACATAAAGGTATCGCTACGGCAGAAATGTGAATGTAAAACAATCCACGCAGTATGAACGTTGTGAACTGCTTGAATGCTATTGTCCTAGGTTCGGTACGCGGTCCGAGATTTGTAGACCATTGGCAGAGAGACAAGGTGTGGGAAAACTAGAAAATAAGACCACAGCTTCGCGACTCGCAAGTGGCATTGAGATTGATGCGGCTTAAATGAAAACTTGGCTCTCAAGAAAGGACCTTCGCCATTGTGGCTCATTGATCGACCACGTGACGTGAATCCAGCGCCATATGAAGTCCCTATATCAAACCCCGGAGCTGGCGATTCTCAGCGAGACAATGTTTAGTCTGTCTGCAAGTGAGTAACGTTATGGAATGTAAGAGAGACTAATAATTATTATATAATAATAATAATAATGATAATAATAATAATGATTTATTTTAGCTGGCAGAGTTAAGGCCGTAAGGCCTTCTCTTCCACTCAACCAGCAAAAAGTATATATACATATGCATGAACTTACAAAGAATTAAACAATTTGGTTTAGATAAGAGCTACATGTATACAAGAGTTATTTACGAATTAAACAACAAAATACTATGAACTATTAATTAAACACTGAAATACAAACTATGTAGCAGAATTAAGCTAAAATACATAGAATGTTGTTAATATATTTCAAATAATGTTAGATAATACAAAGAGATTATAATGAGACAATTTTGAAAATACAGCACTATCAGGATGCATGTCTAAAGGAAGGAGTAACAATGTAGACAGTGATAGTTTAAGTCAGTATGATTGGAGTGAAATGCTAAGAATGTTATCTTCCAAGCTGTTTTCAAAAGTGTTTATTGTCTTGCAGCCCCTAATACTTTGTGACAGGGAATTCCATTGTCGCGAGGTGGATACTGTAAAAGATGATGAATAACGAGATGTTCTATGAAGAGGTATACTTAACGCGCCACAGATAAGTGATCTGGTATTTACGTCGTGGTTAGAGTATAGATAAGAGAAACGAGACGAAAGGTAATTTGGTGTTGAATATATCATATAATTTGAATATATAAGTTAAAGTTATTACAACTATATATTGACATTAAGAATAACACGTGCATATCTATAAGCAACTTTCTACAGAATTATATATGTTAACACTAACGTTCTTCAAATTTTTATGCCTCTATTTCGTCCTATTTTCGAAGGAGTCGTTACGGATTTCTTATCAAGAACAATAAATTTACACAAGTCCTCTCCTTTTGACTGAATTGCCACCGTATGGCTACAAATATATACTTCCGGAAGGGAAGTAAATGCGTTTTCATTTGAAATAAAACTGAGTTGTGTTTATAATAGTTGGCCATGTAGCATTTTGACTACAGTAATGAGTAGGGTTGTAATATTGGGGACGGATAGGGTGCGTTACAGTGGATTCAAGTTGACTATCCGTTCACCAGTCAGTACTCTAGCATACGTAAAAAGTGTACCTGCTGAATACTCCGTTCGCCAGTCAGTACCGTAGCATGCGTAAACAGTGTACCTGCTGAATAATAATGCCGAAGGTTAAAGGTTCTCAGGCGCATATTTTGCAGCGGAATTTGGTGAGTGTTTTGAAGTGAATGACGACAACATTACATGTACTTTATGTAATACAAACATACGAGGTGACAAGCAATATTATATATACAAAGATATTGTAGCACAAGAAAAGAAAGAAGGAAACCCATAGATTACCTTGCATTCACATTACGGTTGGGGAAAACCTCGGAAAAACCCAACCAGGTAATCAGCCCAAGCGGGGATCGAACCCGCACCCGAACGCAACTTCAGACCGGCAGGCAAGCACTTTAACCGACTGAGCCACTAATAATAATATTATCATCATAATCATCAGCATATTCATATTTTCACCTACCTTCAAAGATTGATCTATCCGTTCCATCATCAATTTCGTAGAGATCACACAGCAACATTCAACAATGTCGGCAGGATTTCTTGGTCTGTGGTCACCACGACGTAAGGTTGAATCTTGGAACAATACAGGAAAAACAATTGACAAGAGACACACACAAAGAATGTGAATTTCCGCTTCCATGCCTGAAATTAGATCGGGGTTCAATACATTTGTAGTGAGATACACTTTAGCTTCTATCACATCAAAGAAGAATAACATTGTCATTATTTTTGGACCTTAATAACAGCGATCAACAAAAACTGTGATAGTGCATTTATAAAATCCCTAGAATTGCGTTAAATCTAGTTATTCTTAGCATGTTAGGAGAAAATCCACAAACTATTAGGGAAAACACGGGAATTTTACTTGAAGCAAGTAATGAGATAGGTTTGAAATAAATTCCCCCAAAAGTAGGCTATATGATTATGTCTTATGACCAGAATTTAGTACGAAATGGAGATATAAACATTGGAAATTTATCCTTTGAAAAAGTGGCAAAATATACTTTGGAGCAACAGTAACTCGAGAGGAAATTAAACGCAAAATAAATATGGAAATTGTCTGTTATTGTACGGTTGAGAAGTTTCTGCCATCCAGTTTTCTTTCAAAAATACTGAAAGAATTTATAAAGCACTTATATTGCCGGTTGTTCTGTATGGTTGTGAAACTTGGACTCTCACTTTGAGAGAGGAACAGAGGTTAAGGGTGTTCGAGAATAAGAAGCTTAGGAAAATATTTGGGGCTGAGAGGGATGAAGTTACAGGAGAATGGAGAAAGGTACACGACGCAAAACTGCACGCATTGCATTCTTCACCTAATATAACTAGTAAAATTAAACTCAGATATTTGAGATGGGCAGGGCATGTGAATCCAGAAATGCATATAGAGTGTTAGTTGGGAGACCCGTGGGGAAGAAGACCTTTGGGAAAGCCGTGACGTAGATGGGAGAATTATATTAAAATGGCTGTGAGGGAGATGGGATATGATGGTAGGGACTGGATTAATCTTCCTCAGGATAGGGACGATGGCGAGCTTACGTGAGGGCGTCAATGAACCTCCGTGTTACCTGAAAGCCATTTGTAAGTAAGTAAGGATGGATTTAGGAGTTAAATAAATGCTACCACAGACAGGGCCCACCGCTGTGGAGTAAGGTTAGCATGTCTGATCGTGGACGAGCAGGCCCGGATTCAAATTCCGATGGGGTTTTTCCCCGAGGTTTTCCCTCAAAAGTGAAATATCTGAGTAACATTCGGCGTTGGGCCTCGGACTCATTTCGCCATTATTTATTCAATTTAATTATCATCATTACCATAGCCAGGGTTAAGTCCACGTTACAGCGTACTGTATTCGTACAAGAGAACGACCGTTCGTGGACAAATAGCCTATCATTAACAGACAAGAAATCTCAGGCTGTTGTGAAACAAGATATGGTTATACTATACCCATAAATAGAAATTTGAATCTAAATACATTGATATTTGCTGATGACGTAGTTCTTCTCACCACATCGGGAGATAATTAAAAAAAAAACTCGATATATAACAAAATTAATAGCAGAAAGAAAGACATTGGTATGAAATCTTTCTCTGAAAAATTAACATACTGCCTTTCGTGGCAAAGAACCAACAGCTAGTAAAATCTGTTTGGATAACAATATTTTGAAAAGAGTACATGCTTTTAAGTACCTTAATTACAGTGTATTATTTCTCAAAGAATTCTTTGATATTTTACAAAAAAAATCGAAATATAATAAACGTTTGGACATGATAAACCAGGTCTTCAGACGGTCTTTAGTGTAAGAACACACACGTTTATATTTTTGTAAAACTTATGAAAGACCTTTTCCTTGCTATGGGAACGAAACATGGACCCTGCGACAGTATGATGAAAGCAGAATAATAGCTAGAGAGTTGAAGTTCATGAGGCGATCAGAAGGAAGTACCAAGCTAGATCGTAAAATAATGAAGATATTCTTTAAAAATAATAAACATTTCTATTTCTTTAGGTTATAAATCTGCCCTAATTTTGGTATTTTGAGGTGTAACATTTCATCAGAGCAATATACTTCTGAAATATTATGCAGTTATGTTTTTTAGAAGCCAAATTTTCAGAGACATTAATATTATTGCTCGTAAGTTCTTTAGATTGTTAATTATTATCAGCGTTAATTTTGGTCTTTAATTTTTAGAATCTCGAGATGTAAAACTTTATCCGACCCTCAAGGCTTTAACCCTGCCAGAAAAAATAAAGGATTATTATTATTATTATTATTATTATTATTATTATTATTATTATTATTATTATTATACTTCGGAAATTTTATGCAATACAATAATGTTTTTAGAAGACATATTTTCACAAACATTATTATCCATGATAAAAATACAAGGCATTTTTTGCTAGTTGTTTAGGTTGTAAATTACGTTTATTTCCGATAATTTTGATCTTTAATTATTACAGTTTTGAGATGTAAAGTTTTATCCGATCAATATACTACCAAAATTGTTTGCAGTTTGTTTTTAGAAGCGAAATTTTCACGGAAATTAATATTATCCATGTTCGCAATGTGAGATATTGTTTGTTAATTTAGTTTGTTAATTATCTGTGTTAAATGTGGGAAATGCGTGTTATTATTCGGTTGAGAAGCTTTTATCATCCAGTCTGCTGTCAAAAAATCTGAAAGTTAGAATTTATAAAACAGTTATATTACCGGTTGTTCTGTATGGTTGTGAAACTTGGACTCTCACTCTGAGAGAGGAACATAGGTTCAGGGTGTATGAGAATAAGGTGCTTAGGAAAATATTTGGGGCTAAACGGGATGAAGTTACAGGAGAATGGAGAAAGTTACACAACGCAGAACTGCACGCATTGTATTCTTCACCTGACATAATTAGGAACATTAAATCCAGACGTTTGAGATGGGCAGGACATGTAGCACGTATGGGCGAATCCAGAAATGCATATAGAGTGTTAGTTGGGAGGACACCGGAGGGAAAAAGACCTTTGGGGAGGCCGAGACGTAGATGGGAAGATAATATTAAAATGGATTTGAGGGAGGTGGGATATGATGATAGAGACTGGATTAATCTTGCACAGGATAGGGACCAATGGCGGGCTTATGTGAGGGCGGCAATGAACATTCGGGTTCCTTAAAAGCCAGTAAGTAAGTAAGTATTATTATTATTATACTTCGGAAATTTTATGCAATACAATAATGTTTTTAGAAGACATATTTTCACAAACATTATTATCCATGATAAAAATACAAGGTATTTTTTGCTAGTTGTTTGGGTTGTAAATTAGGCCTATTTCCGATAATTTTGATCTTTAATTATTACAGTTTTGAGATGTAAAGATTTATTCGATCAATATACTTCCAAAATTGTATGCAGTTTGTTTTTAGAAGCCAAATTTTCACAGAAATTAATACTATCCATGATCGCAATGTGAGATATTGTTTGTTAATTTAGTTTGTTAATTATCTGTGTAACATCTGCCGTATTATCGTTTCTTTCTCAACATCCTCATTGACGAGTCTGAAATAATTGATCAGAATGTGCTGTCGCGTGATTATCAATGACGAAAGACTGACACGTCACGAAAGAAATGGTCATGACATGAGATACAACAGGCCATGTGCCGGATCTCCTTGGCGCTTCATTTGAAACAAAAGAAAGTGTTTACTTGCGTCGCCACTGCGCGGCGCTGGTATCGGCGTCGCTATTAATAGACGAGGGGCCGCACTATTTTTAGCTCCGTCCGATTCAGGTTAGCGGGGCGGGCGTGGCGCATGCGTGGCGTCCAACTGCAGGGCCGCGTCCGGGATGTGCGTACTTTCCCCGATCGATTCCACAGTGCGGTGATTTCAGTCAATGGGACGCTGTTCAACGACGCGCTAGCAGCCTATAACGGCAATTCGTTCAATATAAAAGTACGGGCCCTAACCAGGCCTACTAATGTAAAGATGAAATGGAAATAGCCTAGTAGGCCTATTTTAAGTTAGGCTTACTTACTTACTGGCTTTTAAGGAACCCGGAAGTTCATTGTCGCCCTCAAATAAGCCCGTCATTGGTCCCTATCCTGAGCAAGATTAATCCATTCCCTATCATCATATCCCACCCTCCCTCAATTCCATTTTAATATTACCTTCCCATCTACGTCTAAGCCTCCCTAAAGGTCTTTTTCCGTCCGGCCTCCCAACTAACACTCTATATGCATTTCTGGATTCGTCCATACGTGCTACATGCCCTGCCCATCTCAAACGTCTTGATTTAATGTTCCTAATTATGTCAGATGAAGAATGCAATGCGTGCAGTTCTGTGTTGTGTAACTTTCTCCATTCTTCTGTAACTTCATCCCTCTTAGCCCAAAATATTTTCCTAAGCACCTTATTCTCAAACACCCTTAATCTCTGTTCCTCTCTCAAAGTGATAGTCCAAGTTTCACAACCATAAAGAACAACCGGTAATATAACTGTTTTATACATTCTAACTTCCAGATTTTTCGACAGCAGGCTGGATGATAAAGGTTTCTCAACCGAATAATAACAGGCATTTCCCATATTTATTCTGTGTTTAATTTCCTCCAGAGTATCATTTATAGTTGTTACTGTTGCTCCCAGATATTTGAACTTCTCCACCTCTTCAAGAGATAAATTTCCAATTTTTATATTTCCATTTCGTACAATATTCTCGTCACGAGACATAATCATATACTTTGTCTTTTCGGGATTTACTTCCAAACCTATCCCTTTACTTGCTTCCAGTAAAATTCCCGTGTTTTCCCTAATAGTTTGTGGATTTTCTCCTAACATATTCACGTCATCCGCATAGACAAGCAGCTAATATAACCCGTTCAATTCCAAACCCTCTCTGTTATCCTGGACTTTCCTAATGGCATACTGTAGAGCAAAGTTAAAAAGTAAAGGTGATAGTGCATCTCCTTGCTTTAGCCCACAGTGAATTGGAAACGCATCTGACAGAAACTGACCTATTCGAACTCTGCTGTACGTTTCACTGAGACACAATTTAATTAATCGAAGTAGTTTCTTGGAAATACAAAATTGAATAAGGATATCATATAAAACGTCTCTCTTAACAGAGTCATATGCCTTTTTGAAATCTATGAATAACTGATGCACTGTACCCTTATACTCCCATTTTTTCTCCATTATCTGTAGAATACAAAATATCTTAGGCTACTGTAACGTATTTAACATTTCTTTGTATTGCCATGTTTAAAGGTTATTTGTCTCTTTAATTGAGTTATCTCGAGATTCAGTATTATTCGTATCAGAATTAGAGCGCGAAATTATAATTTGCCATGTCCGGGTTTGATTCCTGTCGCTGACTGAATTATTGTCTGTGGTGAAAGAAATCGATAAATAATGTTTTTTTTTTTCGGTTTCTGTCGTTTCCTTCAAAGAAAAAATAATTCCACCCACTCTCTCCATTTTAGCGTAATCCTCATTTGATATCAATTTATGTTGTCAGAAATGGTTTTAGTGTAAGATGTACGAACTTCGGTGAAGCCGGATAGAAATGACCAGCAGGACTGCGCTTTCTCTATAAAAACTCATACTACCATACATCGGTGCCAGATGGAGATAACAATAGACGACAATCTCTGACACCTGGAAGTTTTTCTGATGCTATACGAAAGATATCTTGCAGCAAAGCTCGTTCACATCCGAAGGATGGTTATGGTGCTAGACGAAGGCAGCCTAAGTAGCGTCCCGATGGCATTCCAGAATATGTGATAGGCCTATCTGATGACCGCTGGGATCATTTTTAGTAATCTCTGCGACATTCCTGATTGTTGTAGGCATAAAGGATCTATAAACTCTGATCGGGTCAAAAAAAATCCTATAGAACTGATATTTAACCCTTGCAGTGAATTTCGGTGAGGTCCGGAGGGCCTAATTATTACTCAAATCCTCTCTCCTCACCTCCACGCTGCGCCACTGGTATCTTTTAAGATGTGAAAGAGAGAGTGGTGTGCGGGAAGCAATGGGAAACTAACGCAGTTATCTTTTCCAAGAAAAACTGCAAACAAGGCATGATGAAAGCCCATTCACAATGAAAATTAAACATAACCGTAACATAAACACAGAAGTTTGCACCCATGCTTCCAAATGGGATCATTCACAATGATTCACATAAGCATTGACATAAACATTAAAGTTTGCAAACTCCAAACTTTCATGCTTATGCTTACGTGATTTGCAAACAGAACACAATCGTGGAGCGCTGAAGTATACGATAGAGTATGAGGAAATGGCGTCTTTGTTATGTTTCCATGGTTACCAAGTATGTTTGCGGTTATGTTTATGTTCCCATCGTGAATGTTGGTATGACGTCTTGATTTTACCATAACGTTTATATTCTTAAGTTAACGCTTACGTTATGTTTAATTTTCATTGTGAATGAGCCTTGAGTATTTCCACGGTAAAAGATTCTGGACGTAAACTATCTCTCTGTTCGGATGTCCTTGAAGGGGATGCTGTGGAGGTCACTGGCTGAGAAGAAACTGCCTACTGGATGATACACTGGAAGGAATGGTGAGCAGGAGAAGAGTTCGGGACAGAAGAAGATATCAGATGATAGATAACATTAAGATATATGGATCATATAAGGAGACAAAGAGGGAGGCAGAAAATAAGAACGATTGGAGAAAGCTGGGTTTACAGTGAAAGACCTACCCTTGGGCAGAACAATGAATGGATGAAATTTGTTTATATGTAAGAAGACTTTCTGTCCTCTCTCCACTTTGCTAGGAATCTGAGGAAGTAAATACTAAGGCCTATTATAGTCCATCCAACGTTAAGACCCATTCTTAACATAAACATATATGTATTACTCCGCGTAATTGTTCGACTAACCCTGTTGTGTTACAACTTATTGACTTCAAATGTATGTTTGGCATTTATACACCTCTATTTGGGGATATGGAATATTACATCCTAATAAAATTTGACGACATACATTAAACCAAGTATCTCAGCCATTTATACACTTTTACTAAGCAAAGTTATTTGGCAAATACAATTTTATTCGTCACCACATTTGTAGTCTATGCGTTGCCATAACAAATTTTCGTTTGTCAACAATACAGATCACGTTCATGAGCAATTCCACAATATACGCTACATATTTGCTATAAATTATGAAACAACAATTCATATACTCCAGAAAAAATGAAAAGTAAAGAATTTTTTCTTTCCTTCCGCCCTGAGTAGTTCGGTTATTGTTCACATCAAGTCGGTTCTTATTTTGGAAAGACTATAGGTATTTTTCTGAGTGTAGGACATAGGGATCTGATATTATTATTTAATATCTATACATACAAATTTAAAGGTTTGGATTATGTAAAATGAGTCACGTGTATGGATGTAGTAGGCTTAGGAAAACAATAGAACATCTCGTTACAGCCATTTTTCAATAATGTTAATATTGCACTGAACTTAAAACATTTTCCAAGTTTACTATTTTATGAAACGATAAGTAATGGATTATTATATCGGAAAGGAAATATTTTGTACGTTAAACTGTAGTTAATGTGTGGGAAATTTTCCAAGAGAGGTGAATGATATTGTCTTATTTGAGTATCTTTTGAGGTAATTTGCTTCGTTTGTTATTTTGTCTTGTTTCTTAATTTATCTAAATTACTACTTAAAATTAGATATAACTTTAATTTTTATTATTTGTTAGCTTTATATTTTGCTTTCAGTAGAAAACAAAACAAATTACATAAAAAATTGAATATAAAATTAATAAAATTGTAACATTCAGTTTAAGAAATATGTAACCTACAAGCAACGAAAATTATCAAACGTTAGGTAGCTTGTAGAATGGCAATAATGGGGAGATATTCTGTTGTTTTTCTAAGCCTAATAAATTCATAAACTTGCATGGCCTACTATAGTCGTACCTTTACAGTTTCGTACGTAGGATGTAAATTACAATGTTTATCCCTATGCCATATACTCATATAACTTCTTGATATTTTTTTCAAGATGTTTTCCTATGACTATTACACTCTTACTACGTCATACTACTTTTGACCAATAAAACGGTACGAAAGGACGTATTTCAACCAATCATGGCTGCTTATCGCACAATTTTATCGCGTCCCTAGCATTTGTTTCTTTGTTTGCCAACATTTGAAACTGCGCTGGTCTGGACGTCAAAAAAAATATATATAAAATTATAAATCACTCCAGTCGATGCACAGCAGTTTCAAATATGACTCGCATTGGCATTCAAGAACAAGAATTAATAAAAATCACTGATCATACCTATGCATCTTCTGAAATCCGATTTACAAATAAATGAAGAGCACCATTCGGAAATCCTGAATAAGTTGAATACACCATGTAGGCCTAAATCAACGAGTTCCACTTCTATTACGCACACGTCCAATATAACATCAATTGAACCACCAACCACATTCAAATTTGAAAATTGTACATTCAATAATTATTCCTTTTAAAATTATTCATGTTTATTTTTATGTCATCGTCGTTAATTAAAACTTTTCTAACACTTGTACAGTATATTAGTTAGGTTATGTTATAGCTTCTGCTATATGATATTATGGAGAGTCACGTATCAGAGATTGTTTAATATTAAGATTTATTGAAAATCATCTGTCAAGTGACGTTGATTACTGGGATTCGGATAATTGAAGTGGAATGTTGCATTTTAATAAAAATGAAACTGAATCAACAATGTCTTCTTGACTAGTAACAGTCCACAGAGTTCAATGATGATTCCATAGTTGGCACAACTGATACCGGTAACAAGAAAACATAATCATAAAACACTACTGCCATCTAGCGTAATGTTGAGATGGTACAATAATAATAATAATAATAATAATAATAATAATAATAATAATAATAATAATACTTATTTGTCAGAAACCAGTGTACAAGGCCTGGATATGACATCGTCAGGTTCGATAGTTGATACATTTGAAGACAGTTGTATTTTCATAAGCCAATTAATATTTTATTGTATTGGAGTACTTTGTTACTTCTAATCTTTATATACTTTCTTCTAATCGTGTAATAGTCAATTAAATCCCACTCGAGTTTTGATTTTCTCTAGATAAATCAAAACCTCTAGTGAGATTACTGTTGATAATACTAATTTGTAAATACTTGAGCTCTTTGCAGTTGTCAGATGATGGTTTGTAATGAATTGAACTGAGAAGCTGTTACGGTGTATTTTATGATACTTCTGTGTAAAAAGCAGTTGAGGGGGGAAGTTATTTATATGTTCTGCAGTCTATAGACTTAACGTGTTTGTCTTTGCTTCTTTCAATGAATGGTGGCGATAGGACCCGAAAGATTGAATTGGTTATGCAAGGTGAAAGCTGGGTTTGCAGTGAAAGACCTGCCCTCGGACAGAACACTAAATGAATGAATACTAGTCATAAAATTTAGATACCAGTAATAGATAAAATATTGTATAGCACACGAGAGTAAAGAGACTTTATGCGCTCGTGGAAATTATCACCCTCGGTTTTGCCTCGGGCGCTAAACATCCTGTTCGCGAATAAAATCTAATTTTACTCTCTTGCACTATAAATTGCAATTATTATTTTACATTGGAATTTTCTCCTCCTATTACTTACATAAATATTCGAGTATCTGTATTATTTTAGGAGTTATGTTAAGAAATGTGCAGTCCCTTCACAGAAGACTTCTGTACTTACTCTTTGTAAGATTATACTCTTTTCCCGAATGCTGATGGCTTCATCGTCACATGCAGTGCATTTGACACCACCACCACCACCACCACCACCACCACCACCACCACCACCACCACCACCACCACCTTCTCTCTAAACTCGAAAACAATTTGAGATATTACAATAAAATTTTGCATGCAGTTGTAGAACAGTTCGCGGGAAAAACGATGAATGTCACAGTTTTCTTAAGGTTGATGTCATTATCTAATTCAATGTATCACTGCGAAATTCAATGTTGTTCTTATGAAAAATGGTAAAAAGGAGAATTATCACCACGAATACAGTAATCCTTTCCTTTATTTTCTATAGAAACAACACTACATCTAATCCTTAACAGAAATGTGACATTCATCGTTTCTCCCGCGAACTCTTCTGTGAACAATGCATAGCTGATTCATTGGTTTTAAATCGTGTACTTATTTTTTTAATATTTTGTCGTAGAAGTTATACAAAATTGTAGCATTACTATGAACTGAAAAAAAAAAGTTTTTTTTTTTTAGGTGTTTCAAAAGATTTGGAAAAGGACTATTAATGTGATATGTATGAAGTAAATAAAAAAGAGTCACTTAAAAAAAATATTGAATTTGTAGAATGTCATTTCAATACGCAAAAACTGCCACCATTTTTTAATTATAATTATCAATAACTGTAATATTTTAACTAATGTGAAAATGGATTTGAGTAATATAACTAGTGTACATTAAATGTATTAAATTGTAAGGTAAAGAAATCTTTTGATGCTGAGGAAAACAAAATTACACTTATAATATTCAAGTATCTAAAGTTGTATCTTCACCCGTAATAGATTCGCTCTTTTAAATGACATTGCTTTTGTTTTCTTCATTAAACATAACTCTAAGTCTGTACTTGTCTTCGGGAATCGAACATTATTTCGCTGTTTTTATAACGAGAAAGAAATCTGCCTATTGACGCACAGAAGAGGGCTTTTCGATTATACAATTAAGATATTTAATAATCTAAAAAATACCTCATATAAGATTTTCGGACCATCAAGATAAAGTAAAAGTGTGATATTTCATAGCTGGAATTCTAATAAAGAACCAAACCTTTCCTCTAATAAAATCAATTAATTTCATTCTTTGGTGAACCCATCACTAGTTAAATAAACTTTACTTTCAGATCTTAGTATCCAAATTTATATAAGTGATACAAGACTCGACTCCGAACCTATTCAAAACTTTGGCAATCCAGTGTCGTTTCTTAGAGAAAGCAACTATAAAATATTGATACCACGGCGACGCGTAATGAGGTAAAAATGCAGTGTAGAATTACGCTTGTCGACTTATATCGCATGGATTCTTACGTGTGACGTCACGTCCTCTCTGTGTTGCCTGGCAACGAGAATTGTGCTTCTAAACAAACCGAGTGCACATTGCCATCGCGCGAGTCTATCCAGCCGCGGAACACCTGAAGCAGCTTTCAGACGTTACGAAAGCTAAGAGACACGTCGGTCGGGACAACCTGACGAGGATGTCACGTCTATAAACGTCTTATAATTTGTGAGCAAGGACATTATTTCTAAGTATATTTTATGAAATTAGCGTAGTATTAAATTTACACAGAATAACTATGGGAAATGCGTGTTACCATTTAGTTGAGAAGCTTTTGTCATCCAGTCTGCTGTCAAAAAATCTGAAAGTTAGAATTTATAAAACAGTTATATTACCGGTGGTTCTTTATGGTTGTGAAACTTGGACTCTCACTTTGAGAGAGGAACAAAGGTTAAGGGTGTTTGAGAATAAGGTGCTTAGGAAAATATTTGGGCTAAGAGGGATGAAGTTACAGGAGAATGGAGAAAGTTACACAACACAGAACTGCACGCATTGTATTCTTCACCTGACATAATTAGAAACATTAAATCCAGACGTTTGAGATGGGCAGGGATGTAGCACGTATGGGCGAATCCAGAAATGCATATAGTGTGTTTGTTGGGAGGCCGGAGGGAAAAAGACCTTTAGGGAGGCCGAGACATAGATGGGAAGATAATATTAAAATGGATTTGAGGGAGGTGGAATATGATGATAGAGAATGGATTAATCTTGCTCAGGATAGGGACCAATGCCGGGCTTATGTGAGGGCGGGTTCCTTAAAAGTCAGTAAGTAAGTAAGTGTAATGTTTGTCTACTTTCCCATATGTAGGCCTATACAAATATTGTGGTAGTGTAAAAAAATCGATTTGGGGAGTATGTGGAAATGTAATAAGGTTTTAGAAAGTAAGAGCTAATTTTAATTGCTAATTTTCTTCATTTTCTACTCAATGTTATGTTTTATTTAACGACGCTCGCAACTGCAGAGGTTATATCAGCGTCGCCGGATGTGCCGGAATTTTGTCCCGCAGGAGTTCTTTTACATGGCAGTAAATCTACTGACATGAGCCTGTCGCATTTAAGCACATTTAAATGTCATCGACCTGGCCCGGGATCGAATCCGCAACCTTGGGCATAGAAGGCCAGCGCTATACCATCTCGCCAACCAGGTCGACTTTTCTACTCAATCTTAGAAATTCTGGCACTAGCTTATTACACAAGAAATGGGATTTTATGCTTCACCATAAATGTGATTAGTATGAACAATTTGTTTGTGATTGTTTTTAGTTGGCTATTTAACGACGCTGTATTAAGTACTAGGTTATTTAGCGTCGATGGAATTGGTGATAGCGAGATACTATTTGGCGAGATAAGGTAGAGGATACGCCATTGATTACCCGACAATCGCGTTTGGCCCTACTGTTGAGGAAAACTCGGAAAAAAACCCAATCTGGTAATCAGCCCAAACAAGAATCGAACCCGCGCCCGACGCAATTCCGGATCGGCAGGCAAGGGCCTTAGCCGACTGAGTTAGTTCGGTGGTTTTCCGTTTGTTAAGGTGGTCATGCTATCAGTGGGCACTTCCCTGTAACTTGGCCTGCAAAATGGCCAGAAGATTATTCGTTGTCGGATTATTTGAAGGATAGTGTGTTCTTGAGCAAACCTACGACAATTGATGCGATATTCTTCGCTTTCTTGCACCAAACGATCACGCAGGAGAATGTCGTACGTACGTACGCACGCACGCACACTCATACGTACGAACGCACGCACATACATAGGTACGTACGCACATACATATTTATACATATATAATTTTCCGCAATAAAGAGATATTTTGGTCAAACTATGTACCAGAGGTCTGCATCGGACTTTTTCGCTCGAGCGCCAAGTAGTTCATAGCATAATCCGATAGGTAGCGCACATGCATGATGGGTAAAATTGTCACGAGCGATAAATCCTCGAACGGTATAAGCCGAGCGTTAGACATTCGTTCTTGTTACAGTGATGAACTGTGTAGTAACATCATAGATGTTTATCATTTCAAAACTTTGCAGTGTTTAACTAACTTCTCCATTGTACAACTACAAAACTTGCTTTAAAATGTAATATAAATGTTGTAGGTAATGTTTTTTTTTTTTTTTTTCCCCCACACAAGAGTGATTTTGTTTTTGCCACATCTGATAGATTATAAACGGAGAACACAATCACGATAATGCAAGAAATGTGTCAAGTTTTCTAGTAGTAGTAGTAGTAGTAGTAGTAGTAGTAGTAGTAGTAGTTTAAAAATGTAAATATAAAAGTGTAGTGTAGTAAAGTAGTAAAGTAGTTTTTTTTTTAGTACAGTAAGTAGTAGGAGTAAGATATTAGTTTTTAGCCACATCTGAGTAGATTAGTAGTAGTAGTAGTAGTTAGTTAGTAGTAACAGTAGTAGAGTAAATCAAGATAATGCAAGAACTGTGTCAAGTTTTCTAGTAGTAGTAGTAAGTAGTAGTAGTAGTAGTAGTAGTAGTAGTAGTAGTAGTAGTAGTAGTAGTAGTAGTAGTAGTAGTAGTAGTAGTAGTAGTAGTAAGTAGTAGTAGTCTTTAATAATTAGTGTATCAATCTTTGCGTCTGTAACAGTTGTGCAGCATAATTATTCGTTTTATATTTTCTGTGACGTTACCTCTGTACTAATATTGTTGTTAATCTACTGCTATATCAATAATATTTTGTAAAACATTTCTACATTATCGCAGTATATAGGCGGAACACTATGTATGGACCTATCATATTATATATGTGGTAAATCAAATATTGAATAATTATTAATTAGCAATAATAACTGTATATCGAAGTTTTTCATACTATCTTATTTATAACTTCATGTTCCTGTTTTGGTACGTTCCATTGACTGTTCCATTAAACGTTTGTCATAAACGCAGAAAATAAAGCCTTATTTTTACCGTGTGAGCAAAACATATGTGTATCTTACCTGTCGCCTTCCATACAAGATAAGACATGTCGGTGAGATGACCTTGTACTGTGCTTCTATTTATTACGAGCGTATCACGACTGATCGTATCTCACTCGAGGGTGCGACACTCGACCGAGTTCAAGCGAGCGATTTAACTCCAATGCAGCCCTCTGCTATGTACATTTCTCCTAATTAAGTGTCCTGGAATCTATTTGAAAATAAAAGTTAGTGTAAATTTCTCATTGCAAATGTACCATGTGATTCTGTGGTTTTGTTACAAACTTTTAGGGGCGATAAATGTAATTAGTATGAACAATTTTTATGTGTAAGAACCCATGTCCGTTTTGTAGTTACAAATCTTAAAAAAATATAGTCAGTTTATTGAAATAGCATCGAACTCAGCATCTTCCTGAAGTTTGGTTACAGATTTCCTGTTCATGCAAACGTTGGTTAATTCTTAGGCCTAAAAACATTATGTGGGCTAGTTGATATCGTAAATATTTTGATTATAAACGCTGGCGATGATCATCAGGAAGTGGTTTATCTTTTTTTGTCTACTTATCTAGTATCTGAATCTACTAATCTGAAATGTTTCGCCTGTCGTCTCAAATAATCCATTTCTACAGATAGTTATTTAATGTGAATCTTGCCGTGATATAAATAATCTAAGAAACCACAATTCTTAACCAAAATAAGGTTAAGGTCATACAAGAAGGACAGCTTCATATAAACCGAGGTGAGGTTTCAGTGTATCGGGCATGAGTTCGATGTCAGTTAACTACTAAATTTTTACGCTGTAAACAGGATTATGTACAGGGACATCCTTTTATTTTTACTTCAATTTTTATTATACCTCAGTTTTTGAATGTAATTAACTCCCATTTCTTCTACTAATGAAGTTCAACCGTCCTCCACACAGAACCAAAGCCGCATATACAGTCATAGTAAACAATACGTTCCAAAAATATGTTCGCGTTTTCCAGTGACGAAAGAGCTTTCAATATTGAATCATTTTCGCACAAGTACTGTCATCCATTTGCCTACGTCGTATCCCGACTTCCCTCACCAGCTTTTATTCGCCAGCTAGTGGCTGGGCTGTCTTAGCTCTTTTCTGAGAACATTAATTTCTGTTAGGAACTGGACGTCTACGTAATATTATACAACTGTTTAAAATAACTGAAATAAAAGGGCCTCGTTAAATAATTAACTGTCACGTGATTTCCCTTCTTTCTACGACCCTACGACATAACCACTTGGACGGACAGTAGATAGTATGGTGGACCTGGTTGGCGAGTTGGTATAGCGCTGGCCTTCTATGCCCAAGGTTGCGGGTTCGATCCCGGGCCAGATCGATGGCATTTAAGTGTGCTTAAATGCGACAGGCTTATGTCAGTAAATTTACTGACATGTAAAAGAACTCCTGCGGGACTAAATTCCGGCACATCCGGCGACGCTGATATAACCTCTGCAGTTGCGAGCGTCGTTAAATAAACTATAACTTTAAACTTTAGATAGTATGTCTGAGTAATTTTATCTTTTCGGATCGGGCTGAAGTGAAGATTGAATTTACAGTACGTAAGATACTCTTTTATAGAGTAGGTATAGAATTATTTCAACATGAGTTACTAGTACGAAGAACGAAACTGGTAATTGGAATTAGGTACAATAGTCTATAGTGCGATAATATGCACATTAGAACTGAAGTCTGTATCGAAATGAACGGCCACCATTTAAAAAAAGTGTTTAAATATCTATATTATGATTATTTTTCAATTTAATTTCATTCTCTATATTGTACGCTAATGTGCTGTAGACAGTATAATATACACTGCATAATGAATACGTCCACATGGACAGCTCAGTTCGTGAGTAAAAACACGCATTGTTAATACTGAACTGTATTTTGATTAAACAAAAACATAAAGAAAATGTTTAAACTCAAAAGCGCAATATTTTCTAGTTTACGTAAATGGATGAACTACTTTTCTTCCCTCCTATACCTAGTGAAGAGATTTGTTTGTATATTACGCCAGTATCATCGAACTCTAGTCGTGGAAGAGGGAAGCAAACGGCGTTGATCCAGAGGTATAGGCAAGTTAATATTAAAAATGTTAGTAAAAATAAAATGATGTCCTTGTATTATTTACAAAAGTCAACATAGGAGGACCATGGCATACATTGAAGAAAATAGAATGATTCATTTTACCATTACCCTCCAATGTTACTTCTAGGCCGCGCCGGTTAGCATAACATCTCATTCTGTAATTGTCAAACAGATTGTTTCCGAAATGGATGGACTAGAAGAAGAAAGACTGTATGATGATGGAGAGACGAGAATAGTTCAATTAAACCTGCTGTAACGCATTCATTATTTACAAATAATTTCAGTTAAACTTGTCGGGATTTGAATATGGAAATCTGTGTCTCAGTCCATCAGCCAGACTTTTTTATATAAATACATAAATATTTCACTTAAGTAGAAACATTTACTAGAGATCTATTCCTTCCACGACACAGAATAAACGCATGGAACAACAGGTGGCAAGCCTGGTTGGAAACTCACACGTAAAATCTAACAGCCCATGCCTTGTGGAATGTTATCCTAATTACTAGGAACTGGAAGTTCCTAAAAGTAACGCGGCAGACTACAACGTCTTCATAAAAGCATAATTTACCGTAGTATGATATTTACAACATTTGTTAGAGTTAAGATAAAGATTTCGCATTAATGAATGATAGTAGAGTTCCAATGGAAGATGAAGGAAACTGCAGGCCTTTTCTTTACTACAAATGTTACAGGATAGAGAAGGAATCGAACCATGGCTTTAGATTGAACGCTGCCAAGAGAAAAAGGTAATCAAAAAATGTCCCCACTAATATAATGTCCAACAAAAGGAGGACCCAAACCAAAATAGTCCCACATTTAATTCAGGATTTTAGTATTTATTTATTTAACCTGGTAGAGATAAGACCGTCAGGCCTTCTCTGCCCCTCTACCAGGAGATTCCAACTATAATATGAAGAATAAAATTACAATTATTATTAAATTTACAATTACAATAAAAATCAAAATACGAAAAGATTACCTGACTAATTAAAGCTAGATAATTTATCATAGAAAAACAAAGAATATTTTATATTTACTGAATTACAAATTAAACCTAGAATAACAAAATTGTATAGTGATGAAATTACTGGATATTGAAATATTTTGTGATAGATTAAGGAAACTATTTACAAGAAATCGATTACTGACCAAGTGCCTAGTAAGTTTGCGTTTGAATTCAATTTTATTTCGACAGTCCCTGATGCTAGCAGGTAGCGAATTCCAGAGTCTTGGCAGGGCTATTGTGAAAAAGGATGAGTATGAGGAGATGCGATGGGATGGTATTGTTAGTATTGTTTCATGACGAGAGCGTGTGTTCAGATTATGGTGGGAAGAAAGGTTATTGAAGCGAGACGACAGGTACGAAGGAATAGAAGAGTTCAAGATTTCGAAGAGAAAGAGAAGTGAATGCAAATTTCTTTTCTTATCTAGTTTAAGCCAACCTATTGCTTTCAGGGATGGGGTAATATGATCATATTTACGAACATTGCTTACAAAACGTACACACAAATTATGAACACGTTGAAGATTCGTTTAATGTCCCACACATAATAGGGTCAACATAATGAAAAGGACCACAACAAAATGTTCCATATAGCTGAAAGGTCCATAGGTCAAATAGTTCCACATTTAATGTCCCACATAAAATTGGTCAAACTATTAAAAAGTCTTTCAACTAAATGTCCCACACACTTAATTACAACGCATGTAATAATGTTTTCTGTAATAATCATTTATCGTTGCCATAGCATTGAAATGTGGAATGTCAAATTCAAATGTAGAATGTCAGAATGGTTCAAGTTATCTATAGTTAAAAAAACAATGTTATTACACCATGATAATCTGTACCATTGCCATCAAAACAGCTGAAAAGGTGACAGAAAATATTGGAGATGTTTTGATCGGAAGAATTGTAAAGCGAGATGTGAGAATAATTCAGATTTGGGAAATCTTAGAGTCATAAAAGTTGGTACAGAAAACCATTTGCATCCTCCAAAAATCAGAGGTACGAGTAAGGGAGATTCTGGAATAACATATGAAGGACAGCAAAAGGTAACAGTAGGACATTTAAAATTATGACGTAATTGAATAATGACTTCTCCGAAAAAGGACATTTTATGAAACTGGTCTTTATGAAACGGAGGTCATTTTGATATGATGGGTCTTGTAGGTCGGGAACATATAATTGTAGGATTTTTTGAACAATGGACGTTTCTTAACGTGAAAGTTCATTTTATCTTGATTGCAACAATAAAAATATAAATGATAATCGTTGGAGTTTTATTTGAAATTAAACTAGAATAAATATGGGAAATTATTATTATTATTATTATTGATTATTATTTTATCATCCAGTCTGCTGTCAAAAAATGAAAGTTACAATTTATAAAACAGTTATATTACCGGTTGTTCTTTATGGTTGTGAAACTTGGACTCTCACTTTGAGAGAGGAACATAGATTAAGGGTGTTTGAGAATAAGGTGCTTAGGAAAATATTTGGGGCTAAGAGGGATGAAGTTAGAGGAGAATGGAGAAAGTTACACAACACAGAACTGGACGCATTGCATTCTTCACCTGACATAATTAGGAACATTAAATCAGACTTTGAGATGGGCAGGGCATGTAGGACGTATGGACGAAACCAAAATGCATATAGAGTGTTAGTTGGGAGGCCGGAGGGAAAAAGACCTTTGGGGAGGCCGAGACGTAGATGGGAAGATAATATTAAATGGATTTGAGGGAGGTGTGATATGATGATAGAGAATGGATTAATCTTGCTCAGGATAGGGACCAATGGTGGACTTATGTGAGGGCGGCAATGAATCCCCGGGTTCCTTAAAAGCCAGGAAGTATTATTATTATTATTATTATTATTATTATTATTATTATTATTATTATTATTTTAATTTTCCTTCTCCGTTAGGGAAGATAATAATTATTATAAAACGAAAATGGGCAATAGCGCATTGAAGTGACAAGATAGAAAAGGGAAGTAATCTAAGAAGGCTTATTTTACTACAAATCTCAAATTAACTTACCTGTTTGGAATTAAAACCTAGTCCCCTTTTGGTAAGAATCCGCAAATGGATGAGCCTTAAATTGCCTTATTGTTTTTAAATGCGTTATTCAACGACGCTGTATCAACTACAAAGTTATCTAGTTTCAATAAGATTTGTGACAACGAGATGGTATTGACGAAGTGAATCTGAGAATTCGCCGAAGGGTTACCTGATATTCGCCTTACAGTTGGGGGAAACGTCGAAAAAAAACAATCTGATATTCGGACCAAGCGAAATTTAAACTGACGCATTGTGTGCAATTTTTCCAAAGGTGGACAAAAATCAAATTTAGACTTGTTTAGGCCTAGATGAATATGAATTCATGTTCTTTAACATTTGGAGCAAGGGGTAGCTTTTACTATTTCATCAGCAGCAACCTATATTTAGTAGGGTATGAACAATGAGTTCTTATTAACACTTCTCGCTCAGATTCAGTCGTGGGTGAAAAAAGAGCCAGTTGTTAGTGATTTTTTTATGTTGTAAGACATGGAATCTCTTCAGATATGTACGTTCTTATTTATGAAACTTCAATTTGAAGTTTGTTACAATTGAAAAAAAATGTTTAATCTACTTCAAATATAATGCGAGTTTTATTATAGTAATCAGAATTTGTACACAAAAAACTATATGCTGCCTGTAACTCCTGTGTAAAGTTTCATAAAATCTGTCATGTAGGAGAAACGTTATTAATCTTGTGTAAAAGAGTAATTCTTTTATGGAACCGTAAATATAGTTTGTACACAAAAAATGTCACCTGTAACTTCTATACATAGTTTCATAAAAATCCGTTAGAATGAAGAGAAATTTTTTTATTTTATCTGAAAGCACCCCCTATAAAAGTGTAGTTCCTCTTACACAAACTTAATCAGAGTTTGTACACAAAAATATATGCTACATATAAGACCTGTACAAAGTTTCATAACAATCCGTTAAATACGAGAAGTTGTTAATTTTTTCCAGCTAGATTATCATTTTTGCACACTGTGCGACGCCCAAATATAACCTTGGATCCCGAATGCCACTCGATGCCCCGTGTGCTTTTGATTTCAATTGAAGGCACATTGATTTCTGACGCAGAATTTTTATAATATTTATGATTATGTCACAGCTGACCATGATAAGATTGCACCTTAAACTTCAATAAATCTCTTAAGCTATAGTATCCGTCCAATGGCTGTAAATAAAATTAAAATGACTGTGGAACGCTATCCATAAGACAAATACACTATCTGAGAACCCAACCCCACGCATCAGTAATAAACCACACAGGAAGATAAAAGTCTGATCTGAGTAATCTGTGAAAATTGTAAGATTATCCCACAGGAAAATACTACAAAGGCGTTACAAATGCACAGAGGCTGTTTATCTGATCAACATAGGTTCATAATCTGGCAGAAGCGTAGGAGAAGAGGAAGCTTCATCTGCGATATTATATACCAGACCACCCACAACAAAACTTCGAGAGATATTTATACTTCATAGGTTTTATTACACCCACGAAGAGACCGGAAATTCTTTTGCATTACGACCGATCGATATATTGCCGGAAGTTGTGAGATGAATGAAACCCACATTACGACTGGTCACCAGATTTAACTGTCAATGTATGTGTGCTATCTGATCTCGCCAACTGAACGTCCTCTTGGTTGTGGGTGATGCACAGGAAAGTTGCAGGTGCAATGATTACGATCGTGTGGTATTACCTAAGTTCGTAAACCGGCTGATGCAGGCCTAATATTTTTTTATGAAATGAAATTTTATATATACAGGGACATCATTTTGTTTTACTTGCATTTTTATTGTACCTGCATTTCTGAATGTACTTCACTCTCACCTCTTCACTAATGTCCTTGCTCCCGTCAGACATACAAACTTACGGCCGCTGTTGCATTCGAAGTCTTCAAGCAGTGAAGTAAACACTGCAATGTATAGTGTGTTTCATAAATATGATTGCATTTTCTATAGAAGAAAGAACCTATATTAATAATATCGTACTAAAAAATTATATTCAAGAAACGATAAATTCAATTTCAGAGAATATGCTTCAAAATGTTTTTAATAATATGCGTACTGAATTGAAGCCTGCATTGTAATGAACGGCAACCATTTTCAGCAACTTGTTTAAAAATTCAGATTACCTTTTTTTGAATTGAGGTGGCTAGAAGGAAAGGAATGCTAGTGACATTTGTAATAACATGAGTTAAGTGCATCCAGTGTAAGCAAAAGTATCTAAAATTTTAGTGGCAAAGGGATATTTTAATCGCATCACACATTAAAATTTAAATAAAAAATTTCACCGATTTTACGAAAGCTTAAATATTTAAACCCCATTTTTTCAAAGTAACTTAAGTGCACTTACAGCCCTTTACTTATGACCCCCTCAATTTAAATGCTCTCTCTATATTGTATGATAACATCAATAATTAATATGCTAAATAAAGTAGACATTACATAACGAACATAGCCGCCTGAAAAGTTGAGTTTTGAAAAAAATGTTACTACTCTACTGTATTTTGATAAATTCCGTAAAAGTGATGATCAAACTGAAAATCGTAATATCGTATTTCCCTTCAACATAAATGGATACACTACTTTTCTCTCCTCCTATACCTAGTAAAATGATTTGTTTACATTTGCACTAGTAACTCCAAATCCTGTAATGAATGGGGAAACAGTGTTTCCAAGTATAGCCAGGTTAATGTTAAAAATGTTGGTAAAAATAAAATGATGTCCCTGTATATATATATATATATATATATATATATATATAATATATATATATTAATTGGTTTATTTAACGACGCTTGCAACTGCAAAGGTTATATCAACGTCACCGGTGTGACGGAATTTTGTCGCGCAAGAGTTCTTTTACATGCCAGTAAATCTACTGACATGAGCCTGTCGCATTTAAACACACTTAAATACCATCGACCTGGGCCGGGAAGAGTTCGGGGTAGAAGGAGATATCAGATGGTATACGACATTAAGATATATGGACCATATGAGGAAACAAAGAGGAAGGCAGAAAATAGGAAAGACTGAAGAAAGCTGGGTTTGCAGTGAAAGACCTGCCCTTGGGCAGAACACTAAATGAATGAATGACTTTGTCCACCTATTTATGTAAACTTATAAAAATCTTCCACTGCATGATTTCGACCACCATACTGAAATGTCCTCGGACATTTTTGTCCATTTTATATATTTAGTCCACAATATTTATGGTCCATTGCAGGATTAATATATTATTGACAGAATTCTTTTTTATTTTAGTAGGTTATTTTACGACGCTTTATCAACATCTTAGGTTATTTAGCGTCTGAATGAGATGGTGATAATGGAAGGTGATAATGCCGGTGAAATGAGTCCGGCGTCCAGCACCAAAAGTTACCCAACATTTGCTCATATTGGGTTTAGGAAAAAGCCTGGAAAAACCTCAACCAGGTAACTTGCCCCGACCGGGAGTCGAACCTGGGCCACCTGGTCTCGCGGCCAGACGCGCTAACCGTTACTCCACAGGTGTGGACTTTACGGAATTATTTTAGGCTACTTTATTTCAGTCATATGCAATGAAATTAACTACAAATTTAATTTTAGAAGGAAATAAAGAAATGGAAATAACACTAATTATTTTCCACTTCTCTCTTCAGCCCTCTCTTCGGTATTGTACAATTTTAATCTGTAGTTTATGGCACGCAAATATGAATGGAGGACATTGTGCTCTGTTGACAGTACGTAATAATGAATTTCTTTCTGGTAAATTCAATAGTATTTTCTGATTTTCAATGGCCTGAATTTCTTACGCCTGCGGGAGGTTCATTTGGGTGTTGTTAGGCCCTTCTTTTGATTCATGCCATAACGTTTTTCGCACCAACTTCAGCTCTATTCCCTACACGTGTATGCCTACCTTCTTTAAATACATGAATACGAACATGTGTATTCCTATTTGTGACACAACGGGTATTGCATATACCACGATTTTCGCACAATCTCCATTTTTGCTGAATGAGTGGAACTGATATATAATAATAATAATAATAATAATAATAATAATAATAATAATAATAATAATAATAATAATGATTTATTTTACTGGCAGAGTTAAGGCCTTGCCTTTCCACTCAACCAGCAAAAAGTGTATATACATATGCATGAACTTACAAAGAATCCAACAATTTTAGATGAGAGTTACATGTATACAAAAGTTATTTACAAATTAAACAACAAACTACTATGAACTATTAATTAAACACTGAAATAAACTGTGTAGCAGAATTAAACTAAAATACATAGAATGTTAATATATTTTAAATAATATTAGATAATAGAAAGAGATTATTACGAGACAATTAAAATACAGCACAATCAGGATGATGTCTAAAGAAAAAAGTAACAATATAGTCAGTGATAGTTTAAATCAGTATGATTGGAGTGAAATGCTAATAAGGTTATCTTTTAAGCTGTTCTTAAAGGTGTTTATTGTCTTGCAGCCCCTAATACTTTGTTTCCATTGACGCGAGGTGGATATTGTAAAAATGAATAACAAGATGTTCTATGAAGAGATCTTCAGATAAGTGATCTGGTATTTACGTCGTGCAATGTTTATGAACTATTTGGCCTTGCCTTTAGACGAAGGAAGTAAATATGCAATTATAATGTCTTTGAAATTGTACTGAATAAATCTGATTAGTCATTAATCTGGTACACCTCAGTTAACTGTCAGTTACTTAACTGCACTTATAAATTTGACTGCACTGGTAACTTTCATGAGTTTCCGAAAAATTAAATGTATGTTTATGAGATCTTGTAACTAACAGTTCAGGTAACTTCAAGTTCAGTATCTCTTGTTGTCCGTAGATGTCTCCACTAGTATTTTGTTAGTGATTTTTTTAGTTATTTATAGTTACTTTTGTTTGCAGAAGTTTTCAGTAGTAGTATGGCTGATAGGTACACGGTGAGCTCTGCACTAGAATTAAAGAACCGTGTGATAATAGGTAGTGTACATCTACACTTCCGTTTCAATCTTAATATGATTAAAAAAAGCAATAATTATTTGGCGTGATCATCGAAATAAATAATACTAGTGGAGAGAGGGCTAGATGTAATTTCTGCTACAAAACTGCAACCGCAGTCAGACATATTGATATTGTAAAATATGTTACATTCGTCCATATGAATGCTTTCATGTGTACAAATGGACTTTTCGGAGACCGAAATGGCATTGGCATTGATAGAACACCCAAGAATAAAATATTCCTTGACCGACGACATAGAATATGAATTTTATGAAGAAAATTAAGCTTTAGATATTCGAAATTGTTTTTACAAACACATTATCATCCTAATATGTCATAGAAAGTAGAACATTTACCGTAAGTTACGCAAATAAAACGTCAAATTTCTTGAATTATACCGATAATATAGTAAATTAATTAATTCCGGTTTATATTATTACTAGTGGCTTGTGCAGCAAATGCTGCAAACTGCGTTCATTAGAAGTTCAAATTAAAATTTTTCAAATTGATTTGCAATGAAGAATAGCAGACATTTTGAAAGTTATTTGCTTCCATAATAGGGAATTTTTCATGTGTGAGTAATGCAGTAGCTATTTAAGGTCATTGCGGATTATAGGTGAGAGTTAAGAAAATTTCAGGTTCGATTAAACCAAAGAAATATGAAATTAATTTTGATTTAGTTTTAAGACGCAGCTAAAATAGGAAGCATGACTCATTACTACCTAGGAAATTAGAGAATCATACATATAAATATCTACATCACACTGTTATTAAATACATGAAAAAAACCCACATCACTTGACTAATAACTATAAAAATATTTCATTTTTAATAACAATATTGTTACCTTGCGTAAGTTTTATAGTTTTCAGTAGCAATATATATATATAGCTGTTACTCAGTAAATTATAGAAATAAAGATCTAATTTAAAATATTCATTCTCTGCGTCTACTTACTGTATATAAAACCTCAAAAGGTTTCACTTTCATATCATCAATATAGCATTAATGTAATTAGTGGCAAATAGGTCTACTCACATAATATTGCATTAACTATAATAGTATTTCATTTTTAATGGTAATAATCTCATCAAACATTCTTAAGTTTTGTAGTTCTTAATATCCAATACACAGCTGTACTCGGAAATCTACAGACCAGAGAATCAGACCTGTAAATTATTTTTATACGCCATCTGAACTCTAAATATGTCACAAATCCTGCAGATCATGGCCTTCGTGTAATATTGTTTATTGTAGTGCGTGTTTTGTTTTATTCTGAAAAGCCATATTTCTCAAAGCTGATGACAGATGGATTTTGGAAAACAGGAAAATGATGTAGGAAAATTGACATTTCACTGGAAACTACTATTTTTCTGAAAAACTTTGGGTTCTAAGCTTCAAAATGAGGAGTCATTTATTAAAATTCGTTCAGCCGTTTTCCCGTAATTTCCATTACTAGTTCAAATTATATATATATATATATATTTAATATTAGCTGTTATAGTTTACGAAACAGTAATGCAGTAGCGCCGCATATGGGTATTTGTTCGAATCAGTATTAACAGCCAGGTAACTACAGGCTGAGGCACAGTTACCAGTTGAAGCACAGGTAACTGTAAAGATGACGATAACTGTTGTTTCGGAAACTCGTTTCAAACATATCAGCGCGTTAAATCTTAGATAACTCTGTATGTACAGGTAACTGTCTTTTCAGAAACCGGGCATAAGAGTTCTGGCATATAGATTAAATTGGATTTCACCGTCATGGAAACCATACGAAAGCACATTAACATTGATGAAATTGTTTTCTCTTAACTGCAATTCAACTTCTATTGTGTTTTGTACGGGCAAAATTTTAAATGGACTTTAGAAAAAATGGAGAAAAACATGTGAACCAAAGAAACTGGACAAAATATTTGTGGATTTATGATATTATTGAGCAATATTGAAAATGGACGAAACTTTTTATGGACAAAAAGTGGGAGAAATGTCCGTGTACCAAATGAAGGTGGAATATATCACTGTGGGCAATGTAAAGTGAACAAACTGACCTGGACTGGAATAATCGTGCAAAAGGCTATCTAAAGAAAAGACTATAAAATTCAAAACAGCAATATCATTGCCGACCGGAGTTATCGATTACAGAGCAGGGTTGTCTGAATACACCAAACTACTGCAAAATTCTTAGAGTTTCAAGATTTAAGCTGTACATTGGCGATTGTATGTATGACGCAGAATTAATTTGAGAACATCACATTTCTCTGTAGTTACTACTCTGCCGTTTCTCCATTGTTACTCCCACCACAACCAGAACATGTCTGAGAGCCCCTGTACTTAAAATGGGACATTCAGTAATGAGTTACACAAGTGAGACCTTTCGTAACACATTTTTGGTTTTATCGTTGGCTTGTAGACGTGAATGTTTCCATGCACCATAGCTAGAGGCTAATCCGTAAGTCTAACAACACAGTGATATTATTACACGTCCTCGTAGCCTTAAGCGTAAACATTGGGACGCAGCCTGGAGGGCGAGGTGCTAGGAGAATTGAGGACAGAGGGGTTCTGACGTCACATGGAGTATGTACAGGGGTCTTTAAAAATATACACCGCTGGCTCTCACAGACCTTCGTTTATTGATCGCTGTTGTACGACGCGATGCTAAGGTGGCCATGAACCATGACGTCATTGATTGGGAAATAACAATCTGACGGTGAGGCTCTGCCGAGAGTCGAACTGGAGCACATCAAGACTCCATCATAATCTGTGATCATTAACTTCCACTTCTGAATGAATACTTGGTTCTGAGATCGTACAGCCTTAAGCTGTATTAGTGATATTACAGTGTGGTGATAAGGTAATTAAAATATATTTAATTTACAGTAGGTTTGTTATGATAATCTTCGAATATGGTCAACTAATTCTGTCTTGAACTCTACTATCCTGTCGGTTTCATTAATTCGATATCTAAGTCCGGAGCTTCTTTAAGACTACCGCTGAGATGAACTTCTACACTACCTATAGTAAATTTTGTCTCTTTCCTTCTTGGAAAATTACGGTAACCCCCTGACTTCGATTACCATACAAACAAAAAATTGTTTAGGATTTTTGTATTAGCGATATCGTAATTTCTCGACACCTGTTTTAGAGTTACGATGCTATAGAATAACTCTAGAAGCGAATGCACAGTCAAATTTGGTTAATTCGAAGTTGAAGGAATTGTTAAAAAAAAGTTGGGTTACCGAAGATTTCTAATTAGACAAGTTTCAATTGTTTTCTTGCTTTCTACGCCAGAGGAATTTTGATTGAAATATACTAACGTGTTTCAAGAAAAACGGCCCAAATCAAACAACTAAATTTATGGAGCCGCCATGGAAAAAAATTAAATTATGGTTTATTTAACGACAAACTGCAGAGGTTATTATCGAAGATTTCTAATTAGACAAGTTTCAGTTGTTTTCTTACTTTCTACGCCAGAGGAATTTTGATTGAAATATACTAACGTGTTTCAAGAAAAACGGTCCAAATCAAACAACTAAATTTATGGAGCCCCCATGGAAAAAAAATTAAATTATGGTTTATTTAACGACAAACTGCAGAGGTTATTATCGAAGATTTCTAATTAGACAAGTTTCAATTGTTTTCTTACTTTCTACGCCAGAGGAATTTTGATTGAAATATACTAACGTGTTTCAAGAAAAACGGTCCAAATCAAACAACTAAATTTATGGAGCCCCCATGCGAAAAACAAATTATGGTTTTATTTAACGACGCTTGCAACTGTAGAGGTTATATCAGCGTCGCCGGTGTGCTGGAATTTTGTCCCGCAGGAGTTCTTTTACATGCCAGCAAATCTACTGACATGAGCCTGTCGCATTTAAACACACTTAAATACCATCGGTCGCACGCCGTGGCGTCGCGGTCTAAGGCATCCTGCCTAGGAATGCGCGCTGGTTCGAGTCCTCATGGGGGAAGAAATTTTTTCATGAAATTTCGGCCAGTGTACGGGACCGGTGCCCACCCAGCATTGTGATGCACTTGGGGAGCTACGATAGGTAGCGAAATTCGGTTGCGAATGCCAGCTATAACGGCTGGGGGGATCATCGTGCTAACTACACGATACCTCCATTCTGGTTGGATGATCGTCCACCTCTACTTCGGCATAAAAATCATTACAGTAGGCTTTCAGCAAGAAAAAAAAATTGATTGAAGAGTTTATACAAGTTGTCAAAATACAGAATATTCAAATTTTGAAAAAAACTTCCATACTTGTTTGTTTTTTTAGCATTTAATCTTTGGTTCCTGCGAAATTCTTTGAGTTTATTGAACGACTGGAAAATTTTTTCACTCGCATTTTGTTGTCCTTCAACATAGCACTTTAATTTCTGGATGTGGTCCATGTCCTGAGGGATTGTAGACAATGGTTTCTCGAGATATTCTGCCCATCTTCTTCATCTAAAAACAGGCGACAGTCTGCTCGCCCTATATTGCGGGCTGATATTCATGTTTGTAGAACCGTTGGACTCCACTTCGAATTATATACAAATAATCGAATTGCAGATGATTTTTTAACATTGCCTTGTATAGAGATGTCAAGGGACCAAGCAAAAACTTCCAATTATTCACGATTTTGGATTAAAAAGTTCGAATTATCGAATTAAACAAGTTCGATTTTATTTGTTTGAGAATTACTTTATTACAGTTCCCCGCACCCTTTCTCTTAGTACCGTATTCAGAGTAATAAAGTTACTTTAACAGTAGCTGTTGCAATTGTTTCACACGTCTAATCGTGTAGGCTTAATATATTTACTTACATATTTCGCACCTCTTTGGCCACGACTTATTTAAAAAGCAACTAACTAATTCATTGGTTTGAATAAATTATTTTTCTTGAGAATACAGGAGCTTGCCAATTTTATTTGCATCTGGAGCTCATTCACACGTCTTATATCTGATCTGAAACATTCTGAACGGCCGGTGGCAGTCAGTGGGTTTAATTCTTATGATGCAATGTGTATCCTCATAGAAGTTCCGTAGTTTGTCGCATTGTGGCTAGAATGTTGCCGTGTTCCGATGAGAATGATGGTGGAAAAACTGGTTATAAGTGCTGCCAACCTGACAATTTTAAACAAATATTATGTTGTTGGTTTAGTCAACTGCTCGAAGACTGGTGTTAATTATGAGGTTCAAACCTATGAGGCATCACTCATGAAGCAACTAAGCCAGGAGATAATGGGGTAGGGTGGCCAGTTCCCTTCCACCTCCATTGCATACATTGCTGACTACTAACATATTATTTCACTAATCAGACTTGAGAGGTGTAAAATTGTTCTTCCTCTGACATATATTGTCAAGTGAGATGCACCGCCTGATAATAATAGATGAACACTCATTATTTAGAGGACGCGTCAGTTTTGTAACATTCATATTATTATTATTATTATTATTATTATTATTATTATTATTATTATTATTATTGAACTGTAAAATCGTATATGATTATGTCTCGTGACGAGAATATTGTACGAAATGGAAATATAAAAATTGGAAATTTATCATTTGAAGAGGTGGAAAAATTCAAATACCTGGGAGCAACAGTAAAAATAATAATGATACTCGGGAGGAAATTAAACATAGAATAAATATGGGATATGCCTGTTATTATTCGGTTCAGAAGCTCTTATCATCCAGTCTGCTCTCAAAAAATCTGAAAGTTAGAATTTATAAAACAGTTATATTACCGGTTGTTCTTTATGGTTGTAGAACTTGGACTCTCACTTTGAGAGAGGAACATAGGTTAAGGATGTTTGAGAATAAGGTGCTTAGGAAAATATTTGGGGCTAAGAGGGATGAAGTTACAGGAGAATGGAGAAAGTTACATAACACAGAACTTCACGCATTGTATTCTTCACCTGACATAATTAGGAACATTAAATCCAGACATTTGAGATGGGCAGGGCATGTAGCACGTATGGGCGAATCGAGAAATGCATATAGAGTGTTAGTTGGGAGGAGACCGGAGGGAAAAAGACCTTTGGGGAGGCCGAGACGTAGATGGGAGGATAATATTAAAATGGATTCGAGGGAGGTGGGATATGATGATAGAGACTGGATTAATCTTGCTCAGGATAGGGACCAATGGTGGGCTTATGTGAGGGCGGCAATGAACCTCCGGGTACCTTAAAAGCCAGTAAGTAAGTAAAATCGTATTTTTATATAGCCGATTTAGAATTTCAGTTGGATATAAAGTAGCAATATCAGCCAGTTCTGTTCAGCTAGTCGGTGGTTAGATGTTGGCGATCATGTTACATTTGAATGTAGCGAACACTCAAGCCATTATACTCATATGCATAATTATGTTAAACCAAATGCCATAATATGTGGTATGCATATTGTGATTAAACATTCCCTGTAATCCTAAAGTGATAAATCATTAGGATCTCCTTCTGAGAATAATTTGAAAAATACTAATAATGGTATAATGGATAACTGCAATAATGATTGGGCTGTGTATTATATTCATTCATTTATTGTGTTCTGCCAAGGGAAGATCTTTCACTGCAAACCCAGCATTCTCCAGTCTTTTCTATTTTCTGCCTTCCTCTCTGTCTCCGCATATGATCCATATATCTTAATGTCGTCTATCATCTGATATCTTCTTCTGCCCCGAACTCTTTTCCCGTTCACCATTATTTCCAGTGCATCCTTCAGTAGGCAGTTTCTTCTCAACCAGTGACCCAGCCAATTCCTTTTCCTCTTTCTGATCAGCTTCCGCATCATTCTTTCTTTATCCACTCTTTCCAACACAGTTTCGTTTCTTATTCTGTCTGTCCATTTCACAAGCGCCATCCTTCTTTATATCCACATTTCAAATGCTTTTATTCGCTTCTATTCAATTCGTCTTATTGTCCATGTTTCTGCCCCATACAATATTACACTCCACATAAAGTACTTCACTACTCTCTTCTCAAATTTTTCTCCAGAGGTCCGCAGAAGATGCTCCTTTTTCTATTAAAAGCTTCCTTTGCCATTGCTATCCTCCTTTTGACTTTCTGGCAGCAACTCATGTTACTGCTTGTGTTATACCCCAAATCTTTGAATCTGTCCACTTGCCCTACTGCCTCATTTAGAATTCACAAGTTTACCTCCTTTACTTTTCTTTCTATGACCATGGTCTTCGTCTTGTTGGCACAGCTGTCATTTAGCTCCAGTAGCATATTTTTTAGTATCATCTCTTCTTCTGCTAATATCGCCATATCATCAGCAAATCTTACACACTTTATTCTTCTTTCTCCTACTATCACTCCTCCCATGTTCTGAAAACAATTCTTCACTATATCCTCCAAGTATATGTTGAACAGAGTAGTTGATAAAGGGCATCCTTGTCGTAATCCTCTCCCTATTTCACTTCTTCTGACATTTATTCTCCTGTCCTGATTTTGACTCGCTGTTTCATATAAAGGATCTTTTACCGTGGAAAACTCATCATGCCATGTTTGCAGTTTTTCTTGGGAAAGATAAATGCGGTAGCTTCCCGTTGCTTTCCGCACACCTCTCTCTCTTTCGCATCCTAAAAGATCCCAGCTTGGAGGTGAGGAGAGTGGATTTGAGTAATTAGGCCCTCCGGACTTCACCGAAGTTCAACTCAAGGGTTAAATATCAGTTCTATCATGGTTTTTGACCCGATCAAAAACCAGGAAATCCCAATTAGCCTTTGTCTCCCTATATTATATGTGTATTATATATTTTATTTCCGAAATTTTTTCCACCGTTGGCTGTAACAATCGCTTACATGTCAATATCCTCTCGATCTTATACATTGAAGTGATGGTCTTTTAATGTATTTGTCTATGCTGACAATACAAAACTTTTTTCAATGTGTCTTTTTCCCGTAGGAATTCCTCTTACGCACCGCTACTGAGGGATTTACCAAACGCACAACTGGAGCAGCTGAAACCTTCGTTTCGCCACGGTGAGTATTACATTACAACCTACTGTTATAAATATTTTTGAATGGTAAAAAATACAGCATATTTCTGTAAAATGCTGATGGCTATACTGCATCTCATAATATTTGTTATAGTGGCAGTATATTTCAACTCTGAAACAGAAATAAAAAAGGACAGAACTACTAGAAATAAAAAATGTATCGGAAAAATTACCGAATTCTTTTCCAAAAGTATCCATCACTCTCGACACTTCAAAATTTCAACAGTATCAAGGCATCGAAAAAAAAATCGAAGATGCAATTCTGCTTTAAATCATCGGCTCTCATCAAATTATGAACTGGAAAAACCTGACACTGTCGAATGTGTGCTAAGGTTTTAAATTATAAATTTGAGCCTCGTAAAGCGGATGTCATACTTCTTTGTATTAATATAACAGAATGATAAACGGATGAGGTAAACCTTAACACGAGTAAAAATGACGGGCAAATTTTGTCTGTTTTCTCAAAACGTGTCTGATATTTATGCTTTCTGTCATATTAGGACCTGCAATCTTGATCTAGGGGAGAGAGTTGTAAAGTCCTAAATTCTAAAATTTGAGTCCTTTTAAGATGAATTTCTGGAACTCAGATGATACAATAATAGTAAGATGTTAAATGACTGAGGGAAATCTTGAAATGTGTGGAAAGAATACAGGTAAATTTTGTCTTATTCCCAGAAGCAGCTGTATGTATTTTAAATTTACGATAGAGAAACCCCAAACTTTGAGCTCTTTCTTAAAAAAGTTGCGTTGAAGTCTTCTACCGATTTTTAAATTTATCTCTCTCTACCGAATTTCAAGAGAGAATATCATCGAAATGATAGCCGTCCAAATCTTGGATTTAAAATATCGGCATCCTAATCAATTCAAATGAACAAAAAAGAAAATGTAAATTAATGTTAAAAAAATACATGATGAAATTTTAAAAAAGAATATTCTGCGACAAGATTTGGTAGCTATCAAAACGATAAAAATTTATTGAAAATAAATAATACTCGTATACATTGAATATTATAAAAATGAATAGAGATGGTGATTGATGATGTTCAATGAAGATTTTAAAATGGTTGATGCAATTGTCTGAAGAGTCTTATCAGGAACCTTTAATTTTCTGAGGATCTCCAATGTAAATTTGGGAATTGTTCCTCGCACACAAAACATACAGTAAGTCCAATGACATTCCAATCTTGAATATTACTTATATTTATGACTGAGATCATCACAGCATGGAAGGTAAATAGCGCGTTTCTCTTCATGTACCTGTTTTGGTTGATCTTCATTAATTTCGAACCTTACTGTGGGGTCAAGAATAAGACCAGTTTTTTTTATTTCGGTCAATTATTATGATGTCAGCACGCCGTGTAGATCCTTCCGTAGAAAGACATTGAACTTCCTCATATTCGATAGATAAATACTACTAGGTTCAAAAAGTTCCCGGAATTTTACTACCATTTTTCGTATTAATATATAACAAGGGATATTATACATTTGTTTTGTTGGTAACATTCATGATGTCATTTCCTTAAAGTTTGTTGATAATGGCAATTATTGGTTTTGAGTTGTAGGCAATTGTTTATCATAGTGTTTTGTTTGTTCGTCGCATTTTGTAATTATGTCCACAGAGCAAAGTACAAACATCAAGTTCTGTGTTCTGCTGGGGACATGATCAGTATGGCTGATGAAGATGGTGATTTCTTAAACAAAATGAAACTGGTGCTACTTGTACGACCCAGTCCCTAAACGACAGTCATCTGAGTGGAAATCGAAAACATCTCCTCGGAAGCAAAAATTTCCTAGGGACACTTCCAAAGGCAAAGTTATTTTAAATGTTATGTTTTATTTAACGACGCTCGCAACTGCAGAGGTTATATCAGCATCGCCGGATGTGCCGGAATTTTGTCCCGCAGGAGTTCTTTCACATGCCAGTAAATCTACTGACATGAGCCTGTCGCATTTAAGCACACTTAAAGCAAAGTTATTTTGGAAGTTTTCTTCGACTCTCAGGGTCTCATGCACCATGAGTTCATTCCAGAAGGTCGTACTGTAACGAAAGAGTTGTACGTAGAAACCCTCCGTCGCCTCTGGGACGCAGTGAGAAGGAAACGTCCAGAAAAGTGGGTAGAAAAAAACTGGTTCCTTATGCATGTGACAATGCACCTGCTCATCGCGCAATTATTGTAAAGAATTTTCTTGCCAGGCACAACATAACTGCTTTGGATCACCCACCATACTCTCCTGATCTCTCACCACCTGATTACTTTCTGTTTCCCCGTCTGAAAAGTCATCTGAAAGGACGGAGATTCAATGCTGAAGAGGTTATCGCAAACGCGACGAGAGCACTAAGACGGGTTTCACAAAATGGCTTCCAGGCCTGCTTCCAGGAACTCTACACGCGTTGCCAAAAGTGTGTAGTTGCGGAAGGCAACTATTTTGAAGGGAATTCTGTAGAATAGTGTTTAAGGTACGTTGTTTCTATGATGCTAACAAATTCCGGGAACTTTTTGAACCTAGTATGTATAATGGAAACAATGATAGATTGTAAATCGTAACTATGGAAACTTAGTAAAACGAAATATTTTTTTTTCGTTGGAGAAAGTGGACTTACGTTATTTTGTACTGTGATCAATTAATCAACTTGTACGGATGGATCTGCAGCACAGAATTACCACACAGATAGACAGGTACCTAATTACTTTTACGTAGAATTGTTTCTATTCGATCGTTCCTCAGAAATGACATTTCCGAGTTCGATGTAGTGAAAATGTGTAACGCAGAAATGTCTTTGTCACCGAGTTAGACGAAGTGGAGTCTGCGAATACAGTACACGAGAAAGAATGTGGGTACAAGACTATGAAAGTTTCGATCGTACGCTACTCTCCTATAATTGAAGTTGTAACGGGCAAACTTTGGGGTACCAAAACCGTGCTCGAGCGGTTCCACGACCACAGCGAACCGATGCCTTCCACGTCTTCCCGAACGATCGATTTCGAGCCTAACAAGCAAACGATATCTCTGTCAATTCGTGTCTATCATGTATGAATTCTGTAAAATTTAAAAAAAAAAAGTCCAAAATATTAATTTCTTTCAAACATTCTTGAGCCAAAGCTACTCTTTTCTCACCGCATGAACTCTGTTAACGTAATTATACGCCCAAAACTTCGCGGATCTCTCGTAGGAGAGTGCCCCAGCGTATAGGTAACTAAGTATGGACACTTCGCGTCGGTACCTTTGATGTAGCCGGACTGATTTCAATGGCCTTCAAGCCAGCTACAGCGTGAGATTCTGCTTTCTCCCTAGAGTTGGCGCTGACATCACACCAGCTAGCAGTCGACACAGCGGAAATATAACACATAATTCATACATACTCGAACCCACGCTTTCAGAAGTCGAAATTGCGATAGAAAATCTGAAAAAGTACAAGTCTCCAGGTATCGATCAAATTCCAGCAGAATTAATACAAGAGGGTGGAAATGCATTATATAGCGAAATTTATAAACTTGTAATTGCTATTTGGGAAAAGGAAATTGTACCAGAACAATGGAAGGAGTCCATAATTGTACCTATTTTTAAAAAGGGGGACAAAACCAACTGTGGTAACTTTCGAGGAATATCACTTTTGTTGACGTCGTACAAAATTTTGTCCAATATTCTTTTGAGAAGATTAACTCGGTACGTAGATGAAATTATTGGGGATCATCAGTGCGGTTTTCGGCGTAATAGATCGACTATTGATCAGATTTTTTGTATTCGACAGATAATGGAGAAAAAATGGGAGTATAAGGGTACAGTACATCAGTTATTCATAGATTTCAAAAAGGCATATGACTCGGTTAAGAGGGAAGTATTATATGATATCCTTATTGAATTTGGTATTTCCAAGAAACTAGTTCGATTAATTAAAATGTGTCTCAGTGAAACATACAGCAGAGTCCGTATAGGTCAGTTTCTATCTGATGCTTTTCCAATTCACTGTGGGCTAAAGCAGGGAGATGCACTATCACCTTTACTGTTTAACTTCGCTCTAGAATATGCCATTAGGAAAGTTCAGGATAACAGGCAGGGTTTGGAATTGAACGGGTTACATCAGCTTCTTGTCTATGCAGATGACGTGAATATGTTAGGAGAAAATCCACAAACGATTAGGGAAAACACGGAAATTTTACTTGAAGCAAGTAAAGCGATCGGTTTGGAAGTAAATCCCGAAAAGACAAAGTATATGATTATGTCTCGTGACCAGAATATTGTACTAAATGGAAATACAAAAATTGGAGATTTATCCTTCGAAGAGGTGGAAAAATTAAAATATCTTGGAGCAACAGTAACAAATATGAATGACACTCGGGAGGAAATTAAACGCAGAATAAATATGGGAAATGCGTGTTATTATTCGGTTGAGAAGCTCTTATCATCCAGTCTGCTGTCCAAAAATCTGAAAGTTACAATTTATAAAACAGTTATATTACCGGTTCTTCTGTATGGTTGTGAAACTTGGACTCTCACTCTGAGAGAGGAACATAGGTTAAGGGTGTTTGAGAATAAGGTTCTTAGGAAAATATTTGGGGGTAAGAGGGATGAAGTTACAGGAGAATGGAGAAAGTTACACAACACAGAACTGCACGCATTGTATTCTTCACCTAACATAATTAGGAACTTAAGATCCAGACGTTTGAGATGGGCAGGGCATGTAGCACGTATGGGCGAATCCAGAAATGCATATAGAGTGTTAGTTGGGAGACCGGAGGGAAAAAGACCTTTAGGGAGACCGAGACGTAGATGGGAGGATAATATTAAAATGGATTTGAGGGAGATGGGGTGTGATGATAGAGACTGGATTAATCTTGCACAGGATAGGGACCGATGGCGGGCTTATGTGAGGGCGGCAATGAACCTTCGGGTTCCTTAAAAGCCATTTGTAAGTAAGTAAGTAAGGTACATTATGCACTCAAAATAAATTGGATCCATAAAATAATAAATCCGTCATTAACTGTAATGTCTAGACTCTAGAGTTCCTTTGTAATGAGAGTTGAGAAGTTGACCCCAACAACAATTAAAATATGTAATGATTTGACAGCACTGAAAATGGAAAAACAAAACTCTTATGAGAAGTAAAACCATATACCTATATTATATTATATTATATACAGATATTAAACGAATTTGATACATAATTTTATAATGTATTCTATTATATTATAATATAATTTATTATATCTGAAATAAAAAAATTATTAGACTATTACTAGTATACTAGTTTGTCACTGACAAATAAGGAAAGCTGTTAACTTGAATTTATTTGAAGCAAAGCGTTACTGGATTATGCAATAAGGTAGGTGATGTTTGGATCCTGTGTCTCAACTCTATACTCAATTATTATCTTAGCGTATGCTCGATTACACTAACCTCTAGCGCTTGAAAGCGGAACTAAACGCCGGCGCACAGAGAAACAAAACACAGGAAAATTCGCTCAGTGTCCATTCTTTATAATCCCTATTCGCTGGGTGCCCTACTGGTTTTTAATAGTTGCCAGTTCGAATAACCAACCTCTATTGGAGAAATCGAGTCTCGCCCTAGGCGTTGCCGACCGGCACGAGTCCATTACGAAGTAAGTTGTGCCAGCTCCATAAAATGATATGAATGAGAGGGAGGTGGTGTGGCATGAAAGATATGATGGGATTAAATTTGTGAGTTTGAGAGGAAAATCGTCACTCAGAAGCCTTGTCCACCACAAGTAAGTATCTCTCCAGTCAAAGCCGGAGATCGAAGTCAAGTTAGCGGGATGAGAAACCCACGCTCTTCCACTGAACTATCGGGAAAGGGCAACGTATTACATTATTTCCCGTGTGGAAATATTTTCGAGGACGGTAAATGACGAAGGTAATTCTTTGTATGGACGAAAAATGACACAAATTTTCTCCATGATCTGAAGGACAAGGGTTTTTTCATGAGTTGATTATTTATATTAGGAAACTTCCCCCCATCCGACATTAACTCCCACCTAAACAATGTCGTGTTAAATGTTTTATACATCTTAATATTTATCGCTGAGATCTAATTATAGACAGATCGGTAACCATAGAAACTAAGGACGATTGATTTCTTTGTTTAATTCAACGATTCTCGTACTGCACGCGCCACTCTATGTCCATGTGATGGAGTGAGATGAAGAATTTTAGATCTAAGCGATCGTGGCCTGTATTAATTTTTATGCAATTAAGACGCATCGTTCGGTCAGTGAGGAAGAAATACCGGGTGTTTATTTCAAAGTGTCATGACGTCACTGTTGTGAGTCAGCGATTTGAAGCGAGTTTCAGCTTTTATGTCAGAGAAGTTGCCTATTAAACAACCTGAACTTGAGAACGTGTAGGGTATAACTTGAACGTTGTAGCAACAGATGGCGGTCTGTACAGTCTGTGTGCTACCATAACCTCTTTCGAGCTGTGTTTTGCGCGGACAAGTCGTACGCAGTGTATTTGTTATCATCGGTTGCGTACGGCAACATTCCACAACACAAATCAAATGCTCCGTGTCCATGTTGACCGTCCAAGTTAATGTCAACAAATACGTAAGTAATCGTCTTAACCCTCTCCCCATATCCCGACAGTAAGAAAAAAATTCACCTCGGTATGTGTTTCCAAACAGTTCACATTCCTGCCACTACCGGCGTTACCGTACGTATCGGTACGTACTCTTCAGAATGAACGCCGTACTTGTTAGGCAACTTCTCTGGCACAAAGGTAATACGCCTTTGCGGAAGTGTAGGAAGATTGAATTATCTAGGCTCATCGACTAGCCACATGACGGCATACAGCTAGCCATGACACACTTTGAACTGAACACGCAGTAGGCCTATATCGCATTGAGCGATTGAGTGATTTTATTCCATACTCTGTATGAAAACTTATTTATTTTTTATTTTATTGGGTTATTTTACGACGCTGTATCAAAATAGGTTATTTAGCGTCTGAATGATATGAAGGTGATAATGCCGGTGAAATGAGTCCGGGGTCCAGGACCGAAAGTTACCCAGCATTTGCTCGTATTGGGTTGAGGGAAAACCCCGAAAAAACCTCAACCAGGTAACTTGCCCCGACCGGGATTCGAACCCGGGCCACCTGGTTTCGCAGCCAGACGCGCTGACCGTTACTCCACAGGTGTGGACTGTGGTATGCAGTATAGTTGCTAAATCATATTAGGGTAGACCGGGGGAAATCGGGTCACGGGGAAAATCGAGTTGTTTTAAATTACGCGCTTATAACTTGTCGACCAAGTGGAAAGAGGTCGCTCCACTGGCAAGGATGTGCTGACATCTACCAGAAGAAATGACTACTTCATGTTGCGAGCCCAGGACGAGCTGCAGTTGAGGCTTGGATGTCCTCTTTGTTGGAGTTGTTGGTGCTTGCTAAACAATCTGATGTAAGTATTACATATTCAACTTCAAGCATTTAGTGCATTTATTATTTTAGTAATTTAGTAGTAATTTATTTAAGCTGGTAGAGATAAGGCTATCAGGCCTTCTCTTCCCCTCTACCAAGGGATTAGAACTACAATATTAAGAACACAATTACAATTATAATTACAATTAATATTAGATTTACAAATACAATAAAAATCAAAGTACTAAAAGATTAACTGATTAATAATAGCTAGATAGTTTATTGTAAAAGTTAAGAAGAGAAAAAAATTATTAAATAAGTAAAAAGTAAACCTGGTCTACGCAGTAAGAAAATGCTTAATAAGTTTGCTTTTGAACGCTACTAAATTCCGACAGTCTCTGATGTCACTGGGTAGGGTATTCCACAAGTGCGAGAGCGAGATTGTGTATGATGATGAATACGATGATGTCTTATGTGTTGATATGGCTAGTATGCGGCTATTTTGCATGCGAATGAAGAGATTATGATATGATGACAGGTAACTGAAACGGGAGGCAAGATAGGTAGGTGTAGAAGTGTATAGGACTTGGAAAAGGAGAACAAGAGAATGAAAATTTCTACGTTCGTTAAGCCGTAGCCAGTTTAGAGTTTGGAAGGATGGGGTAATGTGGTATTATTTAAAGTTCAATGACTCTCTATCTTAATATACACATCAATAAATAGGATTATTGAATAATCTTGCATTTTTATGTAATAACAGCATGCACTGATTGCATTTATTGAACATGCAATTGGGGTAATTCGGGTCTCTTCTAGTGGGGTAAAGCGAATCATTATTTCTTTTCACTGATGCGTAAATTTCTTCACACTGTTTGTGAATATATAGTAGCGTATCACTTTTCCATGAATGCTGTAGAACAATGTTAATCAAATGGTGGGTCGCGACTCAGTGGTGGCCCGCAATATGATTGGAAGTGGGGCACAATTAGGCTATTGTAATAGTTTATCCCACAGATATATTTTTAACCCAATAGTTTACGAGTCTAATAAATGATGGGTCTTAGTCGAATATATTAATTGTATATTTAATGGACCTTAATGCCATGTAGAGCATAGTGTCCTAAATTACAGTGCTGCCAACACGAGAAAATCGTTGACACCATGACAGTTTTAAAATATGTACAAATGGCCTACTTCCTTCATTTGGTAGGTCTATAGGCTAATTTACTGTTATTTATTTATTTATTTATTTATTTATTTATTTATTTATTTATTTATTTATTTGCTTACTAGCCGTACCCTTGCGCTCCGCTGCACCAGTTAGAAATAAATATAAAGTAATTACATAATTAAAATAGGACGTTTGATCCAGGGAACATTCGTGTTTGATAGAAGGATAAATCGTTTAATATGTTACTTAATTTAAATTGTATTTAAATAATTAAAATGCGATCATTTTGGTCCAGAGACCACTCATTTGGTGCAATGAAAATTCCTTTAACATGTTTCTTAATTGTTATTACATACAACCATAGTTTAATGAAGATTGACATATCATTTAGTAATTAATTAGCTTCCGATATTAATTCATACAAACACAGAAACATTCTCTGTAGGCTATGTTTAATAGCTTTCGATTGTTGTTGTCCAAGGCCCCTTATAGACGAAGTCACTTGTTTTTATTTCATTACAGCGCCTTAGATGGCGTTGTTATCTTAATTTTAAAACCCATTTATCTCATTAAATATCAGTCCTATAAAAATTTTGTATAGAATAAAATTTATCGGAAATCATTTTTAAAGAAACTTTTGTTATGTAACATTTTTCATGAAAATTAATAATAAGGGAGATATTTTGATTTATTTAATTCAACCCCCCCCTTATAATCTCCTTTTTAAATAAGGTATTTTGAATGCTATATATCCTAAAATCTAAGTTACAACGAACTTAATTTATATTCCAATTTTCATATAAATCGGTTCAGCCATTATCGCGTGAAAAGGTAACAAACATACACAGAAAGATAGACAGACAGACATACAAACAAAAATAAAAAAAAAGCGATTTTCGGTTTCAGGATGGTTAATTATACATGTTAGGACCAATTATTTTTGGAAAAGCGAAAATTACCAGAAAAATTTCGGCTACAGATTTATTATTAGTATAGATTTATTTATTTATTTATTTATTTATTTATTTATTTATTCATTCATTCATTCATTCATTCATTCATTCATTCATTCATTCATTCATTCATTCATTCATTCATTCATTCATTCATTCATTCATTCAAGAAATAAGTCGAGTAGGATGAAAGATAGATATATTATAAATGCAGTCAGTAATAGACTGTAATATTACAAAACGTCAAACTTACTAATTTATATTGCTTTTTTCAGACGCCACGTACTTAAGTTATGAAAACCATGCATGGTTCTTGGTCAAAAGTTGCTATGGAGGATGCCGTTACATCTGTACAAGAAGGAAGGTATTCCATAAGAAAAGCAGCAAACGTTTTTGACGTTCCCTTTTCAACACCAGCGAAGAACATCTGCTTCTGAAGATTCACCAGCGTTGATGGTAGGGCGTAAACCTGTGTTATCCCCTGATGTTGAACGAGCACTTGCGACAGCGTTGATATATTTATCCAAGAGAGGCTTTGGTTTGACTCCAAAAACTGTTTGTAAATACGCATACAACTATGTATCTACACGTGAAATCCAACATAATTTCAACATCCAAAATGAAATGGCAGGTGAAGATTGGTTTCAGAGATTTTTGAGACGTAACTCTGAACTTTCTCTTAGAAAATCCGAAGGCCTTTCCCGAGCTAGAATTAATGGGATGACACGTTTTTGGCGTGCAATTAAAGAAATTGACAATCGAGTGCAATCTTGAAGGAAGACCCGAGTGCCTCTACAATAAAGATGAAACTGGTCTACCAATGAACAATAAGCCACCTAATGTGGTTGGTCAGAAAGGCTCTCGTGACGTTGTTTCATTGACGAATGTGGAATGTGGGGAAAATGTGACAGTTATGGCGTGTGTTTCAGCCATAGGTGCATATATCCTGCCCTTTGTAATATTTAAAGGCAAGAGGATGAGAGCTGGATTCAGCGAAAACATACCAGCAGGAACGGAGGTATGCATGACAGAATCTTGATGGATGAATGAAGAAGCTTTTGGAAAATGGTTGAAGCATTTTAATGAGCATAGAACGCCTGGAAAAGTAATTCTCCTCTTGGATGGACATCGTTCTCACACTTAATTTGCAACAGCGGAATTTTGCGAAAAATATGGCATTGAAACCTTGCTTTTACCGCCACACACAACACATGTGCTACAGCCCCTTGATGTCTGCATTTTCAAGCCACTGAACAGCTATTAAAATTCACACGGAACGTCATGGCAGCATTCTAATCCAAATAGAGCAATTTCAAAGTTGAGTCTCGGCAGTATTTTCAAAAAAGCCTGAGACTCTGCAGCAACAGTGGGAAATGGAGTAAAGGGGTTTGAAGAAACTGGCATTTACCCACTTAACATAACAGCTATTGCAAGCTACAATTTCGTATCAGAATTTGGACCCAACCAAGACAACTCATCAGTAGACCTAAACGATGTGTCACCAGAACCAAAATCTCCTGAGCAACATCCCAAATTCATCGCAGCTTAGTAGGCCTACGGCAATACCTGAAGCATCCACTAGTCATAAAGATATCAAAAGTTTGTTACCATTTACAGCAGGCCTTCACAAGGTTTGCGCTCTCCGAACCGGTTCACAGCTCATGAGCGGAATGCAGATATTAGCTGTGCTCAGTATAAGAGTTGACTGGAAGACGGGGTGATCTCGTACAAAATGTACACAAAAGGAAGTACAATACTAGTAAGAGTGTTTGTGAAATGAATTCCCGTTCAGTGTTTGCAAAACTATCTTGGACTATTATTAATTAATAAAGAAGTATTTATTTTACAGAAATAATAGAAATTCTATAGCTACTTAAATGTACAATATCATTTTATTATATTTTTATTTATCAATACATCAAAGCGAGGTTTTACGCTGTTGGCAGCTGAAAGGAACAGTAGCCTACTGATCATAATGAAACATCAGTTACAGATGTTCGATGTCTGCCTTTATTAAAGTTGATTATAGAAAACAGTTGTTCACAAATATAAATGTTGAGCCAAACATAGCAATCATTTTCACAGCCAGCCTGTGTAGTCGTGGATATTATTGCTAATGTTTAGTCTTGTAGAACTCAACCAGGCTAGTAGTATTATTCAAACGATGTTTAGCCCATAGGTCACATTGAAGATCAATAAATTCGAGCTGTAAATCGTTAAATGTTAAATGTTATGTTCCGTCTTTTAGATTCCTCCATATTGTACTGTAGCAGTAGGTAAGCAACGTGGAACAGCTACTGAGAATAGGCCTACACACTGCACTCCACTAGATAACTGAGTGGTCGTTTCCCTCTCCTCCACCCATAGCAAGACTATGTCATTCTGACGTAGGCTATCTTCCTGTCCGTTTCGGCGAGCTGTAAACACAGCTCTCCCGCTCCGAAGGAGCACGCGCGCTCGTTGAGCGCTGTTTGTGCAGGTATGATCTACAGCAAAGATGACGCCAAAGAGACCTAGGAAAACCATCAGACTTATTTCCTTGGTATTAACTTCACCAGAGAACATTTCCCTTCTGAAAACCAAGGCGGCCAGGGTTCAAAAGAAGGGGGATGTAAAAAAGAGAAAACAGCGTGTTAACATTATCTGCGATTCAAGTGAAGAAGATGAAGAGATCGAAGAGCAAAGCGACGGAGATGAAACAGAATCGATCTGCAACTTCTGCAAAATGTCATACATCGATGACAGAAATAGTCATGCAGGTGATTGGATTCAATGCCAGAAATGTAAACTGTGTGACCACGAACGCTGTGTTAATGCTTTTGGACGTAAAAAAGTTCGTATGTGGAATATGTAGGCCTATGTGGAAAGAATGAATTTTTTTTTCTGACACGATTTACCCCAATACTGATCCATATTACCCCGTATCATTGGGGAAATCGGTTCATAACAGACTTATGTTTAACATTTATTATGATTTAGGAGATCATTATGCAGTCTGTTTGAGCACCTCTTAGATACTTTAATATATGTATTGGTTTTATAGTTCGTTTAATAAAATTTCTTTTTACCTAAATAAATCAAGTTTTTTTTTTTTAAATTGACTCAATTTCCCACGGTCTACCCTACGTACTTAGTTCGCTCTATTGATTAAGATATAACGATTGAGAAGGGAAGATTTCTGCGAGTACTTCTATTTATTTAATTTTACCGTCACTCCATTTTCTTCTTTATTGTCCACACCTGTGGAGAAACGGTCAGCGCGTCTGATCGCGAAACCAGGTGGCCCGGGTTCGATTCCCGGTCGAGACAAGTTACCTGGTAGAGGTTTTTCCGGGGTTTTCCCTCAACCCAATATGAGCAATGCTGGGTAACTTTTCGGTGCTGGACCCCGGACTAATTTCACCGGTATTATCACCATCTCATTCATATGCTAAATAACCTAAGCTGTTGATAAAGCGACGTAAAATAACCTACTAAAATAAAAAAATATACTCTAGTTCATTGTACGATGTAAAATAAGATTTCTTACTTTACGCTTGAAAGCATTTAAGGTCGGACAGCCCCTAGCATCTGTAGGTAATGAATTCCAAGAACGGATTGTGTCTATTGTAAACGCTGAAGAATACGCGGCTGTTCTGTGGAAAAGACTAACAACAGAGTGTGATAGTAATTACGTAATACACACCCGTAGCAGTAATACGCAATTTCCTCTTAAAACATTAATTATTTATGAAACAAATGAACGTTTTATATTTTTTATTTACAAAATATGATCTTGCAATTTATTTATATTTGCTGCAATATGAAAAATATGAGAGAAGATGATCGTGCAAAGAGATCACATATATTACACCGCTGTTAAGCAATTATGACTGGATCTAGGAAATAATAAAACCTCGACTGAGTCTCGTTTCTTGTTACTTGTCGTCCTTTATGTTATACCGGACTTAACAATATATTATTTGAATATACTGTAAGATTTACAGGAATTGTATGATTGGACAGTTTCGATGAAGTTAAAAAAAGTCGTATGAAATAATTGCTATGAATATGCGCGTTTACTTTTTCTCAAAGGAAATTATTGCATACCTCAGAAATAATATTGAAGCTTTCGAAAGGTAATGCCTTTAAGCTTGCATAAAGATGTTCCGATTACAAGATACATAACATGTATTCCAGGGAATGCTACGCATTGAACAAATCCTTTGTCTGTAAAACCGCTTGAACTACTTTACATTTCACATTTATAATTGAGTAAGAATCTATTTTTAGAGGGCGCAGTTATACTGTATGAATCGATTTGGAACTTGAAAAAGTAAAAACTTTGCTACACACCACGTGTTCAATATTCATGTTTCTGTAAATCAGACGCCAATAAATTGAAACATTTAACAATTTCAACTAGAATATCAGTTTGATGATTACACAGACTACAAACTTGAAATGGATAACTACTACAGATCTGACTACGAATCTAATATTAGATACCGAGTGAAGGTTGTTGCTAGTTCCTTACCCCGCATTCAGGTAGAAACATTCGTGAGCTTTGCTGTTTCTATTCTTTTGTCAATTTTTATGTCGTAAAAGACGGACTATATGACGCGGTAGTGATGAGTTTTTAGCTTAATGAGTAAAAGGTTAGTGTATTTCAAAACAGATGTTTATTTATTCAACATAATCACCATTTAACTCTATACAAAGTGAACCATAAGTAATGTTATTCATTTCAGTGGGTTATTCTTTGAGATATTTCGGACAAAAAAGTTCAATACAATTTTGCTTCCTTTTCGAGATAAAAATTGTTTTATATCATACATTTCATAGTGTGTTTTGTGAAAGTCATTGATTGAATTTCCAATATGTTCAGTCAATTTAAGAGAGCAGCGCATTGGGATAATAAACGGTTGAAAGAATTTTAGTTTCGTCCTTTAAATGAACAGAAATTTCATTCGAACAAATGTAATACTGTACAATTTTTTTTACAGAATGAAAAGTTACTTAGGCTGCAATGTATCATATTTGGGTGAACAGGATATTAACAGTAAGCTGAGCAAATTCCAAGAGATGTGTGGAACAATAAGAAGAACTTTAAGAAATAAAACACAGCGTTCAACACAATTAAAATTTTACAAAACCCTAGCAGTTCCATTATTAACTTAGGGCTCAGAAAACTGGTCATTAAACAGCGCATCAAAAAGAAAAATTCAAGTAAGTGAAATGAAGTTCCTATGAGGTGTTGCTGGTTATACTTTATTGGATCATCAGGGAAACGAAAATATCCGACAATGATTAAATGTTTTTAATTTAGAAGAAAAGATTAAATATCAGAAACAAAATTGGTACAAACACATTACAAGAATGACTAATGACAGATTACCAAAACAAATTATAGATTATGCACCAACAGGATATAGAAATGTCGGAAGACCGAAAATAAGATGGACAGATGATTTAAGACTTTAAGACGGAACAGGCCAATTGGCCTAATCCCTGTAGCTGAAGAAGAAGAAGAAGAAGAAGAAGAGTTACATATGTTGGGATCGAATTTCTGCACATCTAAAGGACAAAACTATTTTTTTTTCAATCATTTATTATTATAATACACTGCTGTGTTTTTTAATAGTCTGAACCCATAGTGAATTCAGTCAATGGCTTTCTCAAAACACGCTATGAAATGTTTCATATAATAGTAATATGCGTTACAAGAGCGGTATGTTGAAGTTTTTATGTTCGAGGAAAAGTTTGAAAAAGTGAAACGTAGTTGAGCTTTTTTAATTTCCGAGAATTGAAAGAAAACATACCGCTCGTGTATCGTACATTATTTTGTGCGAAGATAGTTTATTACATACCTGAAAGAGGAATTTCTAATTAGTTACAATGAAATCTCCATCTTGGTTTCTGTTCAATGACGGCAAATTTGCAAAACAAAAATATCTATCTTCAACATTGTTGCTTTAAAATGTTTTCTGTGTTTACTATACTCCAGCAGGCCGTGATATACGTCTGTCTTCCCCCCCCCCAGTCTATGATGAGTTTAGAATCTTGTTGATTTTTTCACGGCTTCCTTAATGTTACTTGCATCACGAATGCAGTAACTTTAGTGGAGTTGTAGACTTTACTTAATTTTTGCAAATATTTAAAAAAAATAATTAACAGTGCAATTTAGGTGAAATTGCAGTGGTAAGTTTCCAATTTATAATTATTACTATATTGAACGTCTCTAAAAATAATATGTTAAAAGCGTAAAGCAGTAAAATCAATATGTCACTTAAGCGGTAAGAAGAGGGAAATTGTTGTGTGTGTTGGGTTGGGAATATTGAATGTGGAATTTTAGACTTTCCGCGGATTGGTTTTGTGAGGAAACCAAGCAAATACGCACGATCTCGCACAAAACAATTTTATTTTATGTTGAAAAGCAAAAACGAGCAAAATTGTAACAAACCCTTTTTGTTCGAAATATTTCAAGAATAACCCCCTGAAATTAATTAATTACTTACGGCTCACCCTGTAAACAAGGTTGATCTAAAGTAAGCTCTCATTTTCAAATGGCTGCATCTTCTGTACATATTAACAGTTTGTTTCCATAGATACCATTATACTCGCACATTAGAGGGATTGTTTTTTCGATATGCATTGCTATGGTAACTGTGTCTCGCTCGTATAAAAAGTGTGGGCTGAACGGGAACTAGCTAAGACCATTCGTTCTCTCGTAAAACCACCTTGTGCGTGAGGGGAAGAAGAAAGTGGACTGGGAAGCTGCCTTTCCTTGCTTTGCTGTTTGATAAGAGTCGTTCTGAAGATAGCGATTTTCCATTAGGAAGGGAGAATATTCTTTATTTAAATGTTATTTTGGACTGCAGGACCTGTTTGTAATCGATAACGTTTGAAATTAATGAACAATGATGAAGTGAGAAGAACTTGAAGGAAGTGCACACTGACTCAATTCTGTCTACGAAATGACATACTTTTTCACTACACATTTTATACGTTTCTAATACATAGACCTACATAAATACACAGTGTTCTGCAAAATGGCAGGTCTTTCACTGCAAACCCAGAATTCTCCAATCTTTCCTATTTTTTTCCTTTCTCTTAGTCTCCGCATATGATCCATATATCTTAATGTCGTCCATCATCTGATCTAACTCTTCTCCCGTTCACCATTCCTTCCAGTGCATCCTTCAGTAGGCAGTTTCTTCTCAGCCAATGACCCAACCAATTCCTTTTTCTCTTCCTGATCAGTTTCAGCATCATTCTTTCTTCACTCACTCTTTTCAACCCAGCTTCGTTTCTTATTCTGTCTGTCCATTTCACACTCTCCATTTTTCTCCATATCCACATTTCAAATGCTTCCAATCGCTTCTCTTCACTTCATCGTAATGTCCATGTTTATTACCCATACATTGCCATATGCCATACAAAGCACTTCACCAGTCTCTTCCTCAGTTTCTTTTTCAGAGGTCCGCAGAAGATGCTCTTTTTCCATTAAAAGTTTCCTTTGCCATTGCTGTCCTCCTTTTGACTTCCTGGCAGCAGCTCATGTTACTGCTTATAGTGCACATCAAGTATTTGAAGCTGTCCACTTGCTCTACTGCCTCAGTTCGATAACCATGGTCTTCATCTAGTTTGCATATCTTCATCCCATACTGCTCACAGCTGTCATTTAGCTCCAGTAGCATATCCCTTAGTATTGTCTCCTCTTCTGCTAACAATTCCATATCATAAGCAAATCTTATGCACTTTATTCTTCTTTCTCCTACTATCACTCCTCCCTTCCAAATCCTCCAAGTAGATATTGAACAAGGTACGTGATAGAAGGCATCCTTGTCGTACTCCTCTCCCTATTTCACTTTCTTCTGACATTTCTTCTCATTTTGTTGTTTAACGAAGCCTTATCAAATACAAGGTTATTTACCATCCGTAGAATTGGTGATGGCGAGATGAATTCGATTGAGATTACCTGACATTCGGCTTACAATTTGAGAAAACCTAGAAATTAAATCCAAAGTATATCTACCTAACTACATTCGGAACCAGTTTCGGATCCCGAGCTGCACTCGTTGTGCTGGAGATACGCGATGACGTTAGCAGTAAAAACTCAGCTATTTGGCGACGCAGTATTACAAGGTTGATAGGTTATGTTTTCTGATGTGTATCACTACTTGGAAATGTTTTCTAAATTAAAACTGTGGTTGTGTAATAGATCGACTATTGATCAAATTTTTTGTATTCGACAGATAATGGAGAAAAAAATGGGAGTATAAGGGTACAGTACATCATTTATTCATAGATTTCAAAAAGGCATATGACTCGGTTAAGAGGGAAGTATTATATGATATTCTTATTGAATTTGGTATTCCCAAGAAACTAGTTCGATTAATTAAAATGTGTCTCAGTGAAACATACAGCAGAGTCCGTATAGGTCAGTTTCTATCTGATGCTTTTCCAATTGACTGCGGGCTAAAGCAGGGAGATGCACTATCACCTTTACTTTTTAACTTCGCTCTAGAATGTGCCATTAGGAAAGTTCAGGATAACAGGCAGGGTTTGGAATTGAACGGGTTACATCAGCTTCTTGTCTATGCAGATGACGTGAATTTGTTAGGAGAAAATACACAAACGGTTAGGGAAAACACGGAAATTTTACTTGAAGCAAGTAAAGCGATCGGTTTGGAAGTAAATCCCGAAAAGACAAAGTATATGATTATGTCTCGTGACCAGAATATTGTACGAAATGGAAATATAAAAATTGCAGATTTATCCTTCGAAGAGGTGGAAAAATTCAAATATCTTGGAGCAACAGTAACAAATATAAATGACACTCGGGAGGAAATTAAACACAGGATAAATATGGGAAATGCGTGTTATTATTCGGTTGAGAAGCTCTTACCATCCAGTCTGCTGTCCAAAAATCTGAAAGTTAGAATTTATAAAACAGTTATATTACCGGTTGTTCTGTATGGTTGTGAAACTTGGACTCTCACTCTGAGAGAGGAACATAGGTTAAGGGTGTTTGAGAATAAGGTGCTTAGGAAAATATTTGGGGCTAAGCGGGATGAAGTTACAGGAGAATGGAGAAAGTTACACAACACAGAACTGCACGCATTGTATTCTTCACCTGACATAATTAGGAACTTAAAATCCAGACGTTTGAGATGGGCAGGGCATGTAGCACGAATGGGTGAATCCAGAAATGCATATAGAGTGTTAGTTGGGAGTCCGGAGGGAAAAAGACCTTTGGGGAGGCCGAGACGTAGATGGGAGGATAATATTAAAATGGATTTGAGGTAGGTGGGATATGATGATAGAGACTGGATTAATCTTGCACAGGATAGGGACCGATGGCGGGCTTATGTGAGGGCGGCAATGAACCTTCGGGTTCCTTAAAAGCCATTTGTAAGTAAGTAAGGTTGTGTAAACAAGAAGTGAAGAGAGTCTCAAAAGAGTGTACGTCCCCTACAAGGAAATGTTTACACTAGCCGTCGTATCAGTGTGTAAGAGAAGTTGCCTATACAACTGGGCGCTAAGGAATTTGTCGCATTTTAAATGAAGTAGAGTGAATTTAGGTTGATTTTTAAATTCGATAGTCACCTCTGCTGAGATGTGGATGTATTGTCTGTAGTCGAATGTTGGCACTGACCCTCCGTGGGCTGTTGCAATACGGAATTTTCTTTCTTTCACATTGTAGAAATTGTGTACCATCACAGACTTTACGCTGGTGAAGTGAGTTGTCAATAGCAATGTGTAAGTAACCGATGATTATATTGTATTGTACTTATTTATATCCCATAGTATTCGTACATTGTTTCACAGCTAGAATATGAAACGTGTAAAAAAATAATAGCACTACAAAGTCTTAATTATAGTCACAGTCTAGGTGAAATACATATAGAAGGGTTTTACAATATAGCAGTGCAACACAAGGAGTTAGTATCGATACTTAATACAAGGCAACGTGTTTTTTAGTCTCAGTTCATTATGCATGCTAATACCATTTTTTATAAAGCGAAAATTATCAGAAAAATTTGGGCTACAGTTTTAACATTAGTATAGATACTCAACGTAAATATATGAAAGTGACAAAATAATTACGCATAGGGAATAAAAAGAACAAAATAAGGACGTAGATTGAAAACATGGTCTAAAAATAAAAAATAGCCTCAAATGGCAAAAAATAATAAATATGCATTTGTGTTATCCGGGGGTCATGATCAGGATTTCAGTACTAGTTACCAATGTCTGTGATGCTTCAATTAATAGATGACATACCATCAAAATCCGGGCCTGGTTATCACCTATGTCTAACTTCCATGTAACAGATTTGGCGCTGACATCATTTTGCAGAATATTAATTTACAGATAGTGTCTTTACATTTTTTAAATAAATGTTTCCACTTTTCTAGTTAGTCTAAATATATAATTTGAACTGGTAATGGAAATTACGTGAAAAAACGGCTGAACGGATTTTAATAAATGACCCCTCATTTTGAAGCTTGGAACCGAAAGTTTTTCAGAAAAATAGTAATTTTTAGTAATATGTCAATTTTCCTACATCATTTTCCTATTTTCCAAAATCCATCTGTCGTCAGTTTTGAGAAATAGGTAATGGCCCATTCAGAATAAAACAAAACAAAACACAGACACATTACAATAAACAATATCATACGAAGGCTATGGCCTGCAGGATTGCTAACCAAGACTTACTAAAAAGAAGATTCTCTGGTGTGTAATTTTCTGAGTACAGCTGTCTATGTATTGGATATTAAAAACTACAAAACTTAAGAATGTTTGATGACATTATTACCATTAAAAATGAAATATTATTATAATGAGTGCCATGATGTAATTGTCACCAATTTTACAGATTAATGCTTTATTGATGATATGAAAGTGAAATCTTTTGGGGTTATGTAAGTAGGCGTAGAGAATATCTGAAGTTAGATTTTCATTTCTATAATATTTACTGAGTGACGGCTATATAGTAGTCTATACAAAACTTACGTAAGATAACAATATTGTTTTTAAAGTGAAATATTTTTATAGTTATTAGTCAAGTAGTATGGGTCTTTTCCATATATTTAATGGCGGTATGGTATAGATATTTAAAGCTGAAAGTTAGAATTTATAAAACAGTTATGCTACCGGTTGTTCTTTATGATTGTGAAACTTGGATTTTCACTTTGAGAGAGGAACAGAGATTAAGGGTGTTCGAAAATAAGATGCTTAGGAAAAGGGATGAAGTCATAGGAGAATGGAGAAAGTTACACAACGCAGAACTACACGCATTGTATTCTTCACCTGACATAATTAGGAACATTAAATCCAGACGTTTGAGATGGGCAGGGCATGTAGCACGTATGGGTTAATCTAGAAATGGTGTAGAGTGTTAGTTGGAAGACCTGAAGGGAAAAGCCTTGAGGGAGGCAGACGTAGATGGGAGGGTAATATTAAAATCGATTTGAGAAACGAGGGATATGATGGTAGAGACTGGATTAATCTTGCTTAGGATAGGGACTTCCAAAATGTCTGATATTCTTCATTGGAAATAAATTTGAAAAATGTTAATTTGAATTGTAATGAACTTAGTTTGTAGCATTTGCTGCACAAGCCACTAGTTCGTTTAGAATTACATGATGTGTGTAAATATCTAAACCTATTAAACTGTCCTAAGAATTTTAGATTTAATATTTTGTGCATCAAAGGAAACCATATTAGCATATTATTTCCTTGTTATTTTATTAAGTTAGTACCGATGTTACTTCTTGTAGATTTCTAAAGTTGACTATATAACATTCTTGGCTAATGTGAGAATAGAAATTCAAAATTTATATCCATTGCTCAGTAATTTCATTAGAAGTAGCGGTGACATACTCAGTCTTGTCTTACTCCTAAATTTATTAGTTAGTGTTGTCAAAATTTATCTATATATTTTAGAATTTTTATACATATGCTGCAGTACTTATATAAAATGAAACAGAATGCTTCGTTTACTATAATTTTTCCCAAAGCACATATCTGTATACTTTATCAAATTCTTTCATGTAACTAACAAATAAAACATTTTTCTCTATTAAACCATATATTTTCTATGATCTGTTGAAGTATAAAATGATTTATGAAATAGCTATACGCATATCGTAATATATTACTTTTTATTTGTGAAAGTTCACATTTAAAACTAACATAAATATATCAGTTACACAACTACATTGATTGCCTTTTTTATAGTTTACACTTATTGAAGACCTAGACGAGAATATCCATAGAATTCACATCAGTATAGCCTATAATATTCTGTAAGCTGTGCTAATTTTTTTGTTTGCAAATGTTTTATTTAAGTATTCTCTGAGAAAAATGGCCACAATTTCTTCTTCTAGAATAAAAACTAAATTAAAGTGTAAATTTTTCCATCAAAATGTTTCGAAACTTTTAGACACCCGGTATAAAGTTAAAAAATTGAGATTAACGATTAGGACAAAGCTCTTTTTTAAGTAACTGATCATAGATTTAATGCAGAAAGGAATTCTAAGTGTAGTCGCAAGCAGAAGTTAATTTATCTAATAAACATTCGAGAAAATAAATTAAGTTAGAAACAATTGTAATATTAGCAAACAGATAATTTTGTTCAATTCGACACGGAAACAAGTCATTCAAGATGTCATTACTATCATAATACGTATTTTAGTCAACTGACTTGGGAGTGTTTTTCGTGAAAATCGAATAGGACTGCCTATTCCTTGAAATCGCCAGGGCGCACATTTCAACGCGACCACAAAGTACCATAACAAGAAACGACACATAATTTCCGAAACAGCCGGTACAAATGGACAGTAGGACCGACACCCATGAAGAAAAAGAAAAGCCAGGACGAATTTTTGTTGCAAGTGGATCAATTCTATTTGAAAATATTATGTTCCAGCCCACTGATGACGTGGGCTTGTTGCCACCAATCAAGTCACGCCTCGGCTCGGCCTGTGACGCAGGTTGAGGCCCGGTGACGTCATGGCTGTGACGCCAGCACTGACGTCTGCAGCACACGAGTGCGTCAATACGCAGAGCACTAAGGCTAATGGCGTCCAAACGACTCATCATGGCTTCCAAATGTTCATCTGATGCGTCGGCTTTCATTTTGGTCCTAGTTATTTTTTTCCATATCTTACTTAGGTTGGTAACTGAGGTACAAGGTGTTTTCCTGGAGGAGTGGTGGGGGGTTCAAATGTTGCTCGGACGTATCGCTATTTCCGCATCCCGAAAGTAACTTTTACTTCTATTAAAGTTACTTCACTAATCTCGATTAGTTATAAGTTCATCTGTTTATTATTTTCCTTAATTTTTTCGTACCTCTGAGGAGTGTCTGTTTCTATAGAAATCGATTTTTCTTGCTTACAAACGGATAGTGAAGGATATGGAATTTTTCATCTGTTTTTCTGGCCGTCTGTAAGTACATAGTTTTATCTGAGACTCGTGAATTGTCTCACCTGACTGTGCTACGGTCTATATTTGTGTCAATTTTATGAGGTAATTTATCAGGAAAATTTTAGAATGAAATTTAAAAACAAAATGGAGTAATATTAACCATCTATGTGTTTATTTTTTAGCAAGGAACGTAAGAAAAAATTAAGAAGTATTTGAAATGTTCTTTTTTATAGAAAAATAATCCGCAGTAATAATATGCACGACTAACACTTTCAAGATTCTTATTTAAAATTCTATATACGAATATTTACTTAAGAATTATGTTGTGTATTTAAGCATATTCACATTAAATTTAGGTAATAAATTGATGGACAATCTTATTTTAATAAATTTCCTTCAATATAAAAATACTTACTTACAAATGGCTTTTAAGGAACCCGAAGGTTCATTGCCGCCCTCACATAAGCCCGCCATCGGTCCCTATCCTGTGCAAGATTAATCCAATCTCTATCATCATATCCCACCTCCCTCAAATACATTTTAATATTATCCTCCCATCTACGTCTCGGCCTCCCTAAAGGTCTTTTTCCCTCCGGTCTCCCAACTAACACTCTATATGCATTTCTGGATTCGCCCATACGTGCTACATGCCCTGCCCATCTCAAACGTCTGGATTTAATGTTCCTAATTATGTCAGGTGAATACAATGTGTGCAGTTCTGTGTTGTGTAACTTTCTCCATTCTCCTGTAATTTCATCCCGCTTCAATATAAAAATATTAGGCAAAATATTAAAGTCTTAAATTTATACAACTTATTTATTTACTTATTTATTTATTTTATTTATTTGTTTATTTATTTAATTATTTATTTGTTTATTTATTTATTTGTTTATTTATTTAATTATTTATTTATTTAATTATTTATTTATTTAATTATTTATTTATTTACTTATTTATTTATTTATTTAATATGGCTGAGTTAAGGCCAAATTTTCTTAAAATGTACTTATTTAAAGTATAACTATAGAAACACGAAGTTTCTATAATACGAGGAGACAGTTACAACTGGATATTTGAAATAAGATTCCTCAGTTTAAATGTAAACATCGAAAAATCTTCTATACGTAGAATTTCTCGTACCCGTTTTGCGACAACTAAAATAATAATAGTAATAATAATAATAATAATAATAATGGTAATGATGATGATGATAATGATAATAATAATGATAATAATAATAATTTATTTATTTAATCTTGCCAGTAGGCCTTCTCTTCCGCCCAGCCAGACTCTATACTAAGGCAAAGTTCTTATTTATATTATCCCTCATCCTGTTTAATAAATTACTGCGTAAAATGTATTATGAAATACAAAGGCCATGTGAATTGTATTTTGCTGAGTGTACAAAAAGTATTGTGGCGTAGAAAAGTAATTTCTTACCTGCCTGCTTACGAGGGTAGAAACGTAAATATAGGTGATTTAGAACGTCATTAATTCGGATGTACTTCATTCGAAAGATTGGGTGAAGAAAGAATGAAGCTGATTATGAAAAGAAAAAGGAATTGGCTGGGTCACTGGGTAAACAGAAACTGCATACTGAAGGATGCATTGGAAGAAATGGTGAACGGAACAAAAGTTCGGGGCACAAGAAAGTATCAGAGATAGAGAATATTAAGATACATGGATCATATTAGGAGACAAAGAGGAAAGCATAAAATAGGAAAGATTGGAGAATGTTAGGTTTGCAGTGAAAGACCTGTCCTTGGGTAAAACACTATGAATGTATATTTTATTAAGAATACGGTTGAGTAGGCCCCAAAATTTCAAAATGTATGAAATAGAACAACACAACTTTCCATACAAGAAGGAAACAGAAAAAAAAAGAGAAGGATGAAGCGGAGAATATGGAGGAAGAAGAAGAAGAAGAAGGATACGGTAATAAGGGGAAAAGAGATACGGAAAAGAACGAAAGGAATAATGAGTAGAAAGAAGAAAGAGAAGAGAATGGAAAGAAAGAAGAGAGGAAATGCAAGGAGAGAAAGCGAGTGGAAAAAAAGAAAGGTCTGGAAGAAAGGAGAGAAAGAAGAAAAAGTAAAATGTAAAAGAAGAAATGAAGAGAAAGGCAAGGAAAAAGAGAAAGGAGGATGGTAAACAAGGAAGAATAGGAGGAGTGGAGGAGGAAGAGAATGGATGGAGGAGGAAGAGGTTAATAAGAAGAGACGGAAGGAGAAGAGCATGATGGGGGAAAAAGAGAGAGAATGTAAAGTGGTGGGGAAGAGCGGAAAGAGGTAAAGAAGACTGAAAAATACGGGAAAAGTGGCAGAATTGCGAGAAGGAGACAAGAAGAAAGTGGCAGGAGGAGGAGAAGAAGAAACGGCGAGGAGGAGATGGTTAAGGAAGTGAAAGAGAGGGGAAAAAGGTTAGTATGAACATGGGAAAAGGAACAAGGAGAGAAAAGATTAGGATGAGGAATGAAAAGAACATTGATGAATTGGAAGAGGAATTTGTAGAAGACGAAGACTAGGGAAAGCTGTGGAATAAACTGCGTAGAAAAGAAACGCTATGAAGAGGAAGAGGATAGAATGTGAAAGCAGGCAAAACAAGGAAAGAGAGGTGGTAATATTTGAGATAGTAACGATGATTAAGTGTGTGAAGTAGTTCGTCTAATTATAATACAGTTTTAAGAGAAGTCAATCAGAATTATTCCGAGACTATGGTATTATCTTAGGAACTAACGAGTCTTATAAATTTTAACTTTCAGTTTCTTTTAGAAGCAGAATAGATGACAAAGCTTTCTAACCGAATAATAGCAAGCATTTCCCGCATTTATTCTGCATTTAATTTATTCTCAAATGCTGTTGCTCTTACCCGAGCAATATGTCTTTTTGAAATCTATGAATAAGGTGTACTGTGTCCTTATACTACACAATATAAAGTAACCCAACACAGAGATGATGGATAAACTGATAAACTACGTACTTGGAGAAAATGCAAGCGAACCGGATCCTGAAATAAGTGATAACTCACCGCTCCTCTGGCCGCAGAGATGGAGGACGGCCATGGAAGTAGGAAGAAAATGTTAAACCGAAAGAGACTTAATAGTCTAAACCTTGCAAACAAGAAGATGTGATGATGATGATTATTATTATTCAAAAACGATATTATGCAAATACTACCTCATAAGTAATGTCGATTTTGGAGCAAAATTTTAGTTATGTATTGTGATAAGACATTAATCCAATCTTCAAAGTAAAGTCATTAGACTATATCATGGGGTCGTCAGCACAGACACGCTGGGGCTAGCCTCTCTTACCCGCGGAAAACGCAGTGCACTACAGTGCTCTCGTAGCTGCTAGCGGGTATGCTCTCTATCTCTCCATGTTGCACGACAGTGCACACGGGAAGGCACCGCGTACCCATTGCACATTTCAGCGAGTGCTGACGACCACTGGTCTATATGATCTTCAGCGAGATTTGTAATCCCGCGATGGTACCCATTTCTGGGTTTTGATGCGAAGAATTCGGTGATACCCATTTCAACGGCTTCCAAGTCTTAGAAATTTCTTCCACGCTGGAAGAGGACCATGGAACGAAACAAATGGTAATTTGAAGGCACAAGCGCTATATGCTAATGTGATAGGAGTTCCAATCCTCCCAATTTCTGGATTTGTTCCATGGTTGTTCGAAATTTTTGGGGTTTCGAATTGTCCTGTTGTAAGGTATATAGGTTCTATAAATTTCGCACAAGTTGCAGATCTGTTTAGAGATTTAATAATGGTATTTAAATTCTAGAGGCTGTGAATTTAGTGAAAATTTTAAGTATTGTTAACAACTGACAGAGGTTCTTTTAAATGTCTTGCAGGTTGTAGGTTTCTTAAGGCTGGTTCACAATAAACCGGAAACGAGAATCGGAACGAAAACGAAAACGGTAAAATTGTTAAAATGTGTACATTTAAATGTGAGCATTCACAATTAACGAAAAGCTTGCCGGAGCCCGGGATCGGGAACGGAGAGTTGGCCAAGTTTCAACTTTGGCGTTCACGTTTCCGATCACAGCCCACTAGATTCATTCTATTGCCATCTAAAAGCTATTTTGTCGTCATATATTTTGTAGCAAGAAGTCCGTGACATAACCTATGCATTATTTTGTTCTGTGCTGTGCATCATGGAGCAAGTTTTATTTGATGAGATTCTAATATTGAGTGTTGAGGAAAATCCTCACGTTTACGATAAGCGGCGCGCCTCGTATAAAGATGAGAAAATGAAGGAGAATACGTGGTTTTCAATAGCTGCATCTTTGAACACCGATCGTAAGTGAATCATATTTTATTACTGTATTGGTTGTATTACACACTACATATTCACGCTTCAATTCAATAACTACTGTTGTGTTCATTTTTGTTCTATTACAAATGTTTCTTCTCTAATTATTTTACGTTATGGTAGACTTAAAATAGGTTGTGATAATAAAGATGCATGGGCATATTTATAGTACCGTACCTAATGAAATGTTTCAGTTGAAATTTCGAAGTTGTTAACCTGTGTTTATGTTGGCTCCCTTGTACTCATGACAGAACGCCATTGGTGAATTATACACAAATAACATCAGAATGCGTAATATCGACTTTACATATCGTTATTGACATGCATATCGATATGAATAGTCGTCTACGTTCTCGGTTTATTGTGAATAAAAAATTTTCATATTCACGTCCTCTGCTTCTCGTTTTCATTCTGGTTCTCGTTCCCGGTTTATTGTGAACCAGCCTTTAGAGATTCAGTGAACGTAGATACATTTCAGAGGCTACGAATTTCGCGAAAATTCCAATGATGATTATCTTGATATCATACGAATGTCACGGGTGTAGCTAAGGTGTTAGTGAGTTCAACTAATGCTTCAATATTAAATTTGGGTGTGTGTTTGAAATTCGCTCATCTCACTCTAACACCATCTCTCTATCACTTTTTCCACCTGGCCCCAGAAAAGCGCACAGTTGCTAAAATAACTCAGTACCTAGATAAAAAAAAGTAGCGGTAGAATCAACGATTCCATTATGTATTTATGTAAATAGGTTTTGTTCTTAAGTTAAATTAAGGAAACAATGTAATTGTTATTATTTTTTACTATCTGTACGTAGGATGCTGCAACACTCAAGCTATTACTGTTAACGAGCTGCAATTTCCAAAATATTTGTCCAACATAGAATCTAACTACGTACTTTAAATGCCCATGGTTTCTCACATATCTATGGTAGATCCTTCTCTTAATATTTAATAACACGCTTTTAAGGGGTTAGGTACAGTTTACAGCATTAAACTTTTTGGAAATATTCAACATTTTTTCCTTCATTACTGGTTCTTGTACAATAATGAAAATTAGTATGTGTAAAATACTCTCCTTCTGCTATATGAAAAAATATTTTTACGATTTAAAAAAAAGTTTACATTTTTTTTTTAATCAAGTTCACTGTGCAGTGATGAAGCGTTTCCCACATAACTCAAAAACTATGCAACATTCTGTGATCAAATTTTTTTTGTGTATTTATGCATGTCATATCTACAATATGGTGCAAGATCACTTCTCTGCCTTTGATAGACTGTCTGATAAAAAAATCAATTCATTTAAAAATGGTCAAATATCAATATTTTCTTTTAACACAAAAAAAGTATTTATTAAGGAATGTAGTTGAAAAAGCATGATATTGTAAACATCAGTTTCAGCAATGAAATAAAAGAGAAAGAACATAAATAAGTTTACAAGTTTATGAGTTATGAGGGAAACGCTTAATCACTACACAGTGAACTGCCACCATTTTGAATTTGGAAAAAAAATGTATATATTTTAATCGTAAAAATATTTTGTGCGAGATCGTTATTTGCTTGGTTTTACAAAACCAATGCGGAAAGTCTAAAATTCCACATTCAGTATTCCCAACCTAACACACATAACAATTTCCCTCTTCTTACCGCTTAAGTGACATATTGATTTTACTGCTTTAGGCTTTTAACATATTATTTTAAGACGTTCAATATAATAATAATTATAAATTAGAAACTTACCACTGCAATTTCACCTAAATTGCAGTTAATTATTTTTAAGTATTTGCAAAAAAGTAAACTCTACAACTCCACTAAAGTTACTGCATTCGTGATGCAAGTAACATTAAAAGCCGTGAAAAAATACAAGATTCTAAACTCATCATAGACTGGGGGAAAGACGTATATCACGGCCTGCTGGAGTATAGTAAACACAGAAAACATTTTAAAGCAACAATGTTGAAGAAGATATTTTGTTTTGAAAATTTGCCGTCATTGAACAGAAACCAAGATGGAGATTTCATTGCAACTAATTAGAAATTCCTCTTTCAGGTATGTAATAAACGATTTTCGCACAAAATAATGTACGATACACGAGCGGTATATTTTCTTTCAATTCTCGGAAATTAAAAAAGCTCAACTACGTTTCGCTTTTTCAAACTTTTCCTCGAACATGAAAACTTCAACATACCGCTCTTGTAATGCATATTACTATTTTTTTCATATAGAAGAAGAAGGACAATGTTTTACACATACCAATTTTCATTCTTGTACAAGATACAGTAATGGAGGGAAAAAAATGTTGAATATTTCCAAAACATTTACTGTTGTAAGCGTACCTAACTCCTTAAACATGAAATTTTGTTACGCGTTGTAATACTGTATTACAAGAGCAATAAATGTTGAATTCTTATAAAAGTTTACACTTCATAAAGTGTATAGTTTAGAAGTTCTTATTTTGTGATCATTTTGCATTTATGTTTTATTACTCTTTCTTTGCAGTTTTAACCTATCGCAAATTGTTTTCTGTGAGGTTTATTACATGTAGGATGTATCTGTTACTGAACAATTGACAATTGAAGTCGGCGCAGCGCTGGATTTTACTCTCGCTTTATGTTTACGCAGTTTTTATCGAATCACCCTTAGCATACGTCAAATAGAAGTTTGTTGTGAATTGAGTAATGAATAAAATTGCAGTACATTTTGCACCGTTGTTTTCCTTGCAGTCGGCAAGGTTTCTAGACAGCTTATTTTAGCACAATAATATTCTGAAAATGGCACAGAGCAGTTGTATATATTCCGCCCACTCCTGTTTGCACGTGAGTAACAAAGTCTCCCCTGTAATTTAATAATATTTTTCCTCGTATAAATGGAGATCGGAAGTTTTCTTGAATATTTATACCCCGTGAACTGTAGATTGTAATTTCGTCATGTTTCCTGGATTATATTGTGTTTAAGATCGGTTCGATACACTTGGAGAATTGATTCAAAACAGCTTCAAAATAAATTTCATATTATCAAACGTTAAACCGTGAATGCCCAGATATGTGCAAGTTTTATCTAGTGTTGATTTATTCAATTCACAAAAGCTGAATATTCCATAAGAAGTATATTTATAACTTTAGAAAAAAATGTTCATTTCTTCATTATGTTGAATTCTTTGTAAGTTCATGCATATGTAGTGAAGTTGAAGTGGAAGAGAAGGCCTTACGACCTTAACTCTGCCAGCTAAAATAAATTATTATTATTATTATTAAAATAATTATTATTATTATTATTATTATTATTATTATTATTATTAACTCGTGGCTTCCGTTTTATATTTAGGCAATATAAAATATCCCCTCGCTGACGACCATGTAATTTGACGACCATTTAATTGTTTGCATTTAATTTCAATGCTGAATAACATAAGCAGTGGAAAACGTTGTTAAATAATAGTTATTTTTATCTTATAAGTGGCTAAAATTTACCACTATTTGTGTCATTTCTCACGAACACACTGTATAATGGACTTTTAGCCACGTGTAATATAAAACGTTTTATCTTGTCTTAAGCGATGAACTTACCACTTGTCCCTCTGCCTCCTGTCGGAAAATAAATGTAACTAAATTTCTTGTAAGTACGGAAAATTCCGCTAGGTGGGGAACCTATGTTTCGACTTCGGAACGATGGGTTAAATGAATGAAATAAGTAATTATTGTGAATATTTTTCTCTTCATATATAATATTAGTTAATTGTTTAAAATCCATCATTATATCAAAACTTGCCTCTGATTGAGGTTCTGGCTGATATCTATATATATAATTTGAACTAGTAATTGAAATTACGGGAAAACGGGTGAACGGATTTTAATGAATGACCCCTCATTTTGAAGCTTGACATCCAAGGATTTTAATAAAAATAGTAACTTTCAGTGAAGCGTTAGTTATCCTACATAATTTTGCTATTCTCAAAATCCATCTTTCGTTAGTTTTGAGAATAACTGCATTTCAGAATAAAACAAAACACACACTACAATAAACAATAGGCTATTACACGAAGGCCATGACCTGCAGGATTGCTGACATATTTAGAGTTCAAATTCAATTGGGTATTAAAAACTTCAAGACTTACTAAAAATAATTTACAGGTCTGATTCTACGGTGTGTAATTTTCTAAGTACAGCTGTGTATTGGATATGAAAACTACAAATCTTGAGATGGTTTGATGACATTATTACCATTAGAAATTAAATATTGTTATAGTTAATGCCATGATGTTAATGCACACACACACACACACACACACATATATATATGTGTGTGTGTGTGTGTGTGTAACTTTCGTAAGATGATAATATTGTTATTAAAAATCAAATATTTTTATAGTTATTAATCAAGTGGGGTTGGGTCTTTTTCATATATCTAACAGCGGTGTGGTGTAGATACTTGCATGTGTCATACTCTTCAGTATTGGCTCGAGAGAGCGCAAAAATTATAGTTCCTAAGGAAAGACGGTATTACTTACAGATTAAATAAGAGTCCTACAAAATTTTGTCGATCATTTTAATATTAATCCAGTCTCTCAGATTATTAGTTTTATTTACTAAGATCTCTTTATTAGCTTTTTTCTTAAGTATTTTGTCTATAAAATGTGTATCTATGAACTGTTTTGCTCTTTCGGGGTATTTTAATGTAACGTTTATGTATATGTTATTATTAAATAAATAAATAAAATAAATAAATAAATAAAATAAATTTCAGCAAGATCTCTTAGCAGGATAAAATGATTTTGCCCTCTACATTTCAAGCTCTACATGCAGCAGCTATACCAAGATGCTATTTTTTAATGTAGAAATCTTCTCACCATTCGTGAGCTGCCACAAGGGACAAAGAGTACTTAACCATATAAATGTTTAAAAGTTCAGTGAAACATTAATTTTGTTTTGACAATGAAACTCCTACAAGTACTTAGCTGCAAATACATTTTGAGATTAGTGTTCGAAAGCATAGCAAATCTGACTTTTTTTTAACTTTCGCCTACAATCCACAATGACCTGACATAGCTATTACTTACTCCCATGAAAAACCCACTGATCGTCCTGACATTGTTACTTGCGTTTTCGCGTTGAAACTCAAAAACTGAAGATATATAGGTTCAAAAAAAGTATTTGGCATAAAAAAACCATTCAGAGGGAGTATGTTTCATTATTATGGAAGCAAATACTTTCAAAATGTCTGGTGTTTTTCATTGAAAATAAATCTGAATTTTTTTTTATTTGAACGTCTAATGTACTTAGTTTTCAGCATTTGCTGCATAAGATAATAGTGTATACCTATTATCAGACAGTGCATCTCACTTGACGATATGTATCAGAGGAAGGACAATTATTGTCTGTATACATCTCAAGTCTGATTAGTGAAATATGTAACTAATCGGCGATGTATGCATTGGAGGGGGAAAGGAACTGGCCACTCTACCCCATTATCTCCTGGCCTAGTTGCCTCATGAGTGATGCCTTATTAATGTTACTTATGAGCAGAGACCGGAAGTTTAGGCATTATGAATTATTAAAATAGGCAAAAAGCCATGTAAATAGCTAAAATAGGCAATAAAAGGCAATTACACTAGACCCACAACCTTGCACTTTCCACAAAGGGATTTCGGCAGCAAGAAAAGCTTTACATAAGTCAAATGCAAATTGAGCTTTTCGACTCGATGTTGCAATTACTGTTGGAAGCAAAGAAATCTTCTTCCCAGTAGCCTTGGAAAGTGCATTTTTGTGTTTGGTTCTACTGATATGTTGCGATATGAAATATTTAGCTAGCTACAACAACGTTGCAATGAAAGCTGAAAGAAAAATAGCCGTTAAAAATAACATTAGACCGGCACTCATTGTTGCCTTGTCAATTACTGTTATACATTTTTGCACGGCAGCACTCATTGTTGCAAAAGAATATGAACTGATGAAAGAGAAGAATGAGAGGGGGAAATATTAAGGTTTAAAAATAGCAATGACAAATATATGACTCGGTTAAGAGAGAAGTTTTATATGATATTCTTATTGAATTTGGTATTCCCAAGAAACTAGTTCGATTAATTAAAATGTGTCTCAGTGAAACGTACAGCAGAGTTCGTGTAGGTCAGTTTCTGTCAGAGGCATTTCCAATTCACTGTGGCCTAAAGCAAGGAGATGCACTATCACCTTTACTTTTTAACTTTGCTCTAGAGTATGCCATTAGGAAAGTCCAGGATAACAGAGAGGGCTTGGAATTGAACGGGTTACATCAGCTGCTTGTCTATGCGGATGACGTGAATATGTTAGGAGAAAATCCACAAACAATTAGGGAAAACACGGCAATTTTACTGGAAGCAAGTAGAGAGATAGGTTTGGAAGTAAATCCCGAAAAGACAAAGTGTATGATTATGTCTCGTGACCAGAATATTGTACGAAATGGAAATATAAAAATTGGAAATTTATCTTTTGAAGAGGTGGAGAAGTTCAAATATCTTGGAGCAACAGTAACAAATATAAATGATACTCGGGAGGAAATTAAACACAGAATAAATATGGGAAATGCCTGTTATTATTCGGTTGAGAAGCTTTTATCATCCAGTTGCTGTCCAAAAATCTGAAAGTTAGAATTTATAAAACAGTTATATTACAGGTTGTTCTTTATGGTTGTGAAACTTGGACTCTCACTTTGAGAGAGGAACATAGGTTAAGGGTGTTTGAGAATAAGGTTCTTAGGAAAATATTTGGGGCTAAGAGGGATGAAGTTACAGGAGAATGGAGAAAGTTACATAATACAGAACTGCACGCATTGTATTCTTCACCTGACATAATTACGAACATTAAATCCAGACGTTTGAGATGGGCAGGGCATGTAGCACGTATGGGCGAATCCAGAAATGCATATAAAGTGTTAGTTGGGAGGCCGGAGGGAAAAAGACCTTTAGGGAGGCCGAGACGTAGATAGGAGGATATATTAAAATGGATTTGAGGGAGGTGGGATATGATGATAGAGAATGGATTAATCTTGCTCAGGATAGGGACCAATGGCGGGCTTATGTGAGGGCGGCAATGAACCTCCGGGTTCCTTAAAAGCCAGTAAGTAAGTAATGACAAATATATTGTAGGTTAGTTGAAGAAATCGACTAAACCCACGTTATTCATGTAAATGGACTGCAGTGCGAACTAATTCATTAACATGTTCAACAATTATTGAAGCAGATCGAACAGCAGCATTTCAAAATTTTTGGATGACTGATGTGCAAGAAAAGCTTATGTCACTACTCTTGTAGACATCAACGAGGTTAGTCAGAGAAGAAAAAAATCTTTGGCTGTATGATCTACAAAAAGAGGGAGAACATACTTGTACTAAAACACATTCCGGTCCTTAACACTTTGAGGCTGGGAGAACGAAGTGTTAGATGGTGGATGGACAACATGTTAGCAGCTTCTAGACTGCTTTCTGGCCCAGATCTACAAACTGATGAGGCTGATACTGAAAGCATGCTTCACTAGAAAGAGTAGAAAAATGAAAACTCCAGTCCATTCAAAATCAATGTCTGTGGACGAATTTTTCAGTGTTAACCTAAGATGAAATCACATTATTTTAGATCGATATCTTCTAAGCTTCATCTTGAACCTCTGTGGGAAATTAAGGCAAAACTTTTCAGTGAATTTCAAAATTTCTTCTCTAAGAACAATAAATAAAAAGCAAATTGATCAGTGTTTTGTAGATTGATGTGCAAGGTGAACATTGGTATTTATCAACCTGAAAAGGTCAGTGTCAATTATGCATAAAATACAATCTAGGTACTGTTTCATTTGAGGAGTACGAGGCTCACCAGAAGAAAAAGGAGTCTTCACGGCTTCAGAAACATTTGGAAAAAGAAAACCTGTGAATAATGACTCATTCTTTCCTCCTTTTAATCACATTTACCTAATAATTTCATTTTATCATTGATAAATAGTTATTATTTCATTTTAGATATAGGTGGAAAGTTCAATAAAGTAATTTATTACCAACTATTTTCGTTTGCAAAATGTCGTAAGTGAAAAGCAGTGCATAAATCAATTGCAAATTGTCATAAGTTTACAAAAATAGGAATATGAGGCAGTTACCATTTGAAGAGTCCACTGCAAGAATGATGGATGTCATTTGGAATACATTTTCAGGAGAAGCAATTGAAAGTTTGAGATGCTTAGCGCTCAAAGCTTAACTGTGATTTTCCGATCATTACTGGACAATGACTATCAGTGTTAATGCCATATAACTCTCTATGTACATTATATATGTCTTAAGCTATACATTGACAGTCTTGGTTCATTTTCGACAAGAAGGTGACATCCATTATTCTTGCAGTGGACTCTTCATTTACAAAATGATAACACCTTTTAAAAGATGTGTTTTTATGATAATATTTTCAGTTTCAAAGTAATTGATCTGAAACCAACAAAAATATTCAGTTTTTTCCCTTTCCTGAAAAGTTGGTAATTTTGACACAAGACATTTTGCACGAACATCAACGATATGGATTAACAATTAATGACGTAAGAGAATTGAAATCCTGATGTACTTCAGGGTAACATGTTTGAGTACGATCTGATTCTAGCCGAAAATTGATGTGAAATTCGCGTTGAAGACATTACCATTCCCTCAACAACACCGCAGACATCATCTGCGCAAGGACATTTAGGCTTGCCTAATTCCTCACCTACTGATACTTCCATTGAGGAACTGTTGCCAGTTCCGACTCAGAAGTAGTAACGTCTGAAAATTATACGAAACAGGTGAATAAGACTAAACAGCAAAAAGATTTTAAGCCTTCAAACAGATGGAAGCATCTATTGCTAGGCGTGTATGAGAAGGAAGCTAGTTTATCAAGCAATAAAAAAGAAATTATTGTGCCGCGTATAGTGGGTATTACTGCGATGACAATGCTACAGATCTTATTTGGAGAATACCAAGAATGGTTTCACGAGGCATGAGTGGAAAATGACAAGATGAGAAATTCACATGTGACCAACGCGAATAAGAATATTACAAATTATTTATATTTTAGAAGCAAAATTTATGTTGTAAATGTTGAGTTTTAAAATGTTTCCTATGTTTGTCTTACTATGTCGAAATCTTCCGCATTATGGGTGAAGTCGACACTCCGGCATCGATTTGTATTATTTTAATTACAGAGATATAAAATGATCACATTGGCACCACACATGTGAAATGTTCGAAAAATATTGAAGAGTGCGCGGGAAAAACGATGAATGTCACAGTTTTCTTAAGGTTTATGTCATTATCTAATTCAATGGATCACTGCGAAATTTAATGTTGTTCTTATGAAAAATGGTAAAAAGGAGAATTATCACCACGAATACAGTAATCCTTTCCTTTATTTTCTATAGAAACAGCACTACATCTTGCAGTTATAGACTCAATTAGATCATTATCTAATCCTTAACAGAAATATGACATTCATTGTTTTTCCCGCGAACTCTTCAATCCATACATATTAGGGTAAAATATTAGAATAAAAATAGCACAAATTGGTCCCAAAATTAATATTTTTCCTTAACATTGTCGAGAAGTTCCTAAAGAACTCTATTAAGTTTTGAGGAAAGGGTTGAGTTTTGGTTATTTAGGTACAACTGTTACATAAAATAAAGGTTCACTATTAAATGAGGTTCACAACCAGAGTGGACCAAGTCCATCTGGAATAATTTTGGGAAATTGAGTCTTAGTCACGCTTAGCTACCTTCACCTTCCATAGGAAATGCTGCCCTCTGTGGAGTAACAAATGAGTTATGAAGTTGGTTTGTTATGGCAATGAATAAATCTAAGTTTTTTCATCCGAGATTGTATTAATCCACAAACTGACCACTGGTGGACTAGATCCACTCTAGTTGTGAGCCCCTCAAATATTGTTAAGAGACTAAACGAAGTAGTTTCCTTAGCTATGCTCCGATACTGTGAAAAATTACACATCTTCCAAAAGAACTAAGATTCATATTTCTAATACTAATGTAAAGCTTCTTGTCTATGCAGATGACGTGAATATATTAGGAGAAAATACACAAACGATTAGGGAAAACACGGGAATTTTACTTGAAGCAAGTAAAGCCATCGGTTTGGAAGTAAATCCCGAAAAGACAAAGTATATGATTATGTCTCGTGACCAGAATATTGTACGAAATGGAAATATAAAAATTGCAGATTTATCCTTCGAAGAGGTGGAAAAATTCAAATATCTTGGAGCAACAGTAACAAATATAAATGACACTCGGGAGGAAATTAAACGCAGAATAAATATGGGAAATGCCTGTTATTATTCGGTTGAGAAGCTCTTATCATCCAGTCTGCTGTCCAAAAATCTGGAAGTTAGAATTTATAAAACAGTTATATTACCGGTTGTTCTGTATGGTTGTGAAACTTGGATTCTCACTCTGAGAGAGGAACATAGGTTCAGGGTGTTTGAGAATAAGGTGCTTAGGAAAATATTTGGGGCTAAGCGGGATGAAGTTACAGGAGAATGGAGAAAGTTACACAACACAGAACTGCACGCATTATATTCTTCACCTGACATTATTAGGAACTTAAAATCCAGACGTTTGAGATGGGCAGGGCATGTAGCACATATGGGCGAATCCAGAAATGCATATAGAGTGTTAGTTGGGAGACCGGAGGGAAAAAGACCTTTAGGGAGGCCGAGACGTAGATGGGAGGATAATATTAAAATGGATTTGAGGGAGGTGGGGTATGATGATAGAGACTGGATTAATCTTGCACAGGATAGAAACCGATGGCGGGCTTATGTGAGGGCGGCAATGAACCTTCGGGTTCCTTAAAAACCAATTGTAAGTAAATAATGTAAAGTAAGTGATATTATACGCATGTGAAACCTGGTCATTGGCTGAAGAAATATCAACTAGGATAAAGACATTCATAAATCGCTGGCTAAGAAAAATATGTAAAATATACTTGTCTAATGTTACAGCTAATTCAGAACTCTGAAAAATGACACAACAAACAGTAATCCTAGATAAAATTAGGAAAAGAAAGTAGATGTGGGTAGAACTCACTTTCAGGAAGCAACAAAGTAGTGTCGAAAAAATGACGCGCGATTGGAATCCTGAAGGCAACAGAAAACGAGGACGCCCACGAAATACGTGGAGGCGTATAATGGAAAAAGAAGCCAGAGATATGGGATATAATTGGAATACCCTTAAACATGTTGCCCAAAATAGAGTTGGAGAGCGGCTAGTAGTCAAGGCCTTGTGCTCCTGAACAGGAGAGAAAGAATTTATTATTATTATTATTATTATTATTATTATTATTATTATTATTATTATTATTATTATTATTATTATTATTATTCGAATATGCATCTGTAGTTTGGAACTCGATTACAATTACGGACTCTACTAAATTATAAATATACAAAGAAAATTTATATCTCTATGTTCATTCAGATTTCTGCCCATTAATTCCGGGTACAGTTATGAGAGAAAATGTGAATATTTTAATTGTCAAAATCTATATGCTAGACGCCATGAGCTAGATTATTTGTTCTTTTGTAAAGTCCTCAAAAGTGATATATCCTGTGACTCTTTCTTAAACAATATTACCTTACGTATTCCAACAAAAGATATGAGAGCCCATAAACTTTTCTATATTAGAAATTCGAAATTTCTTTCACCAGTCTCCAGATGCATTAAAATGCCAACATGCATGGCTGCGAATTCGATCCCTTCAATGTATAGACTTAGTTTGCTCTTGGCAACGATTTATCATTTATGTATTCTTTTAGGCATTATACTCAATTATCATTGTCTCATAGTATTCTTAGTTATGTATTTTAAAGTCATCCATTATTTATCCATTCATCGTCATTATTGTAATTAATTGTAATTGTATTTATGTGTAATAATTATTTTTGTATTATATTTTTGTTATATTGTTTGTGCTGAACTGTAATTGGCCACTGGCTGTTGTACAGCACATTAAATAAATAAATAAATGAATGAATAAATGAATAAATGAATAAGTGAATAAATAAATAAATAAATAATTATTACTGAACAAGATCCTTAAAGGTATCACAACCGGTGAATTTTTCATAATTACTCCTATGGAAGGCGTGAATAGTCACAAGCTTTTCTACAATATTAATTCTAAACCTCTTGCCCTTGTCTCTAGTAGAGATGGGCTATAGTCACTTACTATAATATCAATAGTAGTTATCGATAGCTATAATCAGAACTATCGATCGATATTATGGATAGTCACTACAAACTTTTAATTGTATGTTATTACAATGTACCAAAGTACATATGATATTTCAGTGCAGAAATTCTGTGTCATCATATGATGAAAGATGAGTGGAACAGAGAAAAATTCTCTCCGGCACCGGGATTTGAACCCGGGTTTTCAGCTCTACGTGCTGACGCTCTATCCACTAAGCCACACCGGATTCCCATCCCGATGTCGGATCGAATCCTCTCAGTTCCACCTCTTGGGTTCCCTCTAGTGGCCTACCCTCATGCACTGCGTCATATATATGTATGACAGTGGTACAATGTCCACACATGTGCAGAGGTGCACTCGTTATGAGTGACTAAGTGGCCGGGATCCGACGGAATAAGCGCCGTCTTAAATCACTAAGTGATTATTTTTCGCATACCATATAATATTACAATGTACCGAAGTACATATGGTATTTGGTTATGAACTGAATATATATCTGAATTTTTGTCTAAATGCTTGCTGAACTACTGTATTAATTTAATAATATAAACTGAATTGAATCTGGATTACATACTAAAAACACAATATTATAATCTGTCCTTAAAGTCCCAACATTAGCCATCATTGTGTTTTTTTAAACATGTGGCCATTGCTCCAAGGATAGTCTAAGTTTCCCATTAAAATAAGCATTTACACTTTGTTGGGATGCAGACGGCTTTGTCTTTCATTGATTAAGTTTTCAGTTTTGGATAAGTCCTTTCGAGGGAACTGAAGATCCCAGTGAAAACAAGTACTTTCTGACCAAATTACTTACTTGTGAGTGAATGGTGTATGATAAAAGGAACTGATAAGTGGAAAAAAATACTGGATTTGCTTAGTTAAATATGAAAAAGTGAGTGCGTGTCTGAAATTTGCGTAGTAGTTAAATAGGATTTAATGTAAAAATTGTAGTTGATAGTAAGGTTGAGTTTATAAATTATAATCGATGATAACAATCTTCCATAATTTTGTAGATTAATGGAGATCATGAAAACTGGTTGCAGCCAAATCAGAAAGAGATAATCCAATGTCTTAACTCTCATTATAATGGGACTGTATCCTTTTCGGGCCTAATCTGCCATCTGTGCAAGATACGTAGAACGATTTTATTCTACCCATGATTGCAAAGTGCGATTCAAAAGAATACTTGGATTCATGGACTGGGATGAGCTCCGAACAAATCGTGAATGAATCTTTACAAACGATTCGTAATGTCTTATTGAATCGCTGAAAAATAATTGTGTTGCTCAGTTCCAGTTTGAAACCCTTATAATATTATGAATGACCTTCCCATTTTTCGATACTATCGATAGTCGCCAAACCCATTGATAGTATTGGAAACAATTTGACTATCGATATTTTCGATAGTTGAAGTCATAACTATCGATAGTGCTATCGACTATTCCCATCACTAGTCTCCAGATGCATTAAAACCATCAACCTGTACAATAAATTTGACACATTACTTTATGAACTTAGAATCTGCATATAGTAGTTGTAAAATATTTACCACAAATTATTATTATTATTATTATTATTATTATTATTATTATTATTATTATTATTATTATTATTAAGAACGGATATCAGCCAAGGGTAAACGTGATCAAGGATGAGAATTGTGACTTGCTTGCAGACTCTCCATCAATCCTAAACAGATGGAAAAACTATTTTGGCAACTACTAAATGTACATAGGCCAAATAGAAATGATCGGGACGATATTGAAATACAAACTGTCGAGCCATTTATACCCGAACCCACGCTTTCAGAACTAGAAATTGCGATAGAAAATCTGAAAAAGTACAAGTCTCCAGGTTTCAATGAAATTCCAGCAGAATTAATACAAGAGGGTGGAAGTGCATTATATAGCGAAATTTATAAACTTGTACTTGCTATTTGGGAAAAAAATTTACCAGAACAATGGAAGAGTGAAATTGTACCCATTTTTAAAAAGGGGGACAAAACCAACTTTCGAGGAATATCACTTTTGTTGACGTATTACAAAATTTTGTCCAATATTCTTTTGAGAGATTAACTCCGTACGTAGATGAAATTATTGGGGATCATAAGTGCGGTTTAAGCGTAATAGATCGACTAAAATCAGATTTTTGTATTCGACAGATAATGGAGAAAAAATGAGTGTATAAGGGTACAGTTACATCAGTTATTCATAGATTTCAAAAAGGCATATGACTCGGTTAAGAGGGAAATATATGATATTCTTATTGAATTTGGTATTAAAAACTAGTTCGATTAATTAAAATATGTCTAAAGTGAAACATTACAGCAGAGTCCAATGGTCAGTTTCTAATCTGATCCTTTTCCAATTCACTGCGGGCTAAAGCAGGAGATGCACTATCACCTTTACTTTTTAACTTCGCTTTAGAATATGCCATTAGGAAAGTTCAGGATAACAGGCAGGGTTTGGAATTGAACGGACTACATCAGCTTCTTGTCTATGCAGATGACGTGAATATGTTAAGTAAATACACAAACGGTTAGAGAAAACACGGAAATTTTACTTGAAGCAAGTAAAGCGATCGGTTTAGAAGTAAATCCCGAAAAGACAAAGTATATGATTATGTCTCGTGACGGGAATATTGTACGAAATGGAAATATAAATATTGGACATTTATCCTTTGAAGAGGTGGAAAAATTCAAATATCTTGGAAGCAACATATTTATAAATATAAATGAACTCGGGATAAATTAAATAAAGAATAAATATGAAATCGTGTTATTATTAAGTTGAGAAGCTCTTATCATCCAGTCTGCTGTCCAAAAATCTGAAAGTTAAATTTATAAAACAGTTATATTCCGTTCTCCTGACAATGGCTGGAAACTTGGCCTCACTCTGAGAAAACATGTTAAGGGTGTTTGAGAATAAGGTGCTTAGGAAAATATTTGGGGCTAAGCGGGATGAAGTTACAGGAGAATGGAGAAAGTTACACAACACAGAACTGCACGCATTGTATTCTTCACCTGACATAATTAGGAACTTGAAATGCAGACGTTTGAGATGGGCAGGGCATATAGCACGTTCAAATCCAGAAATGCATATAGAGTTTAGTTGGGAGACCGGAGGAAAAAAAGACATTTTAGGGAGGCAGAGACGTAGATGGGAGGATAATATTAAAATGGATTTGAGGGAATGGGGTATGATTTAGAGACTGGCTTAATCTTGAACAGGATAGGGACCGATGGCGGGCTTATGTGAGTTTCGGCAATGAACCTTCGGGTTCCTTAAAAAGCCATTTGTAAGATAAGTAAGTATTATTATTATTATTAATTATTATTATTATTATTTCAAATATTGTTGTATTATTATAGTAACATTTGTGCTAACTTATTATTTATTATTATTTAGTATTGTCACTATTGTTAGTCTACTATATTATTATTATTATTATTCTTATTATTATTATTATTATTATCCTGCTTATTATTATTATTATTATTATGTAGACGTTTGAGATGGGAGGGCATGTAGCACGTGTGAGACTCCAGAAATTTTGTAGAGCCTATTATTTTGGGAGGCCGGAGAATAAGATCTTTGGGGAGCCGAGACTAGGTGGGAGGATAATTTAAAATGGATTTGAGAGCCAAGTGGGATATGATGGTAGGTTCACCATTAATGTTGTTAAAAAGACCCAAGGCAGGCTTGATTAATAACTATAAAAATTTGATTTTTAAAATACTATAATTATCTTACTGCAAGTTATTATTATTATTATTATTAACATCATTATTAATTATTATTATTATTAATTTCTAATGTTGTAGCACATAAATATAAATAAATCAAATAACTATTATTTTTATAATTTATAATATCCAATACCAGCTGTATTAAGAAATAATTACACACCGCAGAATCAGATTAAATTATTTTTTAGTAAGTCTTGAAGTTTTTAATAACCAATTCGTTGATGGCTAATAGATTAAAATCAACGAAAATATAATTAAATATTTATAAATTAAATTAACGATAAATAAATAAATTATTAAAGTTTGAGCCTTTTATATCAGGAAAAATATTTCAGTAAGCGAAATCTGTCTTTTATAAGCGAAAGAGAAAATTATGTAGGAAAACTAAAGAGCGCCAAAATCCGTTACACGAAAACAAGAGGGTCCAATCTCAAAATGTGCGGTGTTCATTCATTTGTTCTTTCGTTGGACAGACTTTGTGGTGTTTTCTTCTGAAATACTGGACACCATTAGTTTAAATTCAATATGCACAAATGAATTCCTCCGAAATATAAACACATGAATACAATAATTTCATTAACAAGGGAATATGCGATCCTCTCCCTCGCAAACTGCGCACATTGCACATCCCAAGTCTTAGTTTATTCGTTCGCCAGAGGACCATATATACTTAGGGTCACATTGGACTATTGCAAGCCCTACATGCGATGATTGTTCCAGTTCGACGGGTTTTCTGGTGACATTCATGAATTTGACGCTGGCAGGTGGACCTTCCTGCCCCAGGCCTGACAGCCAAGTTCCATCCCCAGATCAGACCTGATAAATCCTCCACATTTTGTCGTGGCTCCTACTCCAATAATCAATATCCAAGGGCCGATTTCGCCAAGTTCATTTAACTTTGTTACTTAAAGTGTTTTTAATTGACACTTAAAGGGACAATGCATTTCACCAACAATAATTGAGTTTAAGCTCTCGTTAAACTGCATTTAAATTAATTGGTCAGTATTCGGCCATTCAAATAATTTATCTTGCATTAACGAAAATCAATTTCATCATGGCGAGGAGAATGATGGACCTGATATTTGAAAATGATGATTTCTCACCAAAATGGGCGAGGATAATTTCCGAAATATAAATTATTTCAATACAATGGACGGAAAAGATTTGTAAATGCTGTTTAGACTAAACAAAACATAAACATTCAATATTTTGAATAGTAAAGAAGGTGATTTAGAATTTCCAAATTACAATTAAAGACTGTTCTTCGTAATAAATTATGTATTTATTGAAGATATTTTCATCAGTTGTCGGCTGCCTAAAATATGGCAACTAAAGTAATATCAATAACATTGTAGGTCTAATGTTACATTTGAAGGCATTGGAATAGCGCAAATCTATGAAGTCTTTCAATTTTGCTTGTTGCATGATATTTCCTTGCCATCTACTTTCATATATTCCGTTTTCTTAAATATTGCTGAATACATTGGGATGCTGCTTTCCTTGCATTGAAATCACTTTTATTTCCAACATTTCTTCCTTTCATCTAAAGCCTACCCATCCGTTCTTTTGTTTTCGGTGATTTTAATATGTTTTGAGGTTGCCTCTGTTTATGATGACGTCGTAATATAACAAATGAACTCACTATAAAAGTCATTGCTTACATTAATGAGGCATACGACCTTCGGAAATTATTATTTTACTATGATTCTGAAGGCCGTGATGACTTAATTGGGAATTAAATTCATTTTAAATGCATATTAGTTTGGCAAAATGTAAACGAATTAAATATGATTTAACCTCACAGCACGAAAATCATCATGAACGAAATTAGCTGCGAGGGCGAAGTTTTTGTCCCTACCGTAGCTTGTGCTTCAGAAACAAATATGCATATTACTATGGACTACACACCCTGAAAATCATTTTGAATGGAATTAAGTGCGACGGCGAAGTTTTTGCTCCCTATATTTTACCGCAGCTTGTATTCTAGAAACAAATATATTACTATGGACTACATATCTCGAAAATCACCAGGAACGATATCAGGTGCGAGGAAGAAATTTTGGTCACATACATTTTGCCGTACCTCGTGCTCCATCAACAAATGTCTTAGTATTTATTGTAAACCTGGAAATCCCCATGAACGAAATTAGGCGTCAGGAAGAAATTTTGGTCATCCATACTTTTCCGTACCTCGTGCTCCAGTAAAAATATCTAAGTTTGACTATAGCCTACAATCAGAGAAGTACCTTGAACGAAATTAGACGCGGGGAAAATTTTGAATCGTCTACGTTTTACCGTAGTTCGTACTCCAGCAACAAATATCGGAGAATGAACTATACAGCCACGAAATTAGCCTACCATGAAAGAAATTAGGTACGAGGAAGAAATTTTGGTCCCCTATATTTTGTCGTAGCTTGTTTCCAGCTATAAATATCTTAGTACTGAATGAATTTCAGCGAGAAAATTACCATGGTGTAAGTCAAAAGCTTGTGCTTCAGGAAATATCTTACAATGAGGGCTCTTACATCACCGAATAAACATTCTAGTAAAGTACAAGAGCGTTTAAAGTAGCAACCCCTCGTTTTAATATATTCTTTGTGACTACTTTCGTTAGGAACTAATAGGGAAGCATTACTGTGTAAATAATATGGTTGGGTTAAGTTGTTATCCAGACAAAGTTGAATCTTAACTTCCTATTTTTTTCTTTTAGTAATATATTTGATCACAGTTATCTATTTACAATGTTTATTTCTCAATGTTTAACCTTCATCATGTTTCAAACAAATTAATAATTAACTAACATTTTTAAAGGATAAACAATTATTGCTCACGTTTTGCTCTGAACTTGTGTCTGTTCTGTTTTTATTCCACTTCATTTTGTACATGAATGATAAATTATAAAACACACAAAAAATTTATTTCCTGAACAGAAATTAGGTTGCGCCAGGAAGAAATTTTATTCGTCCACTTCTCATTCGTTTATTAATTTTTGCATACCACGCATATTTCAACAGCTTTGAATATAGGAACTTCAGAATTATAATAATAATAATAAAATAATAATTAATAATGAATTATATAGTCTGAAAATCACCATAAATGACATTGGTAGTACAACGAGATTTTGGTCCCCTATCTTTTCCGGTAGCAGGTGCTCCAGCAACAATACTTTGGTCTGAAAATTATCATGGATGAAATTAAGCGCCATGAAGTCTGGTCAGTACAACGTAATTTTGTATCTTTTCACCTATGTATGCAATAGAGGGGAAACAATCATGGACACCCTAGTCCAGCTTAATTATCTCCTGGCAGTATGGTTTTCTCATGGGTGATGCCTTATTGGTGTCACTTATGAGGTTCAGACCTGTCTTTGGACAGTTGACTAAACAACAATGACGATATTTTAGCCACCTACATTTTGCCGTAGCTTGTGGTCGAGTAACATATATAGGATGGATGGTAACCTCTGCACCAAAATGAAACTGGTAGTATATCATGATGAGAGATTTGAAAAATCTAAATAAGTTTTTCTCTAAAATTCACCGTTTTAGAAGAAATTGTTACATTTATATGAAGAATTTGTCAACATCACGGTTGCTGCAGGTTTCAACAAACGTGCTGACATCATTGCAATCGACAGGAAGAACAACATTGGCTTTGTTACTGACCCAACAGTACATTTTTGAAAAAGTGACGCACAGAGCAAAGAAGTAGATCATGAAAAAAGAGGCACTACTTCAAATACCTGGTAAAAAAATACACTTATACCTGAAAATCACTGGGAGGGCTTGAATTACTGTTTGGAGCATGTGGAACTTCTTCAAAATTTTGTGTAAATTTTTTGCATAGATTTCATATTGATGCATCAAACCCTGAGGATATGCATATACGCACATTTTTAAATTACTTCTGTTTTTAAATGTATAATCACCATTTTTATTTTAGTTTTATAAAGGAATAAGTTAAATTATTTTATGCTCATAACCATGCCTGAGCAAGAAATGTAGTATATTGTCTTCCCATCACGTCTGGCCTCCCCAAAGCAGCCCTTTAATGGATTCATTAACGTGTACACCTATTCAAATTATTTAATGTTCTAAGTGTCAGGTGAAGAATACAATGCGTGCAGCAATGCGTTGTGTAAAATACCATCATCCCTCTTAGCCCCAAATATTTTCCTAAGCACCTTATTGAAACACCCTTAATCTCTGTTCCTCTCTCAGTCCAAGTATCGATTATTCTCGGTATATAACTGTTTTATAAATTTTAACTTTCAGATTTTTGAAAGCAAACTAGATGACAAAAACTTCGCGAGGCATTTCCCATATTTATATTAAACTCAGTGTCATTTCGTTACTGTTGCTCCAAAAAACAAGGATAAACAATTTTTAAGTTCCATTTCAATTCACCGTATTCTTCACGAGACCTTTAGTCTTTTAGGGATTTACTTCCAACCCTATTTCTTTACTTGCGGAAAGTAAATTTCCTCGTTTTCCTGATCGTTTGTGGATTTTCTGCTAACATATTCGTCATCCGCATAGACAAAAGCTGATGTAACTCATTCAATTCCAAACCCTCTGTGTTATCCTGAACTTTCCTAATGGCATATTCTAAAAGTTAAAATAAAGGTGGTAATGCAAAGCCCACAGTGAATTGAAAAGCATCAGATAGAAACTGGCCTATACGGACTCTGTTGTAAGTTTCACTAAGACACATTTTGAAAATTAATGAAAGTTTCTTGGAATGCGCAAATTCAATAAGAATTTATATAAAACATACTCGCGTCTTAATTACTGACCATTATACTCCCATTTTTTCTCAATAATGAATACAAAAATTATTTTAATGATGGCTAAAACCTATGATCCTCAAAAAACTTTACTAAGCAGAAATATTGTATTTTTAATATATACAAAGCAATAATTGATTACGTGATTGTAACCCATTCCCTCATTCTTCCCGAATAGTCTTTTTCCCGTGGGTACTTTCTCCTGAATATCAATTTACAAAATCGACGTTCCCGAAGGCATGTCCCCAAATTAGAGTTTATATTCATTTTGCCGATTGTAATTCCCGAATATGGACAATAGAGACATTTGCTGACAATGACCGCTTGTTGCCAGGAGACGCACAGAAATCATTTTCTCATTTAGTAAGTTATTAATAACGAGACAGGTCAATGTGTTGTGAATTAAGAAGTTGTCAAGAACATGACACATCTAGCTACCATTATACCTCAGGATGTAAAGGAAGAAGCTCCTATTAGTTGGTTACGTGTAAATCTATTTGAAGAGAAGGAATGGGAGAGAGAACAAAATTCACAGGGATTACAATAAGGTAAGACACTTCGATTTAACTTCATTTTTTAAGATGGGAATATTACCCGAATTCAGTTCTTCCATAGCTTTTAATACATTACAATAAAAGTATATTATAATGATATACTCTATCATTTTTTCGGAATATGTATGATAAGAACTTTCTTGTGTTAAATTTCAACGTACCTTGTTAACATGTTTCGACCTATTTTCGGTCATCTTCGGAACTGGTCGTTGTTGGTCTTGGTGCCTCTTGTTTCCTGTGTAAGTGCGTTCGTAGTGTAGACTCAAAGAGTGTATGTGTTTTGAAATTGAGTTGTGAGTTGAGAATATCGTTGGAGTGTGTTTTCGTGTGTCTGTATATTTCATATTGTTCTAATGTGTTGAGTTTCTGGCATTTTGGTTGGATGCAGTATTTCCATGTTTGTGTTGATGTCTCTGTAGGTGTGGTTGGCATTTGTGATGTGTTCTGCATATGTGGAGGTGTTTTGTAATTTTGTTATGGCTGTGATGTGTATTTTGTAACGTGTTTGAAATGATCTGCCTGTCTGTCCTATGTAGAAGTTGTTGCAGGTATTACATTTGAGTTTTATACGTTTGTGTGGTTGTATTTCAAAACACATAACTCTTTGACTCTACACTACGAACACACCCACACAAGAAACAAGAGGCGCCAAGACCAACAACGACAAGTTCCGAAGGTGACCCAAAATAGGTCGAAACATGTTAACAAGGTACGTTAAAATTTAACACAAGAAAGTTCTTATCATACATATTCCGAAGTGATACAGTGTTAAAAGTTGTGTAATCAAGATGTACTATCATTTTTCTATGGCATTCGGGAATTTGTATTTCGGGAAAACTAAAATTAAAGAAATCGGGAAAATCTACTTTGGGAGTGCAGATTCAGGAAAATTGATTACGGAAAATAGCCTATATTGTTCGGAAATTCGGATTTCGGAAAATGTACTGGAATCGCTATAACCAAATCAGTACAGCGTGTGCAAATGGCCAAACCATGCTTAACTGTATGGACCCGTCCCTGAAAGTCAAGCCACCCAAACAGTAACCCTTGTCATTGGAAAGCTATTCCTTACCGGATTCTCTTTTTCCGAAAATTAGTATAGAAAAAAATAGTTATATTTAATTTAAAGACGTTGTCTTCTACAGAAGAGATATAAAGCTGTCGAGAAGTGGATGATATTATTTCCGTATCCTTCTTCTAATGACAGGATTCTGTTACATGCCGAAAATTACAATACAAGACCCACAGCTTTGCTTCCTTCCTGGAGGAAGCCGGCTAAAGATTTTATCGCTCTTTAAAATTCATTGTCATCAACTGGATTTGAACCCGCAAACCTAACCTAATCAACCATTATACCATGGACGATATTTTAAAATGGTGCAAATGTTGAACTATTAGTGATGCATTGAAACATACTTGCAGCTCTAAATCTTATGTCTTACTAATATTTCACCAATAAATTGATGATGATGATGATGATAAATGACGTTAAGGATATTCTAGAATAAGGAAATATTTGGGGCTAAGAGGGATGAAGTTGCAGGAGAATGGAGAAAGTTATACAACGCAGAATTGCACGCATTGTGTTCGTCACCTAACATAAGTAAAATTCCTGTGTTTTTAGTAGGTTATTTTACGACGCATTATCAACATCTTAGGTTATTTAGCGTCTGAATGAGATGAAGGTGATAATGGCGGTGAAATGAGTCTGGGGTCCAGCACCGAATGTTACTCTAGCATTTACTCATATTGGGTTGAGGGAAAACCTCGGAAAAACCTCAACCAGGTAACTTGTCCCGACCGGGAATCGAACCCGGGCCACCTGGTTTCGCGGCAAGACGCGCTAACCGTTACTCCTCAGGTGTGGACTTCTTGGGAATACCAAATTCAACAAGAATATTGTATAAAACTTCTCTCTTAACCGAGTCATATGCCTTTTTGAAATCTATGAATAACTGATATACTATACCCTTATAAGTGTTCCCATTTTTTCCTCCAATATCTATCGAATACAAGAAATCTGACACTCATGATCTCTAATAATTTCATGTACAGTACATATTATAATATTATTAATAATAATATATTATTGTTATTACAGTAACGTAAACTATGGAATCTTATAATGCAGCCTATACGAAATCTGGTTTTACAAATGATCGCCAGGCAGCACGCAAAGCTGTATTTATTAAGTTAATGATCGAGGACGGATATCATACTCAATTAACCAATCAAGAAGATAAGTAATTCAATAACTAAATAAATAACGAAGTAAAAACTGAAGCACCTGTGCTGCTAATTCATTAACTAAGTAATTAACTAACTGAATAATTGGCATCTGACTAAGGAAGTAATTAGTAATTAACAAACTAATTGCACAATAATCTAAGAAGAAGAGTCTCTTTCGACATACACTGAAGTTAACGTCTTCAGGAAAATATTAGCTGACGTTAAGTAACATGCAACTCGATATCAACATAATCTGAATAAATGTTCGTTCTGGCAATGCCTTCAAGAATTGGATTCTTCACCATCTTCAATCTTATGAGGATTTTTAATTTAGAAAAAGCGAATGTTCAAAATAGTGAAACTCATTAATCTATGTATCCTCCAAACCGGAAAGAAAATTGCTTCAGAAAACAGCGCAAACAAAATTTAGTGAAGATCACGTAAGAGCAGTTTCTAAGAGGCTAATTTGTCTGTCTTTGAAATCCTTAAACAACAATTCAGTTGGGTAATCTTTCCGATTTTTTAAACAAATTTTTAATACTTTTTTCTGCAGTAAAATTAACGGATAAAGGTTGGATTCATAAGTTCCACCCCAACCTATAATACCATACATAAATATAGAATGAAATAATGCTAAATAAATTACACGTAAACAGTTAATTGACAAAATATTTCTTAGGATAACAAAGTAACATAATGGTGTGTGGATAAGCTTCAGGGCTTCTACCGCGTTGTCTTGGTGTTATTGGCTGACGTTTCGACCGCTACTGGCAGACTATTTCCTTATCCAACTGCTCTGAAGATGGCCACAACACAGCGGTCGAAACGTCAGCCAATAACACCAAGACAAGGCGGTAGAAGCCCTGAAGCTTATCCACACACCAACAGCGGAAGCCTACGCGAACAAAGTAACATAATGTTTTACGTAATTTATTACAAATATAATGAATATGATTATTCCATTTTAAATGATTATCAATAATTATACCTAAGTATTTAACCTCATTAACTTCATTAATAACTGAACAATTGCAATTTATATCGGAAAAATCAGAATTATGCATTTTAATTTGTAGTATAGATGAAATTGGTTTATTACCTTTATTATTTAAAGAAAATGGGATAGCTATTGTTTTATCTTTATTAATTACAAGTTAATTTAAATCTGATATGATGATGATGATAATAATAATAATAATAATAATAATAATAATAATAATAATAATGTATTAACAGTAACGATGTCGTGCTTATTTACTTATTTACCACATCTCGCCTTTTTGTTGGGAGGTGTTTTCTAAATGGTTCAATAATATTTGCGGGAGAGTAGGCCTATATTTTCCTCCTGAACCTCCCGCACATTATGTTGGTAATTAGTAGATTAATCTGATCTAATATTAAAATCTATTTTCTCTGACAACCTGAAATTAATTGCTTTGACTAAACAGTTCACGATTCACGAGACCTAACCTAAAAATGTATTTTGTTTTATCATGTGAAATGATTAGTACAAAGTCCGAAAACCGAATGCCACTTTGAAATATATGCTTAAGAGTACTAACTTCTAATAATTTTGCTATTCTAGTTACAATTGCTGCCTCCGTGCACATAATTCCTTCTTCATTATCTTCTTTCTTCAGTTCATTATACATATGAAATACAGATTCCTGAAGCGGACTCTGAATGACACACGCTTTTTTTTTTCTTGGCGGAGTCACTGCAATGCTATTTCCTCTCTTTAACATTATTGTAATAAAAATCTAAACACGAAAGAAATGAATGAAAATGTGAAATGGCATTTCTATCGATTACCCAAGTGCATGTATCACACCGTATGTTATATTTATTTACACTTATCTGATTACGATCTTGAATTGTAATCCCAACGCAATGTAACACATCAAATAATTATTATGTATTTATATTAATACTGATATTAATTAATTATTAGTATGTTCATGGAATCAAGTCCGTGTTCTCTAAATTTATAGACTGCACATACAGTATATAGAGTCAACCATAAGTAATGCCATTAATTTCAGGGGGTTATTCTTTGAGATATTTCAAACAAAAAAGTTTAATACAATTTTGCTCGTTTTTGCTTCCTTTTCGAGATAAAAATTGTTTTACATGAAATAATTCATAGCGTGTTTTTGGGGACCCCATTGATTTTATTTCCAATATTCTAAGTCCGTTTGAGAGAGCAGTGTATTATGGTAATAAATGATTGAAAGAATTTTAGTTCTGACTTTTAAATGTGTAGGCATTTAATTCGAACAAATGTAACTTCTCGTTCTGAGAAGAATTTTACAATGTCACATTTGTTCGGATCGAATTATATCTTCTATTCTTTCCTATTTTTGAGAATCGACATTTAAAGATGATGTGAAAGCTTCAGTGGTATGTTAAGATTTTCTCATTTTATTCTAAATCTCTAAGAACAAATTGTTTCAGTGGATAACAAGTGCTTAATAAATACATTTGCAAAGGATTTTAAGTTCTTGGACAGTGAGCGTTCTCTCCATCCTTCTGTTATAGCTACCATGCTTTATAACATCGAGCTTGCAAAATTTAGGCCGAATTCTCAACGAATCATATAAAGAGTTTTGTTGTATAAATTTCTCTTAACCAAACGCTTTACAGTGGGTACCTACTAAGTAAGACGTCTCGTTTCCCAATTCATTCTAATACACGGATTAAAAAATATAACAAAAAATCGTTTGACTATTCTTGAAGTTGAACGAAATTGCTTGTTTTACTTAAAATAAAGAGCCAGTAATTTTTTTACTACAGGGGTACTGAAAACGTATATCTTCGAGGAAATTTCTAACGTGATTTTAGATACTAGAATATTTGAGTTGTATCCACGCCATAACAATATATTTATCTATTTATTTATGTATTTATTTATTTATTTATTCAGTTATATAGTTGTACTTTTATTTATTTATATGTATTTATTTATATATGTATTTATATATTTATTTATTTATTTATATTGTCATCAACAATTATACCAGTTATGGTGTACTGCCACATTTCTGTATACGATTTCCACTACAACTTTTTTTTACATTTTTCTGCAAATAATATCAAATCCCAATAGTCTGTTTAACTAATAACTCTTCTAATCGCGCCATTAACTTAACTCCAAACAGTCACTTTCTCCTTACTGATTTCAACCATCTGTTAGTTTACCTCCCAGATCACACTTTACTAACGTTTCTACCTGCATTCTATTCTTACTAACATAACTTTATAGTCTTCCTACATCTCATCTTACTCGTCCTACTTTAGCTTTTTATATTTTATACTTTTCACGTCATTGCATCACTTTATTATTTTTCATATAATATATTCTATTGTTCATTATTGCTTTTTTAAAATATCGTTTTTAAGCGTTTATCTATCCTAATTGAAGTCACTGTATTAACATTTTCTATTTAACACTTAATACAATTTTATTCATTGGGATATAACAATGTTATAAATTGTACTTCACATGTAACCCACTGATATAACACTCACTGTAACTTATGGTGTTATTTTAAATGTTATTATTTTTTTTTTAATTTTACATGTTTGTCAAACAACATTACGATCAGTTAGCTAATGATAACTTTTTGATCGTAATTTCTAATATTTGCCAATACATTTTAACATGTATGTAGAGGAAGGAAGGGTATTGCCGCTCACCTAAGGAAAACCATGATTTGTTTTCAAAACAATGGTCAATCTTAATACTTTATTCACAAAAAGCAGACATGAACTAGTTTTCTTTACATCTGAAATAGTATTACTTAAGAAAGTATTATATTTAGGGAACTATTAGGAAAACAATGAAAATAAGTAATGAGCGGTATTGCCCGACACTGTAGGGCAATGGCGCTCAACATAGTAAATAACATTCACGCGTATTTAGGTGCAGTGATCGCATTTATAATTATGTGATCGATCAATCCCACTGCATTCCTTATGTGTCCAGTTTGCACATACAGTACACCGACACAACACTTCACCATCTTCACCGAATTCTCCACACACAGCGCAAATCTCTTCTACTTCCTGAAGAAGTGTGTTTGGATTAATGTCGTCTAATTCATCATCGTCACACAAGTCATCTTCATCCAGTTCATCTTCTGATGTACTTTCTAATAACTTTCCTTTTGGTTTTTAAAATTTTCTTTGCCCTGATCTTTGATAAAGGAGCAATGGTTGATTTTGGTTTTTTAGACTTCTTAGTCTTACGTTTGTCAGCTCTGCGCTTCTCTAAGACTTCTAGTTTTTCCTTCATCGGTGATGCTGTAAGTATCTCAGAATGCTGTTTGGTATTGCAGGATCTTCTTTTACTGGTGGTTTTTGAAGGGCCAGGAATAGGTGATATTTGGGTGATTGGTATTGATTTTCTAATTTGATTTGTTTCTAATGCAGAAGGATGCGATGGAATTTCTTGAGAGGTCGTCGGCTGTAGAGAAGATATTGAGGGTAAATTCTTGTGACATATTGGCTTCACACTAGTTTCTGACTTGTTCCTTCAATCTGATTATCGTCGTCAATCAATGAAAGAACTGAACCTTCACCTGGTGGGCTCAAATTCATTGCAGCCATAAAATCTTCATCTGAGTAAACATTTCGGTTCAAGGGCCAAATGCGATTTCTTTTGAATCCATTGGTCGCTTTTTCCACAGAAGAAACTCTACCATATGCTTGATTGAAAAGCTTTGCAATGTCGTATGGAGTGATTTTTTGAGCTGCATGGGTCTTCAAGAAAGTTTCGCATTCTTTGTTGAACGCTGATTTTAATGGTCCACAGAATGTGAGGTCAACGAGCTGCAATCTGTAGGAGGTATTGAAATGATGTGGATGTGGTTGTCCATTATAAGGAGAAAATGGTTATCGATGGAAGCACTGGTTTCCTTTGCAAAGTGTTGTAACAAGACAGTTAAAAGTTCAAACGTCATCTACCCATTTTTAGAGGACTTGTACAGTGCTCCTGCAGGTCCGTCACACTGTAGCTGAGGTGACATTCGTTGGCGCGGGAAGATAAACATCGGGGGAATGTAGTGTCCCGCAGCACTAACTGCACAACAGACCGTAATATTCTTGCCCCTCTCCCAGCTGGTAATGTCGCCAACTTGTTTCGTCCCTTTAGATGCAATAATGCGCGAAGGAGTATGGACACTTGAGACTTCAGTCTCGTCTACATTCTAGATCCTAGTGGCTGGAAAGTTGAATTTTGAAAACTGACTCAAGTTTGCTATAGACTCGTTGAATTTCATCCTTATTAAATGCCAGAATACGGTTAACGCTTTTTCTTCAGGTTTCCTTAAGCTCAATTTTGGATGCCGTCTTAGTAAACCGTAAAACCAATCTTTTACAGCTTCCCTTTTGTCTCTGGAAAAGTTGTTTTTAATTTCATGTTTTTCTGCATATTCAAAAACTATCTTTTTGAGTTCAGAAGCTGTAATACCAAAGTATAATCTAGAAATCGTGAAAACATACTCTTCAGTTTCATTTTCTTGTTCCTCACTGAAAACATTTTGCACCTAAAGAGGGGGCATAAGGCTTTCTCACTTTACTCTGTCCTTAAGTGTGCTGAAAGGGATATTGAATTGCCGAGGTGCTTGTCAAATTGATTTTCCTGAAGAAACTGTTCTAAAAGCTGTTTTCATGGTCTCCATTGTCCACGCTGCCTTATTTGTACACCTTTGTCTTTTTTCGGCATCTGTTAATAGTCGAATTGCGAAGTTGATTAATAATGGAATAAATAGAGACATCACACGTCGTTAAAATAGAAAGCATAATAATATTTAACATATTGAATGCCTTAAATAACATTTTATTGTAGAAATATAAGAATATAGGCTTAAATGGACTGTTTTCTGCAAGGAAATAACCTCAGCTGGAGGGCAATACCGCTCACTTGAGCACCACAACCCTCCGTACCAATATTGAAATTCTTGGCATGTAGCGACGAAAGAAGCTTATTACAGATGTTTATAAATATATCACTGTGAAGCTGACTTTATCCCCTACATAAACATATTAATTGTTAATAATGTAAAAGGACATTTGTTCACATACCTTCAGTTTCAAATATGCGTGTTCTTTTAACAAAATACTAGCAAAAATATTCTCGCTCACAACAACTAAATGTGCCTCCCCACGGTAACCGTTCAACTACTATGCACTTAGTACAGTGTCCGCAAAATAGCATCACCTCCTGAGCTCTTCAAAATTTAAACCAAGCAGATATATTAGCATGAGCGCGATTGCCCTCTGAGCGGTACAACCCTCCGTTCCCCTATATTATAATTTAGATTTCAGATTTTCTCTTATCAACTAAGATGTATGTGATATACACATCATGTTACATCATGTTATTGATGTGTTCAATATAAATTGTTTTAACGTATGGACCTGAAGATGCCTGAACAGGCGAAACGTTTGTCTCATATTATATATTAAATTTTAATTTATGCATAATTTCATAAATCTAAAATTAAGATAAGTAAAAGACTGAACAACTCAATAAATACTCTAGTGGGCTACTCTTCTGATTTGTCGGAATTTCAATACCAATTTAATTAATAGATTTTACTGTCTTTATTTTTTAGAAGTGCATTAGCATGAAAATACAGTTAGAATAATATTTGTCTTTCATACCCATGTTTCAAGAACCTGAAAATACAGAATTACACATAATATTTTTTGTGAACAAGTGTAACAGCATATTGGGTCTAGATGTAGGCCTAATATTAAAATTGTGATTCACACTTTTTTCTCCAAAAAATTATCCAATATGTTTCTCAACATGTTTTCCCTACTGTCTTTAATTTCCAAAATGATTCCACCCTAAAACCGCATTTCTCATTACAATTTGACAGTACATTCTTCTTAATACCGTTTTTCAAGCTTCACAAAATAGAATCAATTACATATAAACATTTTTTAATAATTTTACGTTATAAAATTTCACCCTAACGTGCACAGATACTCAAGCCGATCTTGGTCTTCGCATCGAGTTCTTAGGACACGTGACCAGTAGTCTTCACCTTTCTTTGCAACCTTTCTGTGATATATGAAGCCACGCGACTGCAAATTCTTCGCACCCTATTATTATTATTATTATTATTATATCCAATATCTATTCATAGTAATCTCGCTAGAGGTTTTGATTTATCTAGAGAAAATGAAAACTCGAGTGGGAGATTAGAAGAAAGTATATAAAGATTAGAAGAGATAAAATAGTTTAATACAATAAAATATTAAATTGACGTATTAAAATTCTATTTCACTAATGTTAGCTTCACCAAAACGTTTGAACGGAGCCGTTATTTTCAGTTGACTATCTATGCGGTAAACAAATGACGATTGCAAAGCATTTTTATAGTACTGTAAAGAATTGGAGTTTGAAATGTTGGCAAACAAAGAAACAAATGGTATGGAGGTGATAAAAACAGAAGAAAGTATATAAAGATTAGGAGAAATAATACAATAAAATACGTATTAACTTACTAAAATTCTATTTTCCTAGCTTCACCAAAACGTTTCAACGGAGCTGCCATTTTCAAATGACGATCGCAAAGCATGTTTTATAGTACCGTAAAGAATTTGCATTTTGAAATGTTGGCAAAGAAACAGATGCTTGGGCAGTGATAAAAACAAACAAATGCTAGAGAAGTGATAAAAACAAACAAACGCTAAGGAAGTGATAAAATTGTAACGATAAACAGCCATGATTGGTTGCAACACATCCTTTCGTACTGTTTTATTGGTCAAAAGTGTTATGACCTAGTAAAAGTGTAATAGTCACTGATAAACATTATTGAACGTTGCTTCTCTCTTTTATTATAAAATTCTGATGGTAAACAACTTGACGGACTAATTTCGACGAGATTTGCGTCATTGTCTGAAGCCTCTGAACCAAAAAAAAAAAAACAATATTTATGTATGTATTTAATCCATCGTTCCGATACCGGGACATAGGTATTCCCTGATGGTGGTTTCAGTACCTACAAGGAATGTAGTTACACTTATTTGCTGACAGCGGCAGAGACAAGTGGTAAACTCATCGCCTCAAACACCACCTAATATCCAGTATGAGGAATTCTACATTATTAGGTTAGGTCTCGTGAATCGTAAACTGTTCAGTCAAAGCAATGAATTTCAGGTTGCCAGAGAAAATAGATTTTAATATTTGAAGACATTGTAGAAAGTTTCGTATATGCATGCTAATGAACTAAACTAAACCTATGTGAGCATACAGATAAAAAAACATAATAATAACTATAACAGAGAATCACTGAAATATCTAGGAATACTTAAGTGCTATATGCAATGAATTGAGACACGAAAGTTCTATATTATGCACTGAATTACTCGTAATCTAATGAGTTCCTATATATACTGAACTGATCTGTTGAATTACTATATACACTGAATTTATTCACTGAAGTTCAATGTACACTATGTCGATTCACTGAAATTATGTGGCTTGGTACACTAAAATTCTCTGTCCGAACATTGAATTATTCGACTAAAGTTGTACATGAACTAAATTAATAAAGGTTAGAAAGTCTTTATATTACCTTTCATCGTAAAATAGACGCTGTAAGGGACTGGAGAATCTTTATACCTTTCTATTATTTTTAGAATTTAGAGAATATCTATAATTCGGAATAATTTACTGGAGAACTCAGTAATCTGTTTGCTAATGAATATACTAACCTAAATCCAAAACCATAGTTACAATCAATAAAGGAACACAATCAACGCATTGCACTGTATAAAGATACGTATAGCCTAATATATATTTGCAAAAGTAGGTTTTGAGAAGGCCATGGTTTAGAAAAATGGTCTTGGAAAAGAAAGAGAATTGAAAGAAATGAAATGTTGGTAAATTGGAATGAGTAAAGTGAATTGGGGAAATTATAGTTGCATTTTAAGTTGTTTACTACGAGCTAACACATAATTTATAAAACTCACAGAAAAATTAGGGTTGTGTGTCCAAGTTTTTTCATCATCACAACAGTCTTGTTTCTTAAAATCCTTCTTGTCTTTGGACATAGAAAACTGTCATATACGGTCATCGCGATCCTGGAATATCTGGATTTTTATTTGAATTTAAATAATGTACTCGGTCATTATTTTTATTATACAATTTTAACAACACAATGTTGGTTGTTTGTCTGATTTCAGATGCAGAACTGAAAGATATATTCTACTGCGTCAGATAATGTTTCTTCAGAAATGTGAGTGAAATAAATACCTTCTGTTATACTCAATATGCAGTGTAATAATTTTTTATGAATTTTCACATTGATGGACGTCGTTTCTAACAAATTTATAATGAAGTACACAGATAATGAAAAATGAAAAATTAGAAATTAACTAAAAGTCACTCCAGTTTCACTTATAAAATCCAAGAATTGAAAGATAGCTTATTCGCCCATGCCCAATGGACAAGAATTTCTCCCAAGAATAATGAAATATTACACTGGGTAACAAATTTTGAACAACTTTTTGTTTCTTCTGATTTTTTGATTTCATATCAATAAATCACACACGCTGAGTTCAGAAATATCAGTATTTTCAATGTAGCATCAGTAGTTCTTTGGGAAATTAACTGTATATGTTTAAGTAATATGCATATTTATTAGGCCTACCAGAAAGAATAATGACTATATAATATAATATTTACGATGGACAATACACATTTATACAATAACAGTCTTGAATTAAGTATGTTAGAAATGCAGATGTGATCGTGCTTTCCTTTTGTGTTGCTGATTACTATCCCTGACCAAACCCCGCACATAGTCTCCAATCATGGCTGTATCCCGCAATATTGAGCGAAAGTTTGATGCCGCTTCCTATATTTTGTGAATCCTGCTTCCTTCAAGCAAATTCCATACTTGTAGACCGGATGCTAGGAGCTCTGCTTTCGATTTTGGTAATTCAAGATCACGTACAAGATCATCTAGTTCCTTCTGATTTCGAAAATAATGATTCTGGCTGGAACGGTCACTGTCACTAAAGTCTGAGTCACTTCCGGGGACGGTTATATGGCGATACAAATTCGTTTGAGTCAATGGCTGGTGGTTCAAAAACTGGTAAATCTTGACCATGCGGGATAGGAGCAATAGAAGATGAGATATCCGGATACTGCAATCTCCCCCGTTGTTTTAAATGTTTCAAAGACGACATATCGACCATGCAAAAGTAGCAATTGTCATGGTGGTTGGTTCGTTCCTCCAAACTCTGGGGACAGCGAAAGGCATATATTCCCGAGATCCTCGAAGCCATCCTTCCAAAGTTATATTACAGGAACCACAGCACGCATGTTGTGCCCGTGAATTGTCTTGGTCTCGTATTGGTACTTCAAAGTAAGCGTTGCGAGCTGTATAATATTTGATGCCAGGTCTTATGTTATGCCTCTTCTGCTTTGTACTGATGTAATATCCACAAACGTAACAGAAAGAGTCCGGTAAATTCCTGCAATCACCTCTAGAAGTCATGCTTCAACGTAGAACAAACATAATTAAGAATATCGTTATATTTATAGAACCGTTATCATTTCAGAAAAAGTAATTACAGATTTTAAATCAGCGCAAAAAATTGAATCAGAAACAATTAAAATATCGAGAGAAACATTTTCGTTGTTACCTAGAGGAATAAAGGTTACAAAAAATATATCTGAAATGGCTATTAGACAATTAAGGACAGAAATGATGAACCAGTGGTCCAAGCCCTGTATCGTGGTATCTTTATGTATGTGAAAATTCAGATGCTATCGTTAGTAGCCTTCGAATAATACTCAATATAATTTCATCTTCTACGCTTTTTTGTCATTAAACAAAAGGTTTAAAATGATTAAAAGTAGAATACGGTTATTTAGAATATAGAAACTCGATTGCGGTGAATAGAAACAGAACGCCAGTAGTAGCATTAGCAGACTACAAATTAAAAGATTATATTGTATGTTGTAGGTGAAAACAAGAATCATTGAAAGGCCGAAACTGTATAATAGGCTAAGATATAATTCATGAGTGATGATGAGGAGAATGTCGAACAACGGAAAGGGAATCTCTGTGTGAGAAATTATTAACAGTGCAGTGGGAGGAATAACAATATATAATTAATAATGATAATAATAATAAGAAGAATGCAAAAGTTGGCTCAAAATATTATCCTACGGCGGGTTAATGATAATAAAAAGATAATCAATAGTTGATAATAATAATATTCCATCAATCTGAATGACAACAAAGTTAATCATAATATACCAGCAATGCAATATCGTGATAGTACAATAATCTGATTAATAATGGTAATATTGCAGTAATCTAAACAATGATAATGATGAAGATAATAGTAATAATAATAATTATAATAATATAATAAATCAATGATGCATTAAACATATATAGTAATCATAATCAAGCTGAATGACAACAATGGTAATCACAATATACCAATAATACAATTAATAGTAATCTCCGTGATGATAATGCAACAAATTGATCAGTGATTGTTACAGCACGTTAAGTTGAGTGTTAATTTCGCAGTAATCCAAACAATGATGACGATGATGATGAAAATAATAATAATAATAATAATAATAATAATAATAATAATAATAATAATAATAATAATAATAATGCAAAAGTTGGCTCAAAATATTATCCTACAGCAGGTTAATGATATGAATAGTAATAAAATAATCAATAGATGATAATTATAATATTCCATCAATCTGAATAACAACAAAGATAATCATAATATACCAGCTATGCAATAATCGTGGTAATGATAGTACAATAATCTGATTAATAATAGTTATACAATAAGTTAAATGGTAATATTGCAGTAATCTAAACAATGATGACAATGATGAAGATAATAGTAATAATAATAATTATAATAATATAATAAATCAATGATGCATTAAACATAGATAGTAATGATAATCAATCAGGCTGAATGACAACAATGGTAATAATAATATCCAATAATACAATTAATAGCAATCTCCGTGATGATAATGCAACAAACTGATCAGTGATTGTTACAGTACGTTAAGTTGAGTGTTAATTTCGCAGTAATCCAAACAATGATGACTATGATAATAATAATAATAATAATAAATAATAATAATAATAATAATAATAATAAAAAAGTTAGTTCAAAATATTATCCTACAGCTGGTTAATGATATGAATAGTAATAAAATAATCAATAGATGATAATTATAATATTCCATCAATCTGAATGACAACAAAGATAATCATAATATACCAGCAATGTAATATTGTGGTGAAGATGGTAAAATAATCTGATTAATAATAGTTATACAATAAGTTAAATGGTAATATTGCAGTAATCTAAACAATGATGACAATGATGAAGATAATAGTAATAATAATTATTATAATTATATAATAAATCAATGATGCATTAAACATAGATAATAATGATAATCAATCAGGCTGAATGACAACAATGTTAATCACAATATACCAATAATACAATTAATAGTAATCTCCGTGATAATGCAACAAACTGATCAGTGATTGTTACAGCACGTTAAGTTGAGTGTTAATTTCGCAGTAATCCAAACAATGATGACGATGATAATAATAATAATAATAATAATAATAATAATAATAATAATAAACATGGGTAGTATGACGATAAATCATCAACCTGGATTATAACAAAGGTAATCATAACATATGCGAACAATAAATAAGCTAAATGTCGTTCATGACAGTATAATAATCTGATAATAAGAAGTGCAATGTTAAAATAAATTATTATTCATAGTAAAATCTTAAAGAAATTAATATCTAATTATATATACCATAATAATAATAAAGAGGACATGAAAGTGAAAAGAAGCAATATTAGATTATAAAGTTCCTCTTTAGAAAATATGCTCACGACAAATAGAATCTCAGTTTGATAAAAACGCATCTAACGCATGCTTAAATGGTATTACATATATAAAACTAAACAGAAATATTTACACACAGAACAATAAATTTTACAGGAGAAAGAGTTCGTCCAAAGGGCTGGACTCGGATTAATAATAATGATAAAAGAATGATAATGTATCTAAATTCTAAACCACGACATAATAATAATAATGATAATGATAATGGTAATGGTAATGATAATGATAATGATAATGGTAATGATAATAATAAAATTATGAACAATTATTCCATAAAATGATAATAGTAATGATAATAACATAATAAGAATAATATAAGAAATTGTATGATGGTCACAATTAAATAACTTCAATAATAATATAACAAGTCGAATGATAGCAGTGCTGTAGAGTGTATTGCGATGACAATCATGATGATAATAATTATTGAAATTATTGTAATCAAGATGGTAATAGTGATAATGAAGTGCTAATAGCGATAGAATAAAGTGAATATACTGACTTTGAGACTGGTGATAATGAATTAAGCTGGACAGTGGTAATGATAATGATCAGTAGTATAATGAACTTGAACATGATAATAAATCAATTGAAGTACGATAAAATAATGTGAGTTGCAGTGTGCTGAGTTACGATTACAATGATAGTAATAATAATAATAATAATAATAATAATAATAATAATAATAATAATAATAATAATAATGTTTTCGTAATAAAGATGTAAGCTACTGATAATCGCTATACACTAAATTATGCTAAAGCAACAAGGTGAATAATGATGATGATGATGATGATGTCTCAGTGCACTGACTTAAGGTTTAGATTTCTACCTGATGAGACAGGAAACTTCATTCACGCGATTCAAAACACAGTTATTGCAACAGATTCCTCTAAACATGCATTTAGCCAGGAACCTAATATCGAAGCTGATTCCAGAGTTATAATCATTATTATTATTATTATTATTATTATTATTATTATTATTATTATTATTATTAAGTGAATATTTGGATACACACAAAACTATTATAACAAATAAACCGATAATCTGAAAAGATATCAGGTTCACAGCCCTCAGAAAATAAACATTACTTTTGAATTGAATGTAATATGTGTATGTAAACTTAAGTGCATGGAGCTAATCTTTATCCTCTCAAAAATTGAAGTTAACGAAGGAGAACTTTAAGTAGTAGGCCTACTAAATCAAATTGGATCTTCATCCGAATAAAATTTTCCTCAAACCAATTGTTTCGTAAATTTGTAGAATTTCTCCATTGTGCTGGACATAATTAAATAGCGCGGAATAAGGCATGGTAAATGGATCCTCATATTCTCTATTTTGGTTTAGAATAATAATAATAATAATAATAATAATAATAATAATAATAATTTATTCCTTTATTATCGTAAATGAATTTAATTTATATACATAAATCTGCTTTTACAGAAGAAACTATGAATTCAGTTTACAGAAATTAATATATTGTAGTCTCTAAAAGTGTAATGTTCCTAGTAAGTGATTAACATTGTCACTAATAGTAATAAAATATCAATAATAAATTCATTTTATACTGCCATAACTTTATTCTTAATTTTTGGATATTTATAAATTCTCAAGAATTTGTGGAAATTTCTTTCGAATTTAATAAAAAATCACACTTGGAAAGTGACTAATTTTTTCGATCTAAACGTTGTCATATTAGTATAAAGTGTAAATTTATCTTTCGACGCACTTGTCACAAACAGTAGGATCTATAATTATATAGTTTTTTGGTCTATATTGGAAATTGTAATTGAAATAAACTTGCAATACAAGTATGTATTGAAGTTTTTATGTTTGTGATTCTGTTTTCTCTCAATTTTTCGGTCCATTTTTATTAACAAAATACTCAGGATTACCAAAAGTGTATTTTTCGATTTATGACATTGTATGTACTTTCGTCAAAACACATGTAGGATTGAAATCGATGATTTACTCAAGTAAGAATAAATTTGACACATAGGATTATAAAGTTTGTATTCGAAACCGTTTTAGATTACAGTAGCCTACTTAAATTTGTGAGCAATTGCAAATAAAATTACTTAATATTTAATAAAACTGATTTACTGAACGTTAACAGAACACTCATAAATAAAATACTCGTATACTATAATATAATAAATTACTCATGATCAATAACTGAACTCTTAGATCCAAGAAATGCGATGTATAATAATTGTAAGAATTGAAAGATGATACAAAAATTGTATATCAATTAATAGGCTATATATTATGTAGCTGCTGACAATTTGCTTCATTAGTATGATGAATGATCTCTCAACTTGTTGCTAATATATGACCAAATGAAAGGAAAATTATATCTGGTTAATAGAAATTTCTCCTTGCTTACTTATGGCTTTTAAGGAACTCGGAGGTTCATTGCTGCTCTCACATAAGCCCGCCATCGATCCCTATCCTGTGCAAGATTAATCCAGTCTCTATCATCATATCACATCTGCCTCAAATTCATTTTAATATTATCCTCTCATCTAGTCTCGGCCTCCCCAAAGGTCTTTTTCCCTCCGGCCTCCCAACTAACACTCTATATGCATTTCTGGATTCGCCCATATGCGCTACATGCCCTGCCCATCTCAAACGTCTAGATTTAATGTTCCTAATTATGTCAGGTGAAGAATACAATGCGTGCAGTTTGCGTTGTGTAACTTTCTCCATTCTCCTGTAACTTCATCCTTCTTAGCCCTAAATATTTTCCTAAGAACCTTGTATTAAATTAAATATTAAAATTTGGGAACCTATTTGTTATAAAATCTTAGATTTCGTACTCTTAGAAATACGAATTTGAAAAATTCAGCATTTATATTATAAATATGATTTGTGAAAAGTATTTACAACTTTACGAACAAATATAGGCCTATAAGCAGAACTATTGTTCATACATAACATTTCCCGTTCTGTGTTGTTGATAGGCTATACTGATTTCAACTGCTCCATAGTAATCATGAAATTTATATGGGTATTTTATGTAGGCAACTACATTTTCGGTATCTAATTAAATTCACCTTTGTATGTAAATTTAGGTATGAAATTATTTTTGACTTCTCTTAAGAAATAATAGTACATGTTGTACGTCACAAAAGTAAGTACTAACGGAAATATTTCCTTATTTTTCTCCTTGTCTTCATGATTTAGCCTTCTAGCCTGTTCCGTCTTCACTCAACTATTTTTCCTAGAACATCTTTTGTTTCGCTTTCAAATTGGTTTGTGTTCTAGGACTTGTATTACAATCCTTTATTTAGCCTTTCGTTTTTTCTGCATGGTAAATTCATTTCTGTTTGTCGTCTTGAATTTTATCTATAATGGGATAAGTTTTTAATTTTATTACTTTGTTTTAATTTCGAATTTTATGTTTTCAACCCCTTCAGGCCTGATGTACATTATAGTGTATATTGTTTCTTTTTTCTTTTTTTGGAATGCATTTGTTCGATACTTTTAAATATTTTGAAAAATTCAATGTGATAGAAATGGAGAATATTATTTTTGAAACATTTCTATACCTGAATTAAAAATAAAATTTAAAATTTTGGGTCCCCAGGGGTGAAAATTGTCCCCAAATTTTGATTTTCTGTGAAGACTTGATTTGGAAATTTTGGATCCCAAGAATGATTATGTGACCATTTTTTTTTTTTTTTTTTTTTTTTTCAATTTTGTTTAATATAAATTCAGATCTGAAGAGGTTAAAGAGTCTTTTCTAAAAAAATAAATTATGCGACTTCTATTTTTGTTTTAGGCTATATTTTATGAAAGTCTCTGCTTCCCTTTCGTACATTATAATTTTATTATAAAATTAATCGGCAAATATACGTCTAATTAAACCTAGGGATCAAAAGTAATGTTTTGCTGTGTCAATACTAGCATATAATAGTGTAGTTTTAAATGTAAAGTTTACTTGCTACAAAAGTGGAATATATATAAAAGATTGAATAGAAAGAGGCTTGCGTTATGGATCATTAAGAAGAACTGAACATATTATTAAATTAAATATTACTGTTTAGGGATATTAGTTAGCCTTTCATAGTTCAAATATCAAAATATTATGAGAACTGTAGAATAAATAGTTTATCTTCAGTTTTAAATACATAAACATAAAACTTTATTTAAATTCTCACGATTGTAAGTAAATAAATATGATGCAGTATATATAATTGTAAAGTATTACTTCTGTCGCTTATGTAAATCCTGTATATTGCTGTATAATGTTCCAACTCTTCGCCAATTTCTACACCACCGACTCGCAAATTCTCCCCGTACTGTGGCAAACATTTTAGGCCTACACGAAGCCACCCGTATCGAAAATATCCACGGAGCGTAGCGAGAGAACCCTTAAGTCAGCAAGAGGACACAGAGAAATAGCTACATTATTTTATCACTACTTAATATTCTTCTATATGCATTTTCATCCAGAAAGTATTATCAGGAGTTAAATTCTAATTGTCGAAGTTTTGCAAAGAAAATATTTCGATGAGCCAGTTCAGAAGGAAATAACTCAAAACCTAAAGTTTAGAGAAACCTGTATTTTAACGCTTAATGTTGCTGTGAAAAATCCAAGAATCATTTAAATTACTTCAAATTCTGTTAATGATGTCTCATATATACCATAAGTTTGAAATTAGTGTGTCTTAATTGGATTTTTCACAACAGCATGAAGCTTTAGACTGGAGTTTTCTGAAAACTTTAAATTTTGAGTTGTTTCCCTTTTGAATTGGCCCGTCGATTTAATTTAATTCTCAAATATTCTAGAGATTTCTGGAAAACTGATATAATACGTACATACGTAAAATTACACATACAGACATCTCTTTACAAATTAATTCATAAGTCAGTTTCCACAAACATTTTTTGATAATTTATTGACAAATTACACTGGTTTATGTCGATTTGATTTTTTTCTGTATGAATTATTGTAATAGGAGAAATACTTATGTCTCTTTTTCCAAGCGAGCAGATGTTCCGTAAGTTGTCAATAAATTATCAAAAAACGTTTGTGGAAACTGACTTACGTCACCTTTCTAAGGCACTGCAGATTTATTGGCTGGAATTATCTTCATTATCTCAGGTTCTTTTCTTCTATGCCAACTTTCCTTCATTTTCTGACTCATTCCAGCTCTTTGTGTTCCTTGATTTCTCTTCAAACAGATTATTCACCTCCTCTACTTTCTTTCTGAACACTTCTCTATTTTCTGCATTTTCGTCCCTGATTCCATATTGTTTTATATATTTATGGGTTTCCTTCATCCTTGGGACTTGTGCCCTTATTTTCTCCTGCAAGGTGAGAAACTTGCTTGATGTTCTTTTTGGTTACATTCTTCTGAGGTGCCCACAAAAATTTCATCATCTTTTCTTTGTGTTCGAAGTTTTGTCAATCTTTTCACATAGCTTTTGGTTTGGTCTCAAGTGAAAGGTGGACAAATTTTATTATTGGTAGTATAATTAAATATTTATTTAATGATCTTTGATTCACTTAGTTTATTTTCGTTTCTTCTTCTTTGTTAGTAATTTCAAAATAAAATGGAATGACTAAATTTGATTATTGAGTTATCAATAAATGCATACAAGACCTGCAAATAACTATTCCAGTCTCCAAAATCCAAAGGATAATTTTTACACTGCAAAAATCAGACCTGTACTGCGAAATCGTGAATTTTTACTCTTGATGTGCATTACAACATAAAGGAAAGGAATCTTTTATACAAAGAATACACGCCTTCAAATAAATGGATTTGGCAACATGAAAGACTTTCCATTTCGGAATGAAGAGTTAGAATTAAAATGATATTCAACACATCTCCAGTACGAGCTGTGCCTGAAGAAATCAGGACAACAATAATAAATCTATAATTGCAGAGAGTTTGAGAAAACAAAGCTACAGTGTCCAAGAAGAAGTCCAGGATCTTTCCTCAGAGAGAGCATAAGAACGTTTGCTTGTCTCAGATGAAATATAAATTTCTGCGTCTTTCATATTGAGTATTGAATTCTGCGTTTTTCATTGCTTGTATATTTTAGATTGAGTATCAACTCTTGCGATTTTTATATTGACTATCAAAATTTGCGCCTCACAGATTGAAAAACATCGTTTGTGTCCTTAAGATAGGAAATCAATGAATATTAATGCTTCTTTTAGGTGGAATATACTTTTTTAAGTGAAATTTGGACTTTGCGTCTTTCAGTAGAATATCAACGTTTGCGTTCTTCGGATGGAATATCAAAGTTTGTGCCTTTCAGGTGGAATATCAATATCTGTGTCTTTGAGGTGGGTTATCATCATCTGCTTCATTCGGCTGCAATAACAACGTTTTCGTCTTTCAAATGGAATATCAGCATTTTCGTCTTCAAACGGAATATCAACGTTTTCGTCTTTCGAATGGAATACCAACGTTTTCGTCTTTCAAATAGAATATCAACGTTTTAGTCTTTCAAATGGAATATCAACGTTTTTGTCTTTCAAATGGAATATCAACGTTCTTGTCTTTGAAATGGAAAATCGACGTTTGGGCCTTTCGTACAGGAATATTAACGTTTGCTTTTTTAGGTAGGATATTAACCTTTTCTATTATAGATGGAATTTCAAGGGTTGTGCCTTTCAGTAGGAATATCAACGTTTCTGTCTTTCAGGTGAAATAACATCATTTGTACCTTCCACGTGGAATATGTGTTTGAGTCTTTCAAATGGAATATCAAAGTTGTCGTCTTTCAGGTAGAAAATCAACGTTTGCGCCTTCCGACAGGAATATCAACGTTTGTTTTCTTTATGTGGGATATTAATCTTTTCTTCTTTTATATTGAATTTTAAGGGTTTGTCCCGTCAGAAAAAATATAAACATTTCCGTCTTTGAGGTTAAATATTTATATTTACGCCATTCAGGTCGAATATAAAAGTTTCCTTTTTAGTGAAATTTTAACTCTTGCGCATTTCAGGTGAAATATAAACTTTTAAAGTTTTCAGGTAGAATATCAACGTCTATTCCTTTTAGATGGAATATGAATGTCTTCTTTGAAAGTGGAATTTTAACGTTTTCACCATTTAATGTTAACATATGTGTCCCATTGGTTGAATATCACTTTTGCGCCTTTCGGGTGAAATATCAATGTTTGCTTCTTTTAAGTTGAATTTCAACGTTTGCGCTTTTCAGGAGGAATATTGACGTTTACGCCTTTCAGTTGAAATATTAACGTTTACATCTTTCAGTGGAATATTAATATTAGCTTTCTTTAGGTTGAATATCAACGTTTGCTTCTTTTAGTTTGAATTTCAACTTTTGCTCATTTCAAGAGGAATATTAACGTTTACGTCTTTCAGGTGAATTATTAACATTTGTGTCTTTTAGGCTGAATATCAATGTTTGCATCTTTCAGGTGAAATATTAACATTTGTGTACTTTCGGGTTGAATATCAACATTTGCATCTTTCAGGTGGAATTTCAACATTTGCATCTTTTAAATGTAATATCAATGTTTGCTTCCTTTGGTTGAATATCAACATTTGCTTTCGTTTGGTTGAATTTCAACGTTTGCTTCCGTTTGGTTGAATTTAAACTTTTGCTCATTTCAGGAGGAATATTAACGTTTACGCCTTTTAGGCGAATTATTAACATTTATATATTTTAGGCGGAATATCAATGTTTGCATCTTTCAAGTGGGATATTAACATTTGCGTCTTTTAAATGGAATATCAATGTTTGCATCTTTCAGGTGAAATATTAACATTTGTGTACTTTCGGGTTGAATATCAACATTTGCATATTTCAGGTGGAATTTTAATATTTGCGTCTTTTAAATGTAATATCAATGTTTGCTTCCTTTGGTTGAATATCAACATTTGCTTCCGTTTGGTTGAATTTCAACGTTTGCACTTTTCAGGCGGAATATTAACGTTTGCGTCTTTTAGGTTGAATATGAACATTTACGTCTTTCACTTGAAACTTCGATTTTTGCGTTCTTCGGTTGCAATAACGTTGTTTCCTGCTTTTAGCTGGAATATCAACGTTTACTTTTTTCAATTGAAATATCCATGTTTTCGTCTTTCAGATCGATTATCACCGTTCATGTTTTACAGATGAAACATCAATGTTTGCGTGTTTCAGGTAGAATATTAGCATTTTTGTCTTTCAGGTAGAATATCAACATTTTCATTTTTCAGGTAGAATATCAACATTTGTCTTATCGGTGTTTGTCACCAATGTGCGATTATTCAAGGCGTGATATCACTGCTTGTGGGATAGGAAAGTTTCTATATTTCGGGAATATATTTCTTCTATTGCTAATTAATTTTTTTATCTTCAAGTGCAAATAACCTAGAAAAGTTTTATTTAACGTTTTTTTTAATTCAGAGAGTGTGACTAGAGTATGACAATAATAGAGAAATTGTGGGCAAAAATAGCAGAGATAACCGAAATACCCGAAAGTATTCCATGCATTTTTTTGTCGGGAAGCTCAATGAAAGTTCATAGAAGGTAATAAATTCTTATTATTCATTTTTACGCTATTTTACACCGATTTCTGGATTGGTATAAGTAGCACAGAAAACTGAGCGAATAAATGTAATGGGTAAAAATTCTCTTCAAATATGCTGCAAAAACATAATTATGATGGCAGACAATTGATCTTCTTTATTTATATATCTGGAAGATAGGTTGTGATTAATCATCCAGAGATTGGTAGTCCGTTTACTAGTAAATGGTGGAAATTTTGGGTAAATTATGGAAAATAGGAAATTCTACTGTATATTTTGAAAACAGAACCGTATCTTATGCAGTAAGTATTCAGTCTCTAACAAATACAGAAATTGACTCCATTCATTCTTTTGTCTATGTATAAGAATGATAATTTCTATCTTTCTAAATTTCAATGAAACGTGGGCAATTAATACAAAAACATGAACTGGCTTTCAAAAGCAGAAATGCTATTTCGGAAATACGGCTCGTAACGATATAGGAAAGTAGCTAAAGGTTATAAGGCAGTTCGCGGAACTTTACAAATAGGATTTACATAGAATTGAATATAATAATATCCGTTGCCGACATGCAAACATAACTCCATTGCTTAGAGAAATATGAAATTTCCTAGAAAGTGATGAAATGAATGAAGCCGAAACAGTCATTGATATAATTATTACGATAGTGATGTTGTCAATGATGATAAAAGTGGCGAATTACGTGATACGTTAGAAAGTTAAAAATCATATGATTAAGCGAATAACTACTTTTTATTTGTTTACAGTTTTCAGTTGTTATCAGAGTTAATGTCAGTTTATTTTTGCTAAAGTTCAAGCTTGCATTTCGAGGCGAATTAGACACAGGATTTACACGCGGGTTTTCTAAGAATGTCGAGTTAAAGTTTACAGTAGTTTATTTAGAGTAGTCCACGAAAGGTTCTCTATAACATTATCTGTTCTAATTCACCATTGTCGCACAGTAAATAAATCACACCTTCAGTTGAAGTAGTTGCTGAATAAAACGAAAGATACAATTATAATAAATATTCAGAGCCTACTGTTTCGATAGTTTTAAGTTTTATTACACTAACATTTAGCAAGGGCAATCAGAAACTGAGCAAGGAAACCGATGATTCGTAGTTGTGAATTAAATGCTAGAACAAGATAAGTATTCTTTCCACATGTCGCATTTTCGTTTCATCTGAAGGAACTCGTCGCCATAGAAGACATAGAGTTTGAATAATAATTCAAATCATCATAGCAAATATAATGTAACTACGCTATGAAAATAATTCCCAGTATTATTATCGTCACTGTTTTTAGTAATTAATGTGTTTGACAAAAAGAAAAGATACAAAACGAACGAATGAGGGGACTGTTATGAAAGCTCATGTCAAAATCTCGCCTCAATGTCTGTATACCGTCAAATCATCACAGCAAATATAATGTAACTGCGCTACGAAAATGATTCATTGTACTATTATCTTTACTATTTTCAGAAATTAATGTATTTGATAAAAACGAAAAGATACAAAAGAAACTAACGAGGGGACTATTATGAAAGCTCATGTCAAAATTTCGCTAAATATCTGTATACAGTCAAATCATCACAGCAAATATAATGTAACTGCCTACGAAAATAATTCATTGTATTATTATCTTCACTATTTTGAGTATTTAATGTATTTGATAAAAACGAAAATATATAAAAGCAACTAACGAGGGGACTGTTATGAAAGCTTATGTCAAAATCGCGCCTTCAAACTCTGTATATCGTAAAATCATCACAGCAAATACAGTGTAACTCCGATATGAAAATAATTCATTGTATTATCATCTTCACTATTTTCAGAAATTAATATGTTTGATAAAAACGAAAAGATACAAAACGAACTAACGAGCGAACTGTTACGAAAGCTCATGTCACAATCTCGCCTCAAACTCTATATACCGTAAAATCATCACAGCAAATGTAGTGTAACTGCGCTATGAAAATAATTCACTGTATTATTATCTTTACTATTTTCAGAAATTAATGTATTTTATAAAAACGAAAAGATACAAAACGAACTAACGAGGGAACTGTTACGAAAGCTCATGTCACAATCTCGCCTCAAACTCTTTATACCCTAAAATCATCACAGCAAATGTAGTGTAACTGCGCCATGAAAATAATTCACTGTATTATTATCTTTACTATTTTCAGAAATTAATACATTTGATAAAAACGAAAATATACAAAAGAAACTAACGAGAGAACTGTTATGAAAGCTCATATCAAAATCTCGCTTCAATCTCTGTATACAGTCAAATCATCACAGCAAATATAATGTAACTGCGCTATGAAAATAATTCACTGTATTATTATCTTTACTATTTTCAGAAATTAATGTATTTGATAAAAATGAAAAGATACTAAACGAACTAACGAGGGGACTGTTATGAAAGCTCATGCCAAAATCTCGCCTCAAACTCTGTATACAGTCAAATCATCACAGCAAATATAATGTAACTGCGCTATGAAAATAATTCACTGTATTATTATCTTTACTATTTTGAGTAATTAATACATTTAATAAAAACGAAACTGTACAAAAGCAACTAACGAGAGGACTGTTATGAAAGCTTATGTCAAAATCGCGCCTCAAACTCTGTATACAGTCAAATCATCACAGCAAATATAATCTAACTGCACTATGAAAATAATTCACTATATTATTATCTTCACTATTTTGAGTATTTAATATATCTGATAAAAACGAAAATATACAAAAGCAACTAACGATGGGACTGTTATGAAAGCTCATGTCAAAATCGCGCCGCAAACTCTGTATACCGTCAAATCATTACAGCAAATATAATCTAACTGCACTATGAAAATAATTCACTGTATTATTATCTTCACTATTTTGAGTAATTAATGTATTTGATCTAAAAAAGAAAAGATACAAAACGAACTAACGAGTGGAACTGTTATGAATGCTCATTCAAAATCTCGCCTCAATCTCTGTATACCGTCAAATCATCACAGCAAATCTAATGTAACTGCGCTATAAAAATAATTCACTGAATTTTATCCTCACTATTTTGAGTACTTAATGTGATCGATAAAAACGAAAAAAAATATAAAATGAACTAACGAGGTAACTGTTATGAAAGATCATGTCAAATATCGCGTCAAATTCTGTATATTTTTAAATCACCAAAGTAAATATAATGTAACTGTGCTACGAAAATAATTCACGGTATTATTATCTTTACTATTTTGAGTAATTAATGTATTTGATAAAAACGAAAAGAGACAAAAGGAACTAACGAGGGGACTGCTATGAATGCTCATGTCAAAATCTCGCCTCAAACTCTGTGTACCGTCGAATCACGATAGCAAATGTAGGAATGTAACTGCGTTACGAAGATAATTCATTATATTATCATCTTCAATATTTAAGTGATTAATGCATTCGATAAAAACAAAACAAAAAATATATAAGGAATTAACGAAGGACTGTTATGAAAGCTCGTACCAATATCTCGCCTCAAACTCTGCATGCCTTCAGAGTAACTGTGCTAACTCGCTGTGTTATCCTTATCGGCACTGTTTTGGTATATAATGTACTGAATAAAAAGGAAAAAATATCCTAAGTAACTAAGAAGGAAACTGTTGAAATGTGCGTCAAGTCCTCGCCTCAGACTATCATTAATTAGACATAACAAATATACGAAAAAAAAAAACAGCTCTACTGAGGTTATGTAATTAGAGTTTGAATAGAAGATTATAAAAACTGAATAGCGCCCGACCTTGAATTGATAGTGCTCACTTAGCGAGCGGAGCGCGTTTAATTCGGAAGGTCATCATGAATGTCACATAAATTACACATTTACGGTGGATGACAAATCAAATTGTTTTTCGAAATATGCATCATTATGTGTTAATTCCATACTCTAGATAAGTTTTCACACTCTTACAAGTAGTTGACGGCTAATGTATCTGCTGTCGATAGGTGTGCTCAGTTTGAAGTTGCGACAAGAGTTTTTAACAGTTATTTTGTAAGTATTTTTGAATTTTAAAAAATATATATGAAATTCTAGTATGACTTCCGTATTTATCCGGCAATAAGAGGCAATTTTCTTAAGGAAAATTTATATAAATTTTACTACAACTTAAGTTTAGAAGGTCTGCCATACATGGTGATAATACTATTACCGAAATCACTAGGTAGAAGAGACTATCAATTAGGTAAGCCTGTGAATGGGTGGAGACATCATCAAAATCGATGAAAAAGAAGAACATGATCAAATGAATCAGATAAATGCGATGCCAGAAATCAATTGACGGTGTATAGAGATTATACACTTTTTGAATATACAGAAAGTGAAAGTGAAAATTATTGAGTGGTAATTAAAGTGAAGATATTTGAAGTGTACTGAATTCAGCAACTTCATTGTGCAGTGTGTCAATTTCAGTGTTTTTTTTTAATTCAACCTAAAATGCAGATGTCTCTTACTGTCCCAGAATATCAAATATTTCAAGAATGAACAATAAAAGACTCTCATAGAAACGGTAACATACGAAGCCAAAATCTATGAAATCCAGGAAGATCTACTGAAAGATGGATCGGCGAGACAGCTGAATTATAGTTTACAATCGAAACGGGCTTGGGACCCTCATCTTTGAAAAATAAGGATGATTATTATAATGAGATGATGAATTACAATAAGTTCTGGCAGGAGCGTTTTGAATGGTCCAAGGTAACGAAATATAATAATACAAATATAATTAAGAAAACTGTCCATGCGATTTTCACTTACAAGATTCACTGAGCCTCAAATGAAGACTTATTCGAGAAAGACATACGGAATGCATAAAGAACTAATTTGATATGCATTTGAGTGTTGTAAAACCACTCAAAAAAGTATTATTTATACAATATAAGTTACACTAAGATAGTTTCTAACATGTAAGAGATATTCAAATGTTCCGACTTACCGTTTAAATTAGGAATTTAAAATATAGCGTACATGTATATGATCAATAGTGACCACATTTGGAGGCGTTGAATTTCAACCAAACATGGTTAATATGTCGTGAGCGATTTTGTCCGTGTGTACATTTGAAATAAGAGTCCTTAATCTCTTTGTGTCACATGTTATGAGGACTTCAACATATTTTAGGCCTACTTCTTAGTAGGGCCTTACAGAATCCTTCTTCAGGTGTATTCTTCTAATAAGAAATGAAGTGTCATTAGTATCTCTTCTTATGTTTGACTTTTTAAATGATATTAACAAATTACATCTTCTCAAAAGCAGAATCAGAGCCAAGTTGGAATGATTTTCTTAATAAGAATTGCATTCACACTTCACATACTTCTTGTGTTAAGAAATTAATTTTTCATTGTCATTATCGAATGATGTGTCTGTTCACTGGAGTTGCAGGATGTTCACTCAATTATCTTCAGTTTCGTTCAAAATGGCAAATAAAATAAACACTTTGCAATACATCGATAGCAATTTGGTTATTTCCATTGTTGGTTTAGTGGCGAAGTGAATGGTAACCCAGAAGATCACCGGAAAATAGCATCTTGAAAGTAAAGTTGCATCGTATTAATATCTATGACATCTTTCAAGGCATGAAAATAAATTTATATTTCAAATTTTACCATACACTGCTTTATATTACCAAAAATTGGAAAAAGGACACGACTTGAACTCCAGTACACAAATTTCCTCGTTTATTAGTAGTGTAAAATGTTAGGTGTACGTTTTTCTTGGTGAAATTTCAGATCCATTTCTTCATATTTCTCATAATAATGTCTTGTAATTTACATTCTTGTAATACAATGAAAGGAATAGTAGTAATTGTAATTATATTATCTTCACTTTTGAAGTATCATACTTTGGTTATCCTTAATACCATTCTTGTGAGAAAAATATAATCTTACTTGCTACTGAATGTTTCTTTCATATATTATTTTTTAATTAATTGAAAGAGATACTCAAAAATGTTAAATGTTTGTCAGATGCTTAATATTGTTGCTGTAGTCAACAGTCCTAAGACAGATTGGAACATCCTAAGTGATAACATTGAGACATCACTAATGAGACAACTAAACCAAGAGATACTGGGGTAGAGTGGCCAGTTCCTTTCCCACTGCTTAATATTTTGCAGTGTTGTATTGCTTTGAAAGATATTCCTTGTTATTGATGTTATCTTTTGCTTCTTCTTGCTAAAAGAAAAGGTAGGTCGATAGTGAATGTTTGCGCCTTTGCTTTTATCTTATTAATCTTCTATTAATAAAAAATGTTCTCAAACATATTCAGAGTGCAATAGTGTATATAATTTTAAAAGGTGGCACTAATGTCTTTAGCCTTGTTGTACTGTTGTCCAGAATACCACAAATATATTTTGAAATCAGTGTAAGCGGTACAATTACTCTTTGAACAAAGATATTCGTGCTTGTTGGTCCCCACAAATTTATTTTGAAGTTAATGTACAAATTTTTGTATATCTTCTCTGAATCTTGCAATCAATTAAAATTGAATACCATTTTGCACTGTACACAACTGTAAGAATCATAAAAATGTGCAGTTTTAAATACCTGTGCCAGCAATTTCATGTAGTTACATTCAGTTAAGATAAAGCAATAGAGCTCTTCTCCCTTAGTAAGTTTACATTAACCAGTCTTTAGAGCGGTATTTGTTGCCATGCTGTGTAAATTGTCCACAAATAATTACTCTTTCTTCAGAGTAATGTTTCATTTTGAATAAATGTAATGCATTCCAAGCATTGAATATCTCAAATGTCATTTATCTTTCAATATCATCTCACTCGTATATTGTTGACTTCATATTAGAGCGAAAAAGTCGATCTTCAATTGCTTTCGCTGTTTTCAATGATTATATAGAAATAAATGCTGTAACAACTGTTTTCATGAAATACTTGAATATTAGAAATGAAGGCTTGCTACTTGTTAATTCTTACATAAAATATTTTATGGACGAATGCCGTAATCTAATTTGTTAAGATACATCTTGATGGTTTTCTTCACCTTCTTATATCTTCGTCTTAAGTTCTCTCCTGCTTTTATGAGACTCCAATCTGAATAAAGTTAATGTCACATGAGCTATTAATTTCTCATTTCTTCTTTCCCGGGATACTGTTATTTAAAACTTTGTACTGCCATAGTAACGTTATTTGACGACGTTCTTTTTTATATCATTGTACGATCTAATCTTGCCATACTAACAGTATTTAATAATTATGTTTTATGTCATATTACTATCTGATCTGATGCAACAGTGGATGTTAGATCAATTTGATATTTAAGTATTTTTTTTCTCTGTTCAGTCTTTGATTTTAGGAGATATATAATGATATCATTATATAATTAATAATCTCTTCAGTGTTGTTATATAAGATTATTATTGATACTAAATATAGGCAGATGTTGGAAATCATCTTAAGCGAATATAATCTTCGTTACAGCCTCTATTTGGAATATCCTTGGATCCATTATTTGATTATGAACGTAGTAAATCTTCAGAATTACATCGTATTGAGTGCTTTTGCATTTAGATTCAATTGTGATTAATATAGGATTCGCCTTCATTCATTTCAAGGTCAATAGCTTTTCTATTGAAGTTTCTAGAAGCTTTCAAAAGAAATACGTATTCATTTGAAGAATATACGAAGTTCGTAATTTATAGATGCTCTCTATACATTAACACATCCTTTTCTGAGTTGAGATCGTTTCTTTGAAATTACCAGTGGCTATCTTCAGACATGTTGAGATTTTGTAATGTAATAGAGCTGAATTGATAATCGCACACCAACTCTTCTTATGTGCAAGAAGTAACATTCGAGAGTAACACATTACTGCCACGAAATCTCATCTAGGAAGTAACTTTTACATTTATACAATATGTATACACTTACATAGAATACATTTGAAGGTTACCAGCTGTATGTATACAAAAGAAACAGGTTTTCAGAAAGTGTATTATAAATAAATTATTTTAAGGTCAGTAACATTATAATATTCAGCATTTACTTTTAATGCGTTTTAATCTTTCTGCAAAATATATTACCTACTTGTAATTTTAAAATTACGTTAAATTTAAATTTTAACTTTCAATCTACCCAAAAAAAAATTGCAGCCGAAATCAGTGTTTATATGAAATATAAATTCAATAATAATAATAATAATAATAATAATAATAATAATAATAATAAATAATAAGTAAGTCGTCATCATCATCATCATCATCATCACCACCACCACCACGTACCATACCATCACTGGTTGGTCCTTTTCTCTTGTGAAATTTTGAATCAGGTGAAATATCCCCAACTAAAGAAACTGTCTGGTCATGTATTCAGCATGGATCAAGTACGTCGCTTGAGACAACACAGGAAAAATGCTAGGCACACATGCCAAGTTCGTATGAATGCAAGACAAATTTCTATTCGCTGCCTAGAATCGAACTCGGGCCCGCTAAATTTGTAACTAGTATTTAGACAAGCGAATATTATTATTATTATTATTATTATTATTATTATTATTATTATTATTATTATTATTATTATTATTAAAAACGTAAATCATTAAGTATAAACGAAATTGTAGTGCTGATTGTCTTAAAAATTTTAATTGCTTATGGAAGTTAGAGATATAAGTTAATTGCTTGTTATATTCACACATCACAAATTAAGTATACTGTATCATGCTAAATTAAAATATCTTCATTACAAATATGGAGTTAGGTACAGATATTATTGGAGGAATTAGTGCAATAATTTCTCCCTCGTTTTAGATTATAATAATTTATTTTTCAACCTTGATAAATTTTAAGGAATAAATAATGTTGTTGTGTGGCATTTGAAATAGTATTTTCTCTATATTTTAATGTATGTAAATATAATTTAAATTTAACATAAAATATATCCGATTATTAAAAGATCTCTCAACTTAAATGTGCAATAATTTGTATTGTTACAAAATGTCATTAATAAAGCGACAAAGGGCAACAGTTTCTGAAATTATGTGACTATTGCAAATACATTAGTACATTACAATAGAAATAAAGAGAAGGCGAGTTTGCAAATGTTTTAAGTTAGATGGAAGTGATGGTAGATATTATAATGCTTTCATAAATTTCAATTTTAGTTGAATAAATTTATTTTAGTATTATAAATGACTCCTAATTGACCTAGTAAAAATATCTGTATAAATTATTCAGTAAGGAATATTATGTGATAGTCTTTCAAGTACTGTGTTTGCAATCAATAAGGAATTGTGACGGAAAGTGTATTTTTAATATTTTATACTGAGTTACATGCTACATGCATGCATTCATTAAGGAGCAATTGACAAGTTATTTGGACATACAGTTTTATTTCTATAATGCGCCCTTGTTTCCCGTTTTAAATTTCTTGTTCCTAATGTACTTAAACGAGGCATTGAATTGCCAGTGTATAATTGAGTGAGAATGCTTACTACTTCGATCATTTCTTTTTCGTGTAAATCAACTTGTTAAAAATAATTCCTATCTAATTTTTGGCATACCGGTACTAATGAGAGATTGAATTTAACTTTTAATCATAAAAGAAAGTTTAAAAATTGATTAGAAATAAAAAGGAGATTGAAATGTCTAATAATTAAATGGTATAGTTTACCACTTAGATTTTTTTGTAAAATAACTTGTTAAATTATTTTAACTAACAAATGAGGCATTGAATTAAACTTTTAACCATAAAATAAAATTCTAAAGCTGATTATAAATAATTAAGTTATTACTTTAAGAAGAATATTACTAGAGTTAATATTTTTTCCTATTGTAAATTTGCACATGTCTTGAAAGTAATGAAGTCCTGAATGGATACATACATTTTTCCACTCACTTATGTTATAAACATTGTAATATTTATATTCTGAAGTCTAAGTTATGTACTGAACACCACAAATTGTGTAGATATCAAGATTAGTTAACATGTCTTCCTTTTCTTAGAAATCATTGTACCTTACTTTCTTGGAATAAAAGTGTTGAAATTGTAGTGACATAAGAGTTTATAGCTAAATATGGTAGTTAGTTCAAATAAAATCAAACATGAATTTTATATGTTTGAGTATTTTGCAGTTAAGTAGTAAAACAGAATGTATTATCAGAGATGATTCCCATTTGATTACATGAATACATTATTATATTTAGAAAAAGTTTATTTTTAATAGTTTTGTATTGAAATTAATACATTTCGGTAGGGAATTAAACGGTCTTGAATCGTGTCACGGTATCCACTCGTGTGGAACTTGCTTTTGTTAGGAAATCGGCCTTTTCACTCGTACCAGACGCAGCGTGCCGTCCCGATTGTAGGCCTAAAATCTTAAGCTTGTGCGCTGATGGATTGTTAATACTTGGTTGATAAAGCCTTAGATACGTATTCCAACTAAGTGGTAAGCTTCCTAATAATAATGTAGAGTAGACTGCTGAAGATGATAATTATAGAGGTTATAATTTATAACAGTTCAGTGTAAATGAAATGTTTTTATCAGTAAGCTTTTAATAAAACCGATTAAATGACAGCATTTAGTTAAAAAATTTAGTAAATTCAGTCCTAAAAATCGTTAATTTGATATTCATTAAAAAAAGCTTGTAACTATGGTATGAACACCTGCGTCTGAGAGAATTAAAAATAATTTTGTATTATTTAAATAAATCTCGAAGTAAATCTCAAATTCAAATTTCTTAAGATGTCAATAATCGTAAATAAAGACCTTACACATTTAATAACATTTTCATTTCAGAGATCACAAATTACTGTTAACTTATTTTGAGAAAGATAAAAAAATTATATCGCAGTAATTTATTTTCCTATAAAATGATTTAAAACTTAAGTAATATTTTAATTACATAACTTATTTATTTTATTATTTTAATTTATTTATTTATATTGGTGGAGACAAGACCATAAGATCTCCTCCTACACTCCACCAGGTCACAAAATACACAAGCAGTGAAATTTAATAAAAGTGGAAACGACAAAATACTAGGCTAACATACTACAAAATAATAAGAAACTTATTCCATCAAATTCAAAATTTAAATCTTGAAAAATATTAATTTTCATTTCATTTGCATTTTCTTCTAGAAAAGTTTATATAATTCAAGCAATAAGACTCAAAGACACTCAATTAAATATGAAATTTGCAAGTTGATAATTTTGAGCACATATTTTAGAATCGCGATTGTCTTTCATCCCAAGATGGCGGAACGAAATGTCGCAAAGTTTGAATATGTTATTAACTGAATAGATTGAATTCATGGTTCCCAATCTCACAGTTTTTGTTAAATAATAGATTTTAAGGTGATGCAGTTTACATTTTACTGACCTTAATAACAATTTTAAAATATGTTTGCGTAGGTAAGAACCTCACCTTTGTTCTTACCTTATTGTAACAATTAACTCTCGGCCAAAAACTCAGTGTTGTCTTCTACTTAGTGTACACAGATTTGAAGAGTTGAATTGTTTTAGTGAATTTGTCTATATCTTGATATTTCTTAGGCTTAGTCACATTGTAGAATTTTCAAGTTTTTAAATTAATTCAGCGCAGATATAGGAGTGTCATAAGTTTTCAAAAATTTCTCCTTGGCATTTTACATCACCCGTTTTTAGATATATAAACAGGATTAGTATATTTAGGACGATTTCAGAGAAGATATGTTGACTTCTCAGAAATTTCCTGATCCCCCTTATTTTTTTTTTCAGAGAAATTGTTGCAATTTTAACATTGATATTAAAGTAGTGATTGTCTTTCTTCTTCAGCGCTCATAAAATCATGAATTATCACAAGCTCGTAGTATGTTTCACTTCCGTTATTATAGTTTTCTTAAGTTTTCTTCATTGAATTTAAGACACTTGATAATGTGCATGAGATATATTAATATTTAGTTTACACACATTGTTTATTATGGGAGAGACTATGTTAAATTCTACTGAAGAAACTGAAACTGTTCGACACTGTTGCCTCACTAAAAATCACAAATTTGGAGTCATTTAAAATAATACGTAAGTTGTTGATAGCATACTTTTAAAGTGTACAGCTACAAATAATTAAAAAAATATATGCATATGCTGAAATATTTATGAAAACCTGTTCTTCATACCGTCACACACACCTCATCATAGAGTCCCACAGTTGCTATACGTTGCTTTGGTATTTGTTACTTGGAGTAGTATAGGTCACTGCACAGAATCCATTTGTAGGGTTGGTGATGAATTCACTGTCACATTTAACAATATTGAAGGTCACACACTTGAGGCACACGATCACACACTATTAATTGAAAATTTTGTTCGGATATGCTTTCTGAGATCACTTCACTTCAATAGAGATCAAATTTGACCTTCTGAAAATTTGCACTGATCGTTGAATTGTTTTAGAGAATCTTGAAGTTGTTTGGATCATTTTTGGTGTGAGGATCTGGGAATGGATTTCTTTGCGATCGGGGCAGGAAATTGAATTTTTGTGTTAGCTTATAGGAAGAATAGGACAAGCTAGCTTTCGGGCCGCGGTCGTCCCCTTGACTCGTGCTGCTGTGTTGGGTTGGTTGCCATAGGGACGCGAGGCGCAGGTCTGGAGTCTCCGCGGTGACGAGGCTGCTGGAAACTCTTGCGTTGTCCGTCCTCACTGGCTGGAGGCGCAGAACTGATGTTAAGGCGTCTGCTAGGCGTAAAACTGGCCGGCGTCAGCGAGAGGCTCGACACAGGCGTCCCACCGAAGCGTCGCGACGCCCGCACAAGATGGCTAGGCACAACCAGAAACACCACACACATTAGCACTGCTAGGCCTTTCAAAATCTGTATCAATCCCCTTCCCTCCCCCCCAGGCTGACAAACTTGCGCGGAAGTTGCGTAACCATAGGTGGAACCGCCCAACAGGACCACCAACTTGTGAAAAATTGAGAGGTTCAATGTTAATGAAGACAGATTTCATTTCTAGTATTATCATAATATTTCCTTCGGTTGAGGTTACTGAGCCCTGAGTTCACTAAAGATTCCTCGTCTGATACGTGAATATGTTTTTTACACTGTAATGATATGTTTAATAACATATTCGTGTTAAAAATAATGTGATCAGAATCTATAAATATTCAGTTTTGAAATAATACCTTCCATTTTCATCTGATTATACTCTAATGTTGTCTAAAAATGTTTACACTCTTTACTAAAAATCATGCTTTTTATTTACTGTTTTAATTGTAACGTACACATTTGAAGACAAATTTATTATCTAATTGACTGTGCAAAGATATATTAAAATGAAAATACCTTCGTCTAGAAGAACTGGTAAAATTCAATCTTATCTGATAATGTTTATACTCTTTACTAAAAAATCATTATTTTTATCTACTATTCTAATCGTAACACATATAACTGAAGAAAGTTTATGTAGATGAGTCTGCAAAAGATTAATTTCATATTAGGCCTATATGTTTTTTTTAAGATTCAGAAAAAGGAAAGCAATTTAAACACTATTGAAATTAAACATACCTTCGACGGAGAAAAACGGTAAAATTCAATATCATTTGAAAAAGTTTATACTCTTTACTAAAATTATTCTTTTTTCATACTATTGTATTATGATACATAATTGAAGACAAGTGTATGTACTCGCTTTGCAAAAACTGTATTTTTTCATATGTTGTCTTAAAGACTTTCGGTCATTAATTAGGAAAAGTGAAATATTTTAAACGTCGTTGAAATTAAACATCCTTCGATATAAAAAAATGGTAAAATTCTATCTTATTTGAAAGTGTTTATTCTCTTCAATAAACATAATTCTTTTCGCGGTAATACATACTATTGTAATTGTAACATACACATTTGAAGGCAAATTTATTATGTAATTGACTGTGCAGAAGATATATTTTATATGTGTTTTCTTGAAGCCCTTCATTCATTCAGAAAAGGCAAGTAATTCAAACATTGTTAAAATTAAAATACCTTCGTCGCTAGAAAATGGTAAAATTCAATCTTACTTGAAAATGTTTAGATGTACTCATCACTAAAATTATGTTTTTTATTTACTATTGTAATTGTAACTTATATAATTGAAGATAAGTTTATTATGTAAATCGCTTTGCAAAAGCTATATTATACAATGTTTTCTTAAATACCATCGATCATTCATTCAGAAAAAGGGAAGAATTTTGAACATTGTTGAAATTAAAGTTAATAAAATTCATTTTATCAATAGATAGAATTCCTGTTAAATACATAAGAGTGGAAAATAATAATTATATTACTTTAAATATTATTGTTTAGATTTTGTCAGCAGGGAAATTTTTAAAAGAAGTACTTAATATAGGCCAAAATATTTTACAAACACAATCACATGACAAGAATTTGAATCAGTTTCAATAGTACGTAGGAATTGTAACTATAGGACAGGCTGGATCAATTACATTCAATGATACAACCAATAAGATTGCCTCGGAAGGTATTTAAATACACCAAAATTGGATAAATAGATTTAAAGTCTAAGAGAAAAGGCATGGGGAGGGATCATGTCATTTGGCCTTAATTGACAGGATAGTGATGAGAAAGATAGCCTAGTGATGGTGATAATGGTGAAATAGTCTCAAAAATAGTTCATAATGTGTATGTTTCAAATTACTACACAAATTCACAAAGTAAATCTGTGTATATACTATAAATGCATGTAGGTCTGTGTGTATGCATGTAGGTAGTCTATATGTGTATGCATGAAGGCCTATGTGTGTGTATGTATGTATGTATGTAAGCAGGAAGGTCTATATATGTATGTATGCATGTACACCTATGTGTATTTGCATATAGGTCTATGTGTGTATGCATATAGGTCTATGTATGTATGTATGTATGTAGGCTTATGTGTGTATGCATGCAGGAAGGTCTATATATGTATGTATGCATGTAGACCTATGTGTATTTGCATATAGGTCTATGTGTGTATGCATATAGATCTCTGTGTATGCATGTATGTAGGTCTATGTGTGTATGTATGTAGGTCTATGTGTGTATGCATGTAGGTCTATGTGTATGCATATAGGTCTATGTGTATGTGTATGTAGATCTATGTGTGTATGTATGTAGGTCTATGTGTGTATGTATGTAGGTCTATGTGTGTATGCATATAGGTCTATGTGTATGCATGTATGTAGGTCTATGTGTGTATGCATGTAGGTCTATGTGTGTATGTATGTAGGTCTATGTGTGTATGTATGTAGGTCTATGTGTATGCATGTATGTAGGTCTATGTGTGTATGCATATAAGTCTATGTGTATGCATGTATGTAGGTCTATGTGTGTATGTATGTAGGTCTATGTGTGTATGCATGTATGTAGGTCTATGTGTGTATGTATGTAGGTCTATGTGTGTATGTATGTAGGTCTATGTGTGTGTATGCATGTATGTATGTAGGCTTATGTGTGTATGCATGCAGGAAGGTCTATATATGTCTATGTGTATGACCTATGTATTTGCATATAGGTCTATGTGTGTTTGCATATAGGTCTATGTGTGTTTGCATATAGGTATATGTGTGTATGCGTATAGGTCTATGTGTATGCATGTATGTAGGTCTATGTGTATGCATGTATGTAGGTCTATGTGTGTATGTATGTAGGTCTATGTATGTATGTATGTATGTATGTATGTATGTAGGCTTATGTGTGTATGCATGCATGAAGGTCTATATATGTATGTATGCAGTAGACCTATGTGTATTTGCATATAGATCTATGTGTGTATGCATATAGGTCTATGTGTATGCATGTATGTAGGTCTATGTGTATGCATGTATAGGTGTGTATGTAGGTCTATGTGTGTATGTATGTAGGTCTATGTGTGTATGCATATAGGTCTATGTGTATGCATGTATGTAGGTCTATGTGTGTATGTATGTATGTATGTATGTATGTATGTATGTAGGCTTATGTGTGTATGCATGCAGGAAGGTCTATGTATGTATGTATGCATGTAGACCTATGTGTATTTGCATATAGATCTATGTGTGTATGCATGTATGTAGGTCTATGTGTGTATGTATGTATGTATGTATGTATGTATGTATGTATGTATGTATGTATGTATGTAGGCTTATGTGTGTATGCATGCAGGAAGGTCTATATATGTATGTATGCATGTAGACCTATGTGTATTTACATATAGATCTATGTCTGTATGCATATAGGTCTATGTGTGTATGCATATAGGTCTATGTGTGTATGTATGTATGTAGGCTTATGTGTATATGCGTGCAGGTCTACGTGTGTATGTATGTAGGCTTATGTATGTATGTAATAATTTTGTAAGAGATAAATTCTTGTAATTAATAATATCCCATAATGTAATTAACGACAAAAATTTTATACTCTTTACAAGAATGGTTAATAGCAAACTACTTAAGATGATTTAGTGAATTTGTTATATAAAAATATTCCTGCGTTAATAGAAGGTATTAAGCCTTGGTATTTTACTTTATAGAAATCTGAAGATGACAGAAATCAAGCCGAAACTAGTATTAACTGATGTAAAATACCATAATACTTTAGAAATCTGAAGGTGACCAAAATTAAGCTCGAACTAGTCACTAACTGATGTAAAATACCGTAATAGTTTAGAAATATGAAGGTGACCAAAATTAAGCTGGAACTAGTCACTAACTGATGTAAAATATCATAATACTTTAGAAATCTTGACCAAAATTAATGGAAGTAGTAACTAACTGATGTAAAATACCGTAATAGTTTAGAAATCTGAGTGAAGCTGGAACTAGTCACTAACTGATGTAAAATATCATAATACTTTAGAAATCTGAAGGTGACCAAAATTAAGCTGGAAGTAGTAACTAACTGATGTAAAATACCGTAATAGTTTAGAAATCTGAAAGTGACCAAAATTAAGCTGGAACTAGTCACTAACTGATCTAAAATATCATAATACTTTAGAAATCTGAAGGTGACCAAAATTAAGCTGGAACTAGTAACTAACTGATGTAAAATACCGTAATAGTTTAGAAATCTGAAAGTGACCAAAATTAAGCTGGAACTAGTCACTAACTGATGTAAAATATCATAATACTTTAGAAATCTGAAGGTGACCAAAATTAAGCTGGAACTAGTCACTAACTGATGTAAAATAACGTAATAGTTTAGAAATATGAAGGTGACCAAAATTAAGCTGGAACTAGTCACTAACTGATGTAAAATAACGTAATAGTTTAGAAATCTGAAGGTGACCAAAATTAAGCTGGAACTAGTCACTAACTGATGTAAAATATCATAATACTTTAGAAATCTGAAGGTGACCAAAATTAAGCTGGAACTAGTCACTAACTGATGTAAAATATCATAATACTTTAGAAATCTGAAAGTGACCAAAATTAAGCTGGAACTAGTCACTAACTGATGTAAAATACCGTAATAGTTTAGAAATCTGAAGGTGACCAAAATTAAGCTGGAACTAGTCACTAACTGATGTAAAATATCATAATACTTTAGAAATCTGAAGGTGACCAAAATTAAGCTGGAACTAGTCACTAACTGATGTAAAATACCGTAATAGTTTAGAAATCTGAAGGTGACCAAAATTAAGCTGGAACTAGTCACTAACTGATGTAAAATATCATAATACTTTAGAAATCTGAAGGTGACCAAAATTAAGCTGGAACTAGTAACTAACTGATGTAAAATACCGTAATAGTTTAGAAATCTGAAAGTGACCAAAATTAAGCTGGAACTAGTCACTAACTGATGTAAAATATCATAATACTTTAGAAATCTGAAGGTGACCAAAATTAAGCTGGAACTAGTCACTAAATGATGTAAAATACCGTAATAGTTTAGAAATATGAAGGTGACCAAAATTAAGCTGGAACTAGTCACTAACTGATGTAAAATAACACCGCAATAGTTTCTATTATTTGTATAACAAATTCACCAAATCATTAGTGATACAATTGCTAAAAGTACGTAATCAAGATGTATATTTAAAATGGTACTGGGAACGTCCTCCCTGTGAAAAGTAATGTTTAGGCCAAAGAGGAGACTTGAAAAATTATCGTAGTGTGACCTTATATATTACTAATATGGCATCTGATTTCCTAACACACATCCCGGATTTAAATCATGACGAAAATAAAAATCTCATTATAACCTACATGGAATTCGTATAGGCCTAATTCTTGAATTCTGTATCTAAAAGAGTGACTAGTCACGAAATAGGAGATCACAGGATTGGTTGTGGATTGAGGTAAATGATGGTTCTTTTTTATAAAATGCTCGGCGACCACTCCATCTCCTAAGAACTCAGAAATGAACACAAAAAACTTTTTCCATGGTAGCGTGATACTCGTATCGGAACCGAGATTATGGAAAGAGGAAAATTCTGCAAACGTGATTTATTTGCTTATTTTGTAATATTTAGCTTGTTTTTTTATTATGTTGATCATGTGTTAGCTACAAGATTCCTAAATATCTAGTGTGTACAGAATTCTCATTTATGTCAGTCGAACGAGGCCTGAAAGCTAAAATCTCGAAGTACTGTAACTATTATTGTTAAAGTGGTAGGCTATTCAAGGAAGGGTTTAGATTGGATGTTTTCTATTGCTTTTCATCTTAAAATAAATATCAACTTTCTAAACAAAGTAATTCCAGTTTCATTTAAAATGTATATATAAACCATTTTATAGTAATACTAGTGGCTTGTGCAGCAAATACTGCTGCAAACTAAGTTCGTTAGACGTTCAAATAAAAATTTTTCAGATTTATTTTCGATGAAGAATACTTGTCTTTTTGAAACTTATTTGCTTCCATAATAATGAAACATACTCCCTCTGAATGGATTTTTTTAGGCCAAATACTTTTTCTTGAACCTATCCAACTTCAGTTTTTTAGTTTCAACGCGAAAACGCAAGTATCAATGTCAGGACGATAGCAGTAGCTATTTCAGGTCATTGTGGATTGTAGGCAAAAGTTAAAAAAATGTCAGGTTTGCTAAGCTTTCGAACAATAGCATTTTCGTGTAGAACTTGAAATGTAGAGCGTAAAATCATTTTATTCTACTAAGAGATCTTGATGAAATGATCTGGAGATTACAAAATTTTCTAGGCCTCTTATTTTATCAGTACGTAATACCTTTTGATCTTTCCTTAGGAACTGTAATTTTTGCGCTCTCTCGAGCCAATACTGAAGACAATTGCACATATCAATATCTACACTACACCGCCATTAAGTATATGAAAAAGACCCAACCCCACTGGGTTAATAAGTATAAAAATATTTGATTTTTAATAACAATATTATTATCTTAAGTTTTGTAGTTATATATAGCAGCCACTCAGTAAATTATAGAAATGAAGATCTAAATTAAGATATTCTCTACATTTACTTACATAACCTCAAAACGTTTCACTTTCATGTCATTAATATAGCATCAATATTATGTACAATTAATGAAAAAATAGATGCATCATGATATTAACTATGATAATATTTAATTTCTAATGGTAATAATGTCATCAAACCACCTCAAGTTTCGTAGATTTGAATATCCAATACACAGCTATACTCAGAAAATTATACACTGCAGAATCAGTTTTTAATAACAAATTGAGTTGAACTCTAAATATGTCGGCAATCTGCAGGTCATGGCCTTCGTGTAATAGCCTATTGTTTATTGTAGTGTGTGTTTTGTTCCGAAATTCAATAAAGTCGGCCGTTATTGTATAAAATTATTTCTCAAAACTGACAACAGATGGATTTTGGAAAATAGGATAATTATATAGGAAAATTGACATTTCACTGAAAACTACTACTTTTCCGAAAAACTTTAGGTTCCAAGCTTCAAAATGAGGGGCCATTTATTAAAATCCGTTCAGCAGTTTTCCCTTAATTTCCATTACCAGTTCAAATTATATATATAGATGCCTTGTTAGAAGGTGGGCTATGTTCATGAATTTAGTAGGCTTAGGAAAATAATATAAAATCTCATCATAGTTAACCTTCATTTCGTAGTAAAACTTCACTTTTATCATTTTAAATAACGAGAAGTAATGGATCATTATATTATAAAGGAAAAAAAATTGTTTGTCAAATTTTACTGTCAGGAAAATTCACTGGAAGAAGTTGAGACATATTGACTGCAGAAGAATAAAATTGTTTATTTGCTTGAGCATCTTTTGAGGTAATTTGATTTGTCTGTAATTGTTAGTTTTGCTTCTTAATTTGTTGGATGAGTTACTATTTGTTAGATATTGCTTTGATTAAATGGATGTAAATAATCATGAAAGAGACTAAACATAGAATTGGCTGTAACATTTGTTTAAGAATTACTTAAGTTAACCTAAAATTATTAATGAAAACTATCATCATTACATACCTTGAAGAATCGTTGTAATTAAGAGATGCTCTATTGTTTTCCTAAGCCTACTACATTCATAAATATGACCCAACAATATAAGCGATAATTAAAATTTTTTAAACGTACATATTTAAGTTGCCTAATGCATGAAGGAAGATGATGACATATTTTAAATGACAATGTTAAATCCCTATCTCCTATACTAAAATAAACGTGGTTTGTAGTAAAGTAACTGAACAATTATCAGCAGTAAAATATTAAACTGTCTTGTTGGCTATGGGAATGAATTTGACATAAAAGTAAAAATTATGAATTATAAAAAACGTTGAGAACTCTTAATCGAGTTTTCAAATCGTCTATGATCTAGAAATATAACAAAAATAAAAATCTACATCACTTCAACAAGTACAATGTTGGCAAAATTTTGAACTTCTGACAGTACGAAATATAACCAGTAAAATGAAGTTTCTAAGGAAAATTTCAGCACAAAGTTGAGTAGAAGAATAAATACGTCATATCCTCGTTGTTCCTGCAATAACTCCTATGTGACATATTTATCGATTTTGAGATATTGTCTCTATTAAATAACTTAAATAGTGATACAAATAATAAAATTTCCTACATGTAATTTATTTCTTTGTTTCGAAAACGTAAGAATTTACAGTCTCCTATATATTGTTGCCATAGGATGAATAAATGTGTTTTTTTCCTACTGAAAACTTTTATATTTTGCACATAGGAGGTAATTGCAGGAACAACGACGATATGTATTCTGCAAGAAGTAAAACTATCACCAGTAGTAGGTCTATTTCACATTAATAGAATATTTTACGTTCAGTTGTCAACGATATGTCCTCCGTACGTCTACCACCAAGAGGTAGAAGATTTAGGGGATGCTCTCAAAAAAACTGACAGGAGATCGTAACAGATCACCAGCTATAGTACGTGAAGAGATTATTATTATTATTATTATTATTATTATTATTATTATTATTATTATTATTGACGATGATGATGACTGTCATGTTCATGGTCTTAACTCTTCTCATTTTCACTTGAAGAGTACTAAAGTGGTTTGAACATTTTGTACAACGTGGTGATCTTTGTCCGGACTTCTGTTAAATAACCCCTACTTTTCCTCCCATTTAAAACTAACTTGCACTAGGATCATTCACATAGTTTTAGCTATTTATAATGACCCTAACGAGTAGCGAATAGCCTTCTACCATTCTCTACGTGAAGAAGAATATCAATTTTATTTACTTGTTTTTTATCTATTTATTTTATTGCTAGTAAGTCTGAAATGAATACAAGTTAATAAATACAAAGAAAGATAAACTAGCCCACTCCTGAATGAGTAAGACTCGTGCTCAGGAGGGGATTCCAATACAGACAAAAATAAAATTAAAATTGAGAGTGAATACAGATTAAATAGTGTTTAATATGTTTAAACCCAAATTTTAAATCCAATACAATTTTTTATATATTTTTTTTTATTAATTTGGAGAGGATTCATGATTAAAATAATATTGGAATAAAATTTGTTTAATAATCTGGGACCTTGACTCATGCTATGATAAAAAGCTGCATTGGTTTTACATTTTGGTTCACAATTTAAGTACGAAGTGTCCTCATTTCTAACTAGAACGAATGTGGAATAATTTACCATTGTTTACTTGCCCATGACTGTAGTTATAGGCCTTCCATAACGTAGATCAGTGTTCGAATCACGGTGACGCCAAAATGAATTTGTGCTGAAGAACCAACGCTGGAGGAGGTTTGCTGACAGTATTAACTTTCCACCAGCCACAGTTAATCATTATCTATTCTTCAGGGAAGAAATGGATGAGCAAATGCCTTGCTATCACTGGAAAGGGTCTACGGATCGGATGATGTTCGATGCCAGGTGCAAAACATTAAATATTTATGGAAGTCACTCGTGTACTTGGGCCGGAGGACCCCTGGGTGTTACAATAACAACGAACTGAGTTCCTCTTAAACAGCTGCCGAAGCATTCATTTTATTCTGAATCATGTTTAGCGTTCATCTAGATCTGAAACATTCTTAGTGTTGAATTTTAACTCAGATTTATCCGCAAGTAACCTGCGAATTTTGATGGCATTTATCTCTGCAGCCAGAAATATTTTAATTATCTACTTATTTATTTATGTTTTTTTTTCTTACAAAACTGTTTTACAGTTTTGCTACATTGTGCTCACGTTTATATGAAGGAAAAGTCTGTTCATTGGTCATGTCTGTGAAAAAGAAAATTATAATTTTAGTGAATTTCAGACATTTTGTATCGTGAGAGCGTAACGACTTGAGCTTATTTTTGTTTGTTAGTCGGTTTTCACCGTCCATGTTTTAATGGTTGTTAATGTTCATAGAGTTCCTACTAACATTATAGGACTGTATGTGAATTATTTTGTATATTTTTTTATTTAATACTCTGAAAATCTTAATTGTTTCGTTATTACCTAGTTTATTCTCTGAAAGTTCAAGCATTTATTTGATTTAAAATGCATTTTTTTATTTTTATCTGTAAAATAAAAATTGATTTCAACGATATTATTATTATTATTATTATTATTATTATTATTATTATTATTATTGTTGTTGTTGTTGTTGTTGTTGTTATTATTATTATCATTACGATTATTACACACACATTTCAGTGAGATTTCGGACATTTTATGTTATGGGAGCATAACATTGTCTACGCCTAAATTTATCTGCTTATTAGTTTGTATATGTTTTTACCGTCTCTGAAATGGTTGATAACATTAGTAGTTTCTACTAAACTTGTAAGTCTCTAGGTGAATTATATTATTATATTTTTTTAATTTCGACTCTTTATCTGTATAATTATTAATTTTATTAATGAGCAATACGCATGTCGACTTTTCAATATGTAATATAAATTATTAGTCTATTATTATTATTATTATTATTATTGTTGTTGTTATCATTACGATTATTACACACACATTTCAGTGAGATTTCGGACATTTTATGTTATGGGAGCATAACATTGTCTACTCCTAAATTTATCTGCTTATTAGTTTGTATATGTTTTTACTGTCTCTGAAATGGTTGATAACATTAATAGTTTCTACTAAACTTGTAAGTCTCCAGGTGAATTATATTATTATATTTTTTTAAATTTCGACTCTTTATCTGTGTAATTATTATTTTTATTAATGAGCAATACGCATGTCCGCGACTATTCAATATGTAATATACACTATTAGTCCATTATTATTATTATTATTATTATTATTATTATTATTATTATTATTATCATTTCCATTATTATTATTTCTATGATTATTATTATTATCATCATTATTATTATTATTATTATTTCCATTATTATTATTATTATTATTATTATTATCATCATTTCCATTATTATTATTTTGATTATTATTATTATTATCATTATTATTATTATTATTTCCATTATTATTATTATTATTATTATTATTTCCATTATTATTATTATTATTTATTATTATTATTTCTTATTATTATTTATTATTATTATTATTATCATCATTATTATTATTATCATTATTATTATTATTATTATTTCCATTATTATTATTATTATTATTATTATTATTTCCATTATTATTATTATTATTATTATTTCCATTATTATTATTATTATTTCCATTATTATTATTATTATTTATTATTATTATTATTATTATTATTATTATTATTATTATTATTATTATTATTAAATATCCGCTCAAAAGAACCCTAATTCACCAAGCGGTATGCTAGGGTTTTCGTTTTGTTATACGGTATACTAATTATCTATACTACTTATTTTTTACACAGATAATGGTGAAATATATATCTACAGTCTTTTAAAGATAAAGTTTAGCAAGTCTATAAATTGTCTGTAGCAACAAGGTTTTTTGATCACTTCACATAGTGGAGTCTTTTTTATTATTATTATTATTATTATTATTATTATTATTATTATTATTATTATTACCATCATTAGTATGATAATAACCATCATCATCAGTGACGCAATGGATTTATTCACTGCATTGTTCTTCCCAGAATTAGGCCTATACCGTATGCTGAAAGACCTACCCATAATAAATGAACTGGATTTTGGATTATGTTGTGTATAAACTTTTTTTTTTTACGTTTGATCGTTTGTATAATCACAAGAAAATGTGCTTTCATTACGTACTTAATTAATTACCATTTTCAGAGAAATAAGTCATGTTAATGATTTAGAGAAAACCGTTACAGACAAAAACGCATGTAAATATCTGAAAATATAAGCAAAAACTTACAGGATTCATGTAAAATAAATTATATTGTGATTTTTATCGTGAAATTAATAGTTTCACGCAAAAAATTCTATCTGCGGCCCAGTTCAAAAGGGGAACAACTCAAAATTTGAAGTTTTGAGACACCTGCATTTTAAAGCTTTATGTTACTGCAAAAAAATGAAAGGATCATTGAAATGACTCCAAATGCTGTTAATGATGTTTTATATATTACTATAAATTTCAAATTAGAGTGTGTTAATAGGATTTTTCACAGCAACATGAAGCTTTAAAATTCAGGTTTCTTAAAACTTTAAATTTTGAGTTATTTCCCTTTTGAACAGGCCAGTCGCTATGAACAAAAGGTATATTTTGTATTTCAATCCTTATTACTTAGATGGATACACAACGGTCACTTGTTTGCGCGATATTGTTGAGGCCTATAGCGTATTTTGTGAAAATAACAAGTTTGTTATAAAACATTTTTGGAGTAAGCTATAATTTTATTATTAAAGATCACTTTATAAAATATTTTATGTGAGATTATTTTGAAAATTATCATCCGCACGGATAAGAAACATTTTGGAATTTGAGTAATAGTTCACTTTGTAAAAAATTGTATAATTAATATTATTTATCTTTTGTACGCGTACATTAGACAATTACATTTCTAATTTCATGTATAATGTATGTTTCAAATCTTCACAGTTTATCTTAGTATAAATTTCGAGAAAGAACCTTCCTTGATTACTTTTCGTTGTAAGTTATTTGTTTTACTGATTACATAAAAATGACCCTTATTAGGAATATAAAATTTCACATTTTACCATATTCATTTTTCGTGTGAGATTATGGAAGGTATTTCATATCTAAACAAGCAGTTTCTCTAAAATTTCGGAAAAAAAGTGTACCGTGAAAATTATGAATCTTCAACAGTGTTGACTAACCATTTTCGATTGATGTTACTTACATCGATTATCTCAAAGAATGTAGAAAATAAATGCAGTTCTGTTTTCAATTTTTTTAACTCCTGTGCTGAGAAATTTAAAAAACAGTATTATACGCATGTATATACTTGTTAGTTTCATCAAATTAAATCTCCCATGTAACAAATTTTATATTTTGAATTGGCATTGGCCCTTATTTGATTGGTATATCCAAAAATATATTTCTAAAAATATTTTTTTACATTAAATATACAGAGTGATTCACGAGGATTTGCCGTCACTTACGGAGCATATTTCCGAAGACATTCTGAGCAAAAAATGTCATATAAACATTTGCCCTAATCTCAATATTTTCAGAGTTACACTAATTTGGAGTTGTTTGTAAAATACCATTATTCTTGAGTTTCAAGGGTAAAAGAATATTACAGATAAAGAATGAACTATTCAGGAGTATCATTTCTTTAATTAGCTAGTATTCTGAAGCTAAAAATGTGTTGTGAATTCCATATTTGCTTCGTACAGACTTTTGTTCGATTTTTAACTACGAATTTATCACAACAATTGTTATAAATCACGCCATTCTTGTAAATTCTTTAAGACTGTACATTAGGATGCATAATTAAACTAGAAAGAATCAAGTTCCTAAAGTTGTATGATTTGTAACAATTTTTGTGATAAGTGCGTAAGAATGATGTCATGTTTAGTTAAAAATTGAAAAACATAATCTGTACAAAGCAATTAACAACACATTTTTAGCTTCAGAACATAGCCAATTCAAGAAATGATACTTCTAAATAGTTCATTCCCTATTTGTAATATTTTTTACCGTTAAAACTAAAGAAAAAAATGTATCTTAGTAACAACTTCAAATTAATGTAACTCTGAAAATATTGAGATTATAACACATGTTTATATGACATTTTTTTCTCAGAATGTATTCGGATATAAGCTCCGTAAGTGACGGTAAATCTTCGTGAATCACCCTGTATATTCGTTACCGATAAAACAAGTAAATAATTAAAATCCATTACTTGTTTAACAGCAATATTATAATATTTTTGTTCTAACTGGATCTTCTCCAAAAAATTCCATAACATGTTTATTATATATTATTTTCTAATTATATTCTACAGTTACTTTGCTAAGTTGGTAAAGAGCTCTTTGTATATTATATTCTGTAGAAACAAACAAATTTACTTTATCATCCGGAAAAAGTAATGTATCTTAATATCTCATTATAAATTGTTGAATTATGCATTAAAATATTGTCAGTTTCTTATGACATCGTCAATATTAAGGTTAAGAAAGAGACAGGGTATTGAGAAAATCCCTAACGTAATATACAGGGATTTGGACAATGAAATTATTTTAAATAAAACAATTTGTTGTAAGATTTAAGTGTGTCTAACAAACGGAATGGAATAAACATGAATAACGGAAACTCTTTAATAATAATAATAATGATAATTATAGTTTTGAGAATCAGTTACAGAGGAAGTAAGAGAATACCAAACTAGTACATACATGTCTTGAGAGTGCTAGAAAATCGCATTTATACACTACAAACAAAATAATTTAGAACATGAAGATGATCTAGTCTATGGAGATATGAATGTGCCACAAGACCTATAGGCCTACCTTGTTTTTTTAAGAAGAAGAAGAAGAAAAAGCTCGTAACTATAGTTCAGTAATCGAAATAACGAGATACTTGACACGTAAAATGTTAAATTGAAGCGACTCACGAAGCTAGGCCAAATATTAGACGGAAGACCGGGAGGCTATAGCGCCCATTAACAATAAAAAGACAAATGAACGATTAATTTTAACGTTGAGAGAAAAAAAAATCGTATAATATTGCTCAGCATAGTTCTATTTCTATTTTAGGTTTATTTTGGATCATCTCGTGCTTAAACTAATTTTATAAATGATCGAAAGAAATGTATATTCTAACACCGTTTTATAATAAAATAGCTTTGGATGTAATTTCTTAGTTTGGCCTTTAATTATGTATATTAGTTTACATGCACGAATATGTTAGGAACCCTGATGAATTGAAAATATTTATTTATGCTTTCTATAGTTAGTTCTAGTTATTCTGGTGCAGATGTAGCCTATATATTTTGAACTAAATCTATTCAGATAATTGTATTTTATGTATCTAGGCTACAGCCAATTAATTGCTATTTTATTTTCTTTTTCGCTTAAATATTAGATCAACTATAGTTGCTTTATCACTAGTGACCTTTTTTTAAACTACGTTTAAGGTCATGTTTAATCGTCACACTCAGATCCTGTGTTATTTTATAATCCTCTTCCAATGCCAGAGTCATGTATGTTATCGTGGTTATGTTACCGTTAAAATCAGAAATCCGTGAAAACCAGTTTCAGCTAGTAAAAACTAGTTTTAAAAATGTAGATAGATAGAAAGTGAGTCTTCGTAAGTCTAGAATCAGTTACACATTAGGTTTGGTTTGTTTAGGCTTTTACCAGGCAAAAGCCTAAACAAACCAAATCTAACCTGTAATTGATTATACGGTATATCTTAAGAAAACTCGCTTTGTATCTATCTACATTTTCTTTAAACTAGTTTTTACTAGTTGAAACTGGTCTTGACGGATTTCGGGTTTTAATGGTAACAATTATTACACTAAACTATCTTAACTTAAATTGCAAACTTCTTTAGTCACATCTAAAGTGCATGAATTTTGTAGTCAGTTTGAGGAGAAGCTTTTTTGTTAATATTTAAAACTATTTTATAAAATAGTTATAATTGAAACGTCAGATTCCAAAATCCTTCATATTCAATTTCAATGCTTTTTCCATAAATCGCGCAAAAACACTTTTGTAATGTATTTTTTTTTATAATCTAACTAAACCTATGTATTACTGAATCAGTCAAAAGAGGAAAACCAGTCTGCAGAGTTTTATCCTTCAAACTTCAAGAATGATAACAAAATAAGGCGTAATATATCGAATAAGATGTTGATTGATCTCGTGTATTGAACAAAGCGGGTTCTGGAACTGTAAATATTTCTTCTTCTCTCTTGTAAACAAAGAAAATAATTGAACTTCTCTCTTCAAAAGAATCTACTTTTCTCTCTGTTTCTTTCTGAGTTTTGTAAAATATTAAGCTGAAAAATATTATCTACGTTACTGAAAAATTAAGGAAATTTCATTATTTTGAAATCATAAACCAAATAATATGTTATCGTAAGTCATTACCAGATGATGAAAACAGAAAAAAAATATTTAAATGAAAATAAATGTCTCTTGGCGTGACTGTAAAGAGCGAAATGTAAAATATGAATGTAAAGTAGGAAATTGACGGTGCTGGTCTTAACAATTTGAATTATTAAACCATAATAAATCATCAAGAAAACTTGTTAAACGAGGCAGACATAACCTTACATAACAAGCAATCTAAGTTCTATGTTGTAACTGTTGCAGTGCTAACTAGAAATAAAAATAAAATGCCTTCCATACTGTTTCATTTCAATATCGGATTATGTTCATAAACTTCTAAATACCAACCATATTCTTCTCTTAAACAATATATTAATAGATAAAGAGCATTATGCAACCACCGTCATCTAAACCCAATATGGCTGCATGATTACGTGGTTGGTTAATGGAAACAACATGAATAAGATAGATTTTGAAAACGACACTACTGGATTAGAAGTCTTTTGGAATAATCGTTGATTTTTCACGTTTAAAATAAAGGGGATAAAAAGCGTTTGTAACGTCATATGTCTATAAAATGATAGAGAAAATGGAGTAGATTCAGGAACTTCTGGGAACACAATTTCATCCAAAAGTGGATAAGACGGATTTTTGTAAACCTGGTACTACAATTGTTTTCACTTTTAAATGCTTTCAAGTTCCATGATGTGATGTTTGTTAATACTTCTGTCAAAATATTGGATTTATTAACGTATGAATTTTTAATCAGTTTACACCCGTACTGTTCGGATGATCGTTCACCTCTGCTGAGGGATTTGGAAGTGAGACCAACAGTCGGTTTTTCGACCTTGACCCTTCATGGGTTGTACCACCATAGATAACTTATTATGAATGTTTAATTATTTGATATGCAAAAGGACCTCGTTGATAGTTTTCTTTCACGTTTTTTAATGTTTATGCTGAGATATATTTTAGTATTTTTTTCACAGCAGACCTACTGTATTCATTGTATTATGGATATGATATTTTAATACTTACATAGGTTTCTATTCCATGGTCATAGGAAGAAAAGTAAAGAAGGTAAACTTGCGAATTCTAAATGAGACAATAGAGCAAGTGGACAGCTTCAAATACTTGGGGTGTACTATAAGCAGTAACATGAGCTGCTGCCAAGAAGACAAAAGGAGAATAGTAATGGCAAATGAAGATTTTAATAGAAAAAGGAACATCATCTGCGGACCTCTGGAGAAGGAAGAGACTAGTGAAGTGCTTTGTATGTAGTGTAGCATTGTATGGGACAGGATCATGGACATTACGACGAAGTGAAGAGAAGCGAATAGAAGCATTTGAAATGTGGATATGGAGAAGGATGGAGCGTGTGAAATGGACAGAATAAGAAACGAAGCTGTGTTGGAAAGAGTGGGTGAAGAAAGAATAATACTGAAACTGATCAGGAAGAGAAAAAAGAATTTGTTGGGTCACTGGTTGAGAAGAAACTGCCTTGTGAAGGATGCACTGGAAGGAATGGTGAAGGGAAAAAGTTCAGGGTGGAGAAGATATCAGTTGATAGACGACATTTATGGATCATGTGGAAACGAAGAGGAAGGCAGAAAATAGGACAAATTGGAGAATGTTGGGTTTGCAGTGAAAGACCTGCTCATGGGCAGAACACTATGAATGAATGAGGTTACTATTTTGCTGACATTTTTATAATTTATATAATTCTTGCAAGATTTTGGAGCTCTGAGATCTGTGTTTATATCATATTACCTTCATTGCGTAATGGCTTGAAGTTCTGGTAATTTCGACGAAAGGTTTAATTACAAAATAATAAATTAATAATTACTAAATAACTCATTTTAATGCCATAAATCATAGAAGTAAATCAAATATTTTTTTGTATATCACCCGAGGATTACTCATAGACTTATATTTCTGTGAGTAAAAATATTCCTAAGAAATGTTCACTTCTAGGGAGATATCTGTGAATTGTTAATATTATAAATTCTTGGAACTTCCCACAGGACATTTCTTGTGTATCGCGTGTTGCGTGTAGACCTTCTTTTGCGTACCTTTCCGACAATTAATTCCAGTAAACTCGAAAGACCATTCCCGAAGATTGTTTCATCGCGTTGATCTGTTTTTCACATTAACAACCAAGTAAAATTTCGTCGACACGTTTTAATTACCTAGAAACAAATGTTACATGTCCTCGAAATTGATGATGCAATAGACTATATCTTCTGCATCCGTGTACAAGATTGAAAACATCACAAATTCAATAAGACTTAAGCTTGTCCACCAAAATAAAAGTAACATTTTCTTAAGAAAATTATTCTGTCTGTGTAAATTTTTTTTTATATTGAGTTCTAACAAGTCATATAATTTTTGCCCGGTAATAAAAGCGTGAATTATACGCCACACTATATTATTAGAAAAAAGTTTCAGGTTAAAAAGGATTATTATATTGTGAAGAACTTACGTCCAGAGACAAAATCGCTATTTATTCACATGAAACGTTTATGTTCGTGTATCAAGTGATTCAAAAGTTACAAATTGCTCAATGAATGATATCAGTTGCTTAGCAACGGATCATTCACATGAAATCGAGTAATATAATATAATATATAATATACCCTTCATTAAGTCTGAAAAGTTTAAAATCTTTTGGTAATCTTCATAATAATTATAATACTTTGATAAATGTCTGTACTTCTGGTTTACGAAAATTAGTTCGGAGTAAATATTAGACCCTATACATATGTAGAAAGTTGCATAACCTATTTACGGAACCACAGTTTACTATGGACTAGAAGAATAATTTGTGTACGATGATTACAAATAACAAAAATTATGTTTTTTTTTTTTTTTTTTTTTTTGTTAACTGAGAATTGTGAATACCAAGGAAACAAAGAACAATCAATATGAAATAGGTATTACGTAATGCAATTGTTAACGTTGCCATGAAATGGCGAAATGATGCATCTTCCTTCAGTTTGTTATTTTTAATGCACATATCATTTTAAATAGTTTCCTCAATGTGTAAATTGTCTTACCGTAAAATACCGACATCTTTTGGTGTGATACTATGTTGAAATCAAGTAAGTACAAAAACCATAAAACTACACCATAAATATGAATATTCTTTCACTTCGTAACAGAAAAATTTGCAGTAGAATGTTACCCAATTACCTGATGAAGGATACGAGTTTATTCAGCTGATAGATACAATAATTTATTGTTATAAATGAATGCTTGAAATCACGTTTTCCACCTAAGTTACACATTTCATTAAGGAGTTACGTACAGCTTACAGCAGTAAATTTTTTTAAATATTCAACTTTTTTTTCCTCCATTACTCTATCTTGTACAATAATGAAAATTAGCATGTGTAAAACACTGTCCCTCTGCTATATTAAAAAAAAATATTTTTACGATTATAAAAATTATTTATATTTTTCTTTTCAAAATTTAAAACTCTGGCAGTTCACTGTGCAGTGATGAAGCATTTCCCTCATAACTCATAAACATGCTAACTTTTTCATGTTCTCTTTCTTTTATTTTATTGCTGAAATTCATGTTTATAATATCATGCTCTTTCAATTACATTCCTTAATAAACTTTTTTTTTATTTTGCGTTAGAAGAAAATGCTGATATTTGACAATTTTTTAAAATGAATTTATTTTTTATCAGACAATTTATCAAACGTAGAGAAGTGATTTTTCATCATATTGTAGATTTGGCATGCATAAATACACACAAAAAATTTCATCACAAAATGTTGGTTAGTTTTTGAGTTATGTGAGAAACGCTTCATCACTGCGCAATGAACTGCCACCATTTTGAATTTTAAAAATATATAAATAATTTTTTTAATTGTAAAAATATTTTTATCATATAACAGGAGGACAGTGTTTTATACATACTAATTTTTATTATTTTTAAAAGATACAGTAATGGAGGAAATAAAGTTCAATATTGCCGAAATTTTACTGCCGTAAGCTGTACCTAACCCCTTAATTTGATGTTACATCCTTTTACCGGGAAGGTCTTCACTTGTCGAAACAGTATCTTCACATTTTGTAATTAAAAGTTAACATTACAGCAAACATGTCAAATCTAAAAGAAGAGTTTTAAGTTCTTTTACCTAAACACGATCGATGTAATACTGTGTGATAAAAGATATGATACGATATGATACATATTTTATTAGGTTATTTTACAACGTTTTATCAACATCTTAGGTTATTCAGCGTCTCAATGAGATGAAGGTGATAATGCCGGTGAAATGATTCCGGGATCCAGCACCGATAGTTACCCACTAGGTTGAGGGAAAACCACGGAAAAAATCTCGACCAGAACTTGCTCGTAAAAATATTTTTATCATATAACAGGAGGACAGTGTTCTACACATACTAATTTTCATTAATTTACAAGATACAGTAATGGAGGAAAAAATGTTGAATATTGCCGAAATTTTACTGCCGTAAGCTGTACCTAACCCCTTAATTTGATGTTACATCCTTTTACCGGGAAGGTCTTCATTTGTCGAAACAGTATCTTCACATTTTGTAATTAAAAGTTAACATTACAGCAAAAATGTCAAATTTAAAAGAAGAGTTTTAAGTTCTTTTACCTAAACACGATCGATGTAATACTGTGTGATAAAAGATATGATATGATAAGATACATATTTTTATTAGGTTATTTTACAACGCTTTATCAACATCTTAGGTTATTTATCGTCTGAATGAGATGAAGGTGATAATGTCGAAGAAATGATTCCGGAATCCAGCACCGATAGTTACCCAGTAGGTTGAGAGGAAAATCACGGAAAAAATCTCGACCAGGTAACTTTCTCCGACCGGGAATCGAACCGGGTCACCTGGTTTCACGGCCAGACGCTAGTCGCTGCCGATTATTCTCTCTTAGGGTGGGACTGTCTTCACCCTCCAGTTCAATCTACATCTCCATATTGAAATTAATACTTTAATTCTTTGAAAATTTGAAATTTCGATAATGCGTATAAAATTCACAAAATTTGCTTATTGTATTTTATAAAAAAAAATGTTCTTTGTAGGTATTACAAACATTTTTTATAAACCGATCTAAATTTATTGTAGGTCCTGAAATTTTCTTTCACATTCAAAAGAATTACTGCAACCTTATTTCCTTTTGTTTAGAGCATAAATACATATCATAGTAGTATGGCTCACTATTGTAGCCTACATTATTTTTGGATTTATTATTATTAATATTATTATTATTATTATTATTATTATTATTATTATTTATTATTATTATTATTATGATAGTTTTGGAATATATTCACTATTAATATTAACTCTACAACAAAATTAGTCTGCATAGTTTGATATTTTCCCGACAATTTATTGTTAAGGCCATATCTGGAGTGTATTGCTTGTCCATTCAGTATTATATCCATATAAGCAATTTTAATTAACTCATGCCGTATTACTGTAAATGAGAGATTGAAATTGTCAGATTTTTTTTTTTGCACAGAGAAGTTTCAATTCCTAGGCCTCTTATTTTAATTTGTGATATATTATAAATTAAATTATGCGCTGTTACTGATTGAGATTACACATGTATATGTATGTTTAATTTTTTTAAAGGCATTAACATATTTTCTAAAATCATTTCTCTTTGTACGCGTAACGTCAACATTATACTTCACGTAGTTTTAATAATTTTGTTTTCTAATCATGGAAAGTCGCTAGAAAAAAGAAGACTAAAGTCTTTGAAATATTTATTTATTTATTTACTTACTTACTTAATTATTTATTTACTTATTTATTTATTTACTTATTTATTTATTTGCTTATTTATTTATTTGCTTATTTATTTATTTATTTACTTATTTATTTATTTACTTATTTCCTTATTTACTTATTTATTTACTTATTTGTATCCTTATTTATTTATTTATTTACTTATTTACTTATTTATTTATTTGTTTGTTTTATTTATTTATTTACTTATTACTTATTTATTTAACTATTTTACTTATTTATTTGTCTATTTATCTATTTAATCTACTTATTTTATTTGTTTATTAATTTACTTATTTATTTATTGCAAATAAAATAACCTAGTCTAACATTCACGAAGAATTTTGGTGGTTATAGTGGTAGTACTCGTAGAAGTGTTGATTTCATTCGAATATTACCGTTATTGACATCATGGTGCTGAAGCTTGAATTACATCACCACCACACCACCACCACCACCAGAATTGTCCCTTATCGTAAAATAGTAATTTCAGCCCAAACCGGAAGGAAGTACTCTTATTTATGAATAAAATAGCATTTGAGAATTATTTATTAAATTCGGAAAATGTATTACATGTCTTTCTCGTGTTAAATTTTACTGTACGTGGTTAACATGTTCCGGCCTGCTATTGGCCTTCTCAGAACTGGTTGTTGCTGGTCTTGGCGCCTTTTGTTTTATTTCCTGTGGGGGTGTAGACCAGCAACAAGCAGTTCTGAAGAAGGCCAATAGCAGGCCGGAACATGTTAACCAGGTACAGTAAAATTTAACATGAGAAAAACATATAATACATATTCCGAAGTGATATAGTGTTAAAAGTTGTGTAATCAAGATATATTTATCGGAGAACTTCACATATGATGAAAGTAACGAAATTAGAGAAATATTAACTCGTAAAATTAAAAAGTAATGGCACTTTACAAATTATCAAATATATTATTTTTCACCCTTTCTTACAATTATCCTGTCCAGTATCGGTTGATCGTTCAGAATTTCTTTTCCTTGTAGATTTACACATTTGGAGCATTTTTTTATTAAATTTAGTTGGCTGATCGCCAAATTGAGATAACTCAGAATTCTATATTTACCATAGTTTTTCGTAAGGCGTTAGGACAAATTATTATCTGTGTAAACCTTACAAGAAATGGGCAACGGATGTACGTAATACGCCAACCACTGCTACGTGAATATCTATTTTTTTTTTACCAAATTTACAAGTTCTCCTCTACCTGCGAACGGCGCTTTAACCTCGGTGGCATGAATTGTATATTTATTAGAACTCGTGTGGTTCGAATCTCTATTTACCAGGAACAGTTAGAATAATATCTAATTCTCACCTTCAAATCCCAGTGATAGGTTCGCACTAGTTGTCCTCACTGGCCTTGGAACGCCCAGAATAGCAACTCATAGGCCGTGCTCTTGTGAATAGCGATAGAGCGATCGTTTTTATTTATTTTTGTAGGTAACTTCTTTTTTCGGCTTCATTTAGTGGAGTAGTTACGAAATTGACCACAGACATTGGGACTCAAATAACTATTTTCCATAGTTCCGTAATCTTTCGCAAGAAGACGGGAATACTAGTTCCTTTTACTTTTTCATTATACGAAAAAAAAATTTAATTGGTATTTCCACTAAAATACAAATTTTCAGTATCTGTATATTACCTTAAAAGTAGGTACGAGCATTCCGTCTGTTTGTGTGGACCGATTTCTCCAAAACTATTGGATTGATTTTGTTTAGCTCTATATCTATTATTATTGCTATTAATATTTCCAGAAACGATGTAGGCCTACATGAAATGTAATAATTTTAATGACAAATTACTTACTTACAGTTCCTAGAGAATCCGGAGGTTCATTGCCGCCCTCACAAAGCCCGCCATCGGTCCCTATCCTGTGCAAGATTAATCCAGTCTCTATCATCATATCCCACCTCTCTCAAATCCATTTTAATATGAGCCGTTCACAGCAAAAGTGGTGTAAGTCAGAATTGGGTAATGAGGTTTAAAGTAAAAATTCTGTAAAATACAGCGCAAAGTAGCAATTAATATGTCCTTCGTGCTGTCCACCGACTACTAATAGTTTAAATAAATTGAATATTAATTGCTACTTTGCGCTGTATTTTACAGAATGTTTACTTTAATCCTCATTGCCCATTTTTGACTTACACCACTTCTGCTCTGAACGGCTCATATTATCATTCTATCTACGTCTCGCCCTCCCCAAAGGTATTTTTCCCTCCGGTCTCCGAACTAACACTCTATATGCATTTCTGGATTCGCCCATGCGTGCTACAGTAGAACCCCGATTATTCGTCACCCTATTAACCGATTGTTGGATTATCCGTCTGTCTTTCTCTCGCGTTCTTCTTCTTTTTTTTTGCTGCAGAAATATTACTATACATTGTATTAGCACGTTATTTTTTAGAGTGTTATTACGAGACTTAATACACGGTATGGTCTACTGTTCGAGTTGTCGTATTGTATAACTTCTGTATAAAAATTCTTCTCAAAATAAATCTTGTTGTGCTAAGTATCGGAAAAAAAAGTGTAGGCCTAAAAATTTGAGTGGTTTGGGTAAAGAGAAACTGTGACTCGTCACTCATTAGAATACGAAATTGGAGTGTATAAAGTATGTAAATCTACAACACGAGACCTCCATTATTCCTGTCTTTCCACAGACAGACACTTTCCCTTAAAAATCCGTCATTGACAACCAGACTTACCTAAATTAGTAGCCTTCTGATCCAGTACCTAGCGTGTTAAATACAAGACCATGGAGGAATTTACAAAAATTTTTCATGGTACGGATTATCCGATTTTTTCGATTAACCGTTCAGCTCACCCTCTTCATTACGACGGATAATAGAGGTTCTACTGTATATGCCTTGCCCATCTCAAACGTCTGGATTTAATGTTCCTAATTATGTCAGGTGAAGAATACAATGCGTGCAGTTCTGCGTTATGTAACTTTCTCCATACTCCTGTAACTTCATCCCGTTTAGTCCCAAATATTTTCCTAAGCACCTTATTCTCGAACACTCTTAACCTCCGTTCCCCTCTCAAAGTTAGAGTCCAAGTTTCACAGCCATAAAGAACAACCGGTAATATAACTGTTTTATAATAATAACTTTCAGCTTTTTTGACAGCAGACTGGATGACAAAAGCTCCTCAACCGAATAATAGCAGGCATTTCCCATATTTATTTTGCGTTTAATTTCCTCCCGAGAGTCATTTATATTTGTTACTGCTGCTCCCAGATATTTGAATTTTTCCACCTCTTCGAAGGATAAATTTCCAATTTTAATATTTCGCTTTCGTACTATGTTCTGGTTACGAGAATGTCTTCTTATTTGAATTCACATTAAATGGCGACCTACTTCACATCGAATTAGATCAATTTCTTCGTGATATTTAAAATCTATACGGCTATTGGACAATTTAAATGACGACGACACATTTAAAACGAACAAGGATAAAGAATGGTACCATTTTTGTGACATGAATTTTCTGACATTCCTATTTCCCTATTTTTTTCGTATCTTATGCACCTACATATGTCTAAAATTCACAAAATCGTAGAAAATGCGGCACGTTTCATAGATATTTTAAATTATATATTTATTTAGTTCATTTTTTCTGCACATTGTTGTCAATGTGTAGATCAGTGTTACGTAACTAGCCACGATAATTTAAAAGATAATTTTATTTCTAACAATTTGGAATTTCTCGTTAGAGATTTTTCCTTCTCCACTCTGTCCCAGAGTAGCGATCGACAGAATTTTTGTCATCACACTTCTCTAGCTGAAAAGGCGAATTAAAGCCGGAACAGAGACAACGCAAAACAATAGAGTTTACACTCTTGAAAATACAAGTTTGTGTTTTCACAGATCTTTGCCAAAGGTTTGATCCTTTGATTGCATTTGGTATTATTCTTTGCATTCTTTGGATCTTCCAAAGGCTTTGGCCTGTGATACACAAAATGGGATGATATTCTTTGACCCAGTTTGCGAATCTCCGGTTTCGAACTATTCGAATTTTATTTTATTTTTCAATTTCTATAATAATGTCAAAAAAATTGAATTTTATTTTATTTTTCAATTTCTATAATAATGTCACATAAAACGTCTCAGAATTGACAGTCACAGAACTGAAATAAAAAAACAGTTTTCAATTTATCTCTTGAATCTCATGTTTTTATTAATATTTTAGGAGAAAAATTCGCTCCGGCGCCAGGGATCGAACCCGGGTCCCTTGTTCTACGTACCAAGCGCTCTGACCACTGAGCTACGCCGAATTCAATCCACAGCACCGGACCGAACCTTCCTCCGTCAATGTTTCCGGCGCCGGAGCGAATTTTTCTCCTCAAATGTTAATTGTCAATATTACAGATATTATTCTGTAGGACAAATTAATAAATCTAGTATAATATTCTCATAGCTAGCAGTGCATATGTCTGTACAGATTACTATCCACTTAACTGCGGAATCCCGGCCAAACAAGTCACTCAGCTGAGTGCGCTCCTAGTATAATGGCAGTTGACATTGGACATATACGTCAACATATATGCCTAACTTGGAGTCAGGCCACAAAAGGAAACATTGAAGGAGGAAGGTTCGGTCCGGTGCTGTGGATTGAATTCGGCGTAGCTCAGTGGTCAGAGCGCTTGGTACGTAGAACCAAGGACCCGGGTTCGATCCCCGGCGCCGGAGCGAATTTTTCTCCTCAAATATTAATTTTCAACATTACAGATATTATTCTGTAGGACAAATTAATAAATCTATAATATTCTCATGTTAATTACTGGGTTTAAGATTATGTTTAATATCTGACTGTTAACATAAATCTACATGACACATTTGACATATTTTACAGAATTTAAGTATCTCAGAACTGTCTAGTAATGAAGGTACGCACTGAAAAAGAGTTACATATGTTTTTCTTTCTTTAATATAAAAATTACAAATCACCTTTTCGCTGCATATTCCTACACTGTGGCCCATACCAAACAACTGAAGAGTTGTTCTGGACTCTTGCAGTTATCCAGTGGATATATATAGGCCTATATAATACCTCGCTTGTAGTATGTGTCATAGAATTGACATCAACTATTAGGCACTGATTTAAATAATATTTGGAGCATTAAAGAAACAATTCAATGACTATATTTCATAATAAACTAATAAATGACAGATGTAAGGTAACATTTAATCCTGTAAAATATTTTTTTCACTCTTTCAATTGCTAAATGACAACAAAAATGCTTTTGAAGATGTAGTCAGGGATACGTCACAGAACTGACATTTATTACTCAGAATATGGCTTCAATTACAATTGTTCAAATAATAATTAAATTACGACATGCTGGTTTAGTAGGTAAAATTGTATAATTTTCATTCAGTTGCACAATAAATTTTAAGGACATATTTTGGCGAATTTCGTGATTTCTAGTCATATCTTATACATAATGTTACCACTTGTTCCTGTATTGTTTTATTTTGGTTTTTCTATGTGTTTTTCACAATATGATATGATATGATATGATAGGCTATATTTCGTCACAGAACTTCTTTACATATAATGGTGTACCGTACCTCACATTTCTGTATCCGGTGCCACTATTAACATATCATTACAATAACACATTATTTGCAGTACACGTCTACACAAATACTCCCAATTACACTATGTACCTTTTTTGTTACTTGGTCTAATCTTCCTTTCAGTATTTCTCCTACATTTCATTTGCTATTCTCTATTTGTTCCTTAATCCTAATATATCTAATATTATATACTCCTTTCAAACCCCCTTTTTCCTCCAACTGCTATTCACTAAAATCTCAATTTCAATTTTTCTCTATAAATTATCATACTGAATTATTTGTCCTATTTGTTCTTTGATCTTTTCTCTTATCTTTCTCTTATATTCATTTACTGTTCCAACCTTCAAATGTTAGTACTAATTTTATGCTGTCACTTGTTCACTTCTCTTAACCCTTTCTCACTATTTTCTCTCATTCCTATTTGCGCTCACTTTCACTTTCTCACTATTCTGCTTACACCTAATCCTTTGTCACTACTCTCACTTCCTATAATACTTATATTTTATTCTACACATCTCCTTATACACTTTCTCTCTCCCCTATACTTCTCGATCTTTTCCAGTTTCACTTTACTTGCACTTTTTGATCACATCCCCACATTTTTTAAACGCATCAAATACCTCTGCAGGTTCTGACCTTTCTTTACAGTTCGTCTCTGCCTTATTTCTATCTCTGTCTTTCTTTCTATTTATTTCTTCTTCTATTCCTCTTTTATTTTTCTCCCCCACGCTTTCACTTTCACATACTAGATTTCCACTTACACTCACACCCTTATTCTTTTACTACTTTCTTCCCTATCACTTCCTGACTCTTGGATTATCTGTTTTTTCACAATATTATATTAATTATAACTTCATCCATTTTTGTGTTGCCTACAAGAACTTTTAAAAAGGCCCATTTTACTATATTGAGCCTTGCTATTCATTTAATAGCTCTTTGTTTCCATGAAACTCGGATTATCAGAAAAGTTTAAAAATTAGACCAGTAAATACTTTATAAAAATAATAATTCCTGGAGTTTTCATCACTCAAAAGACCTGAAATTACATTTATCGTCCAATATTGGATAATGTATCATTTCACGAAATTAGAGGCATGTAGCCTAAATGAAAATGGAGGAAATGTTTTGCATCCCGAAGGACAGTTTTCCCGGAACACAGTGGTTCTCCACGTAGATGAAGGGTTGTCCCAACAACTACTGGCATAGACGAACTCAGCTACATACCAGGTACGCTTCCAGGAACCCAGGGCTACACCAAATTACCTTGGTAACTGGTTCTCAGAAAACTGTATTTGTGTATGGGCAATCAGATTCCTGTGGCACGAAATGATTAGTCTGTATATGCATGCGTGTGGGTACTTAACATTTCATCTCCTCGATAGCTTCGTATCATTCAAGCCATTGTTTCGATATTTGGACTTAATTACTTCTTGAAAGTTGAGGGTTGTGCCGTGTTCACGTCGTGAAAGACACTGAACAAAACGTGATGGAACAGTAATTGAAATAGGAAAGTAGAGAACATTAAAAGCAAATAGACAACCAAAATAATAGTACCATACATTATGCAACGAGCCTATAATGATAGTAATTAAGACGCGAGTATGTTTGTTTATGAAACGAGCGCAAGCGAGTTTCATAATTTTCATACGAGCGTCTTAATTACCATTATAGACAAGTTTCATACGACTTTTTATGCTCGACCCTATTTCTAACTTGATATTATTCAGAAGTATTCATTTTATTTGTGTCTGACTGACGATTGGAGTGACCTTGTGCATAGCTCGTGAATTGTGAGATGTGCGCAGACGCGAAAGTATTGATTTTTTCCGAGGAACAATAATGTCATTGACCTTGATGTAATGTAGAGAATAACATGAACTAATTTTGATACAACCTGGAAATTGATTTAGAATTGAAAAACGAGATGACAAATTGAATTTATTTGAATATTATTTACAATTAACTCTAATTATTATAGTAACAGAACATAACCTTCTGCGACAGTATTGGATTTCCAGCCTCCGTGACGTTTCCCTCGTTGTCTTTCGATTGCATATCCGAGAATAATCGAAAACCTGAACTTTAATGAACAGGTGTACTTTAATGACCTACCAGGTGTATAATTACTACATTTCGGCATGGTCGAGCATAAAAATTAAATTAAAATGGGTATTCTGGAGATTTATAAAGGTCATAGAAGTCCAATATTGAAGTAGAGTGTTGCAACACTTTTAGGAAGAACTCAGCCCTAAACTGTTGAAAAAATATATTAGAATAATCTCCTGTAAATCGATATTTACCGTTATTTTTTCATTATATTCAGTAAGTTTAATGTGTATTTCACGTTTTCAATAAATTTAGTTATATTCTCTTTCTCATTATTACACGAAGTATAAGCGAAGTTGTGACGGAGCAGAACGTCGATTTCGATTTTGTTGAAATGCTCGTACGCATTATCAACATCATTGATAACGATAAAGTTTTTTCGTTTATGATGACTGTTTTTTGTACCGCGATTTCTCCTGAACTGCGCGCATTGGACACATTTCGTTCACTTTCTGCACCTATGAGTCAATTTATTCTGGAATTATGGCCATGGCATTCAATAATAAATTCTAGTAAAAGAATTGTCAGATGTAAAGCTTTACTGCGCTCCGCATATCTTTATGTAGAAGAGTTAGTTGATGTACAGCGCGAGGAACAAGAAGAATGAAGGGAATACAGGGAGAAAAAGAGGAATTCAAGGTGTACAATGGGAATGTAAGAACAATGTGGACACCAGAAGAACTGGGGGAATACAAAGAGAAAAATAGGAATTCAAGAGGAGAACAAGGGGAATACAAGAGGAGAACAAGGGAATACAAGAGAACAAGGGGAATACAAGGAGAAATAGGGGAGTACAAGAGAAATACAAGAGAACAAGGGGAATACAAGAGGAGAACAAGGGGAATACAATAGGAGAACAAGGGGAATACAATAGGAGAACAAGGGGAATACAAGAGGAGAACAATGGGAATACAAGAGGAGAACAAAGGAATACAAGAGGAGAACAATGGGAATACAAGAAGAGAACAATGGAATACAAGAGGAGAACAAAGGTATACAAGAGGAGAAGAAAGGGAATACAAGAGGAAAGAAACAAGAGGAGAAGGGAATACAAGAGGAGAACAAGGGGAATACAAGAGAAAGAACAAAGGAGGAAAATACAAGAGGAGAACAAGGGAATACAAGAGAGAGAACAAGAGGAGAACAAAGGAATACAAGAGGAGAAACAAGAGGAGGAATACAAGAGGAGAACAAAGGAATACAAAGGAGAAATACAAGAGGAGGAAAGGAAACAAGGGGAATACAAAGAGGAGAACAAGGGAATACAAGAGGAGAACAAGGGGAATACAAGAGGAAGAGGAGAACAAGGGAATACAAGGAGAAAAAGGAATACAAAGAGAAATACAAGAGAACAAAGGGGAATACAAGAGGAGAACAAGGGGAATACAAGAGAGAGAACAAAGAGGGAATACAAAAGAGGAGAACAAAGGAATACAAGAGGAGAACAAAGGAATACAAGAGGAGAACAAAGGAATACAAGAGGAGAACAAAGGAATACAAGAGGAGAACAAAGGAATACAAGAGGAGAACAAAGGAATACAAGAGGAGAACAATGGGAAATACAAGGAGAACAAGGGAATACAGGAGAACAAGGAAATACAAGAGAACAAGGGGAATACAAGAGGAGAACAAGGGGAATACAAGGAGAGAAAGAGGAGTACGAGAGAAATACAAGAGAACAATGGAAATACAAGAGGAGGACAAGGGGAATACGAGGGGGAAGGGGAGTACAAGAGGAGAACAATGGGAATACGAGTTGAGTTTCTGAGATTTCCGAAAAGTCAACGTTCGCAAATTTATTAACTTCACTTTAGATATTGCTTACAGATTTCAAAGTTTATTACAAAGACGTAAGATACTTTTTATGTAGATAATTTGTAACACTAGGCTATTGTAACATTTTATTCATTTCGACTACTAATTCACAATTTGGGATATCTTACCGACATTTACCGCTAGACCAATAGGATTCAGAATACAAAGCAGAGGTTAACTTGGAAATAAAATACAATATGATTTGCGGAGAGAATACGAAACAATGATCAATTACAAAAATAAAGTACAATTTGATTTCGGAGAAACCTGAGATGAAAGTACAATGAAGAATAATGAAATGAAGTAAATAATGTTACGTAGTGTTATACAAGTGATTGTGTAAAATGGATAATGAATCTCTCAATACCATTAGACAGATTTTGTTAATGTCCTCATTAGAAAATCTAAGAGAAAGGAGAATGGTTTTGGTTAACTTAAATGAAGTTCCCCTAGTGCCAAAAAGAAGTGCTTTCACTTCCCATGTATTAATATTCGTTTTGTATCTCTCACTAAAATGAGAAATGGATTGTAAATAGACTTCTTTTTATCGTTAACGTTACCGGCTTGTTAATCATTCTTCTCAAAACGGACTCTTGAACTCTGCATATTCTTTTAAAAATTCTTTTAATTTTTTAGCTGTTTTTTTCCCATTTTCTCGGTGGTCCGACTCTTGCTTTTATGTAGAGAACTTGAAGTAGACTCAAAATTTGAAAATATTATGAAGTAGCTTTGGTGTGATTTAGTCGTATTATACAACTTTCTGTGACTAAGCGGGTGGAACGTCATTGACTTGGTTTTAACTTTCTGGAATATGACGTAAGGAAGCCATTACGCGTTGCTCCACGCTACTCTCACGTGTTAGTCACGCACAGACAGGAAAAGTACAAAAGCATTAGTAGTGCTGCACTCTTGTGGCAGCAATTATCAGAGAAATCAGGAAAATGTTTAAATACTGATTTGACAGATATTTTGAGAAGTTAAATTCAAGGCAATGTTATTTTTAGCCGATCGACTAAATAATAGGCTTTCAACTTCAGGGATTCTGTTTCAGATAGGTACCAGTCAGTTCGGTTGAGATTTGTGGCGGATTCAAACATATCGGAGAAGATTTTCTTAGGGGACTTCCTTTAATTCTGCTAGCATTGCGTCATAACTGAATTATCACCTTACTACCGCCATCCCATGATAAAGTGTTCGTATTTACCAGTAACCTATAATTATAAAAATACCTGAGCAGTAACTTGAGCTGAGGACGATTAATAGAAAGAACTTTTGAGGAGAAGCCACCAGAAAATAACTGAATTTATGCCAATAAAATTTTATGATTAATAAAATGAATTTAAATCTCATTTTACTTGCCGACGACTAGGTCTTAATAACAGATTCAAAATCGACCTCCAAATGACTGCATACAAGCATTGCCAAATAAGAAATTATTTTAATCTTAATATATCTGTAAATAAAACAAAAGTGGTAGCATTTAATGTTTTGGGTCATAGATGATCCAGAATAATGGTAGACAATAAAATAATTGAAAAATTTATAGATTTAACTGCACCTTGAATGGAATTTTTTTTTATAAAAATCGTAGATATTTTTTTCTCTGCTATTACTACTACAGTAAATTTATTTCCTTTTCCATTCGGGTTTTATTGTAGGCGTATGTCAGAATAGATTAAATGTTATTGTTAGCAAGGAATATTCCCTTCTTCCTCAATTACTACTTTTCAAGAGGAATTTTCAATAAAAATACAATAAAATCTAGGAGAGATGACAGAGTCAAAAAACTTTACCAAGTATGATTCTTGAATACCCTTTCGTGTAACACAGAAAACGATCAAAGAAAATAACTGATTCAAAATTAGAGCCAGAGGAAGTATCAGAAGAAAGAATATGTGTAACTACATATATGGAAAGCAAACTTACAAAATACTAATACTCATATGTGTGTGAAACAATTGGGTCTAGGAATTCTCGTCACCGGAGATGTCGACATTATACCTTCTTGTCACTGGTTACATTTTAGTCACCGGTGTTCTCGTCACCGATTACATTTAATACTTTATTCACGTTTTATCGGAAAAATTTAATGAGATTTAAATGCCATTGTAAGGTTGTTTCCGTGATTACACATATAAGTATAATGAGATTTAAATGTCATTGTAAGTTGTTTCCGTGGTTACACATATAAGTATAATGAGATTTAAATATCATTGTAAGGTTGTTTTCGTGGTTACGTATATAAGTATAATGAGATTTAAATGTCATTGTAAGGTTGTTTCCGGGATTACGTATATAAGTATGAGATTTAAATGTCATTGTAAGGTTGTTTCCGTGGTTACACATATAAGTATAATGAGATTTAAATGTCATTGTAAGGTTGTTTTCGAGGTTACGTATAAGTATAATGAGATTTAAATGTCATTGTAAGGTTCTTCTTTCCGTGGTTACGTATATAAGCATAACGAGATTTAAATGTTATTGTAAGGTTCTTTCCGTGGTTACGTATATAAGTATAACGAGATTTAAATGTCATTGTAAGGTTGTTTCCGTGGTTACGTATATAAGCATAACGAGATTTAAATGTCATTGTAAGGTTGTTTCCGTGGTTACGCATTTAAGTATAACAAGATTTAAATGTCTTTGTAAGGTTGTTTCCGTGGTTACGCATATAAGTATAACGAGATTTAAATGTCATTGTAAGGTTCTTTCCGTGGTTACGTATATAAGTATAACGAGATTTAAATGTCATTGTAAGGTTGTTTCCGTGGTTACGCATAAGTATAACGAGATTTAAATGTCTATGTAAGGTTGTTTCCGTGGTTATGCATATAAGTATAACGAGATTTAAATGTCATTGTAAGGTTGTTTCCGTGGTTACGCATATAAGTATAACGAGATTTAAATGTCATTGTAAGGTTCTTTCCGTGGTTACGTATATAAGTATAACGAGATTTAAATGTCATTGTAAGGTTCTTTCCGTGGTTACGCATATAAGTAGGGGAGAGTCGGGTAGTATCGGACGTCAGGTAATATCGGACAGTGAGTTTCTTTCATCTACCACACGATGATAGTACCTGATTGACATGGTTACGTTTCTGTGATGTCGCATACAGAAACGTAACCATGTCATTCGGTACTACCATATAGTGGTAGATGAAAGAAACGCACTGTCCGATACTACCCGACTCTCCCCTATAACGAGATTTAAATGTCTTTGTAAGGTTGTTTCCGTGGTTACACAATAAGTATTTGGCAAAACATTTTAGATGTCTTAGTTATTTTAGTTATTATCAAATTTATTGTATTGATGGAGCATCACGAAGGGGAATTTCGATTCACTGGAAGTATTAGGGGCCTTAGGGTTATTGCGAAGGTCACTTCCCACCCCGTGAAAATAAGAAAGTGGATAATTTACACAGAAGGATTAGTAGGATCGCAGAACGATTCCCTGATTATAAAGAATATGGTGGTGTTCTCACATACCTCAGAGCCATCAGACACAGTTTGGGTGGCAATTTTGAAACATAAATCATGTAACGTTTTATGCTGTGTGGCAATTTTGGAACATTAATCACATAACATTTTATACAAAATACCTATAGATATTTTACTTGACAAAATAAATTATTATTTATAAGAAAATGTGTACTGGTGACTAAAATATCGGGTGACCAAAACACCAGGTGACAAAATTACAGTGACTAGGTGGTACAATGACGAGAGTTCCGGCGACGAGAATGCCGCTTCCCGAAACAATTGAGACATTTAAATAAAAAAGACAAAGAAAACAAATTCGGATAAAGTTCTACAAAACGATGACCATCACAGTTTTTATGTTCGTTTGTTTTTCCAAGTATTGGTCCACTGTTATTGCTGATCACTTTGTCATTCTTCTTCTATAGAATGCCGATAATGTTCTGAAGAACTTGGGCATGTTTTGTAGCCCGATGTGATTTCAGCGCACATCATGTATGCAGTTGCATAGTTTCACTGATTTCATTCTCGGTAATTTCTCAGGAAGCAAGAAGCATTTCCTAAAGAATTTAGGCTTAACTTCAATGTAGTCAGAGCAGGAAGCAGTAGTCAGCATATGGGGTCATAATATTGATATAGTCTATCCATGACTTGTAGATCCCTCTTCAAGTAGTCATGACTTTTTGACATTCTTGGAAACATGTCTAAACATTTTTATTACAAAACACGAGAGAGCTGCAGAATTTAAACCATGGGTACTTGACTAAATATTTCGAATTTTAGTGGGTTATTTTACGGCGCTTTATCAACTGCTGAGAGAAAGGTGATAATGCCGGCGAAATGAGTACCAGGGTCCAGGGCCGAAAGTTACCCAAATTTTGTTCTTAAATGGTTGAGAAAAAAACCTCGGAAAAAAATCTCAACCAGGTATCTTGTCCCAACCAGAATATGAACCCGGGCTCGCTCGTTTCACTGTCAGAGATGCAAACCGTTACTCCACAGCGGTGGACTATTTCAACTTGTGATAATTGGTAGACTGCATTCCACATTACATCTGACTTCTTAGTTTTTGATGAAAATCTCTCAGTATCTTAATTAGGTACTTTTCTGAATATCATTATTAACATTATTTTTATCGTCTATCACAAATTAGGCATTCGTAGCCCTGTTTTGGCACAATCTAATAATCCATGTGTTTACTTATTTCTGGGATTTGAAAGTAATATTGTTTGTCGCTAGGATAGCCCTATTGCTAGCTATCGGGTGTAGTAATGGGGCAGTCACTTTTTAGCCTTTGGACAGGCATGTGCTTCAGCATTTAGCCTGCAGTTTTTGGGACAGTTGGGCCGCTGTCTCGTTCATCACTTCCTTTAGCAACAGAGTGGACTACGGGAAGATCATGTTCAAAATATTTTTATTATTCTGTTTTACACCTTGTCTGCTTTTTCTTTTGATATTGCTCTTTCTTAATCTCATTATTATTATTATTATTATTATTATTATTATTATTATTATTATTATTATTATTATTATTATTTGCTTATGGCTTTTGGAAAACCCGGAGGTTCATTGTCGCCCACACATAAGGCTGCCATTCTGAGCAAGATTAATTCAGACCCTACCATCATATCCCACCTCCCTCAAATCCATTTTAATATTATACTCGCATCTACGTCTCGGCCTCCCAACTAACACTCTATATGCATTTCTGGATTCGCCCATACGTGCTACATGCCCTGCCCATCTCAAACGTCTGGATTTAATGTTCCTAATTATGTCAGGTGAAGAATACAATGCGTGCAGTTCTGCGTTGTGTAACTTTCTCCATTCTCCTGTAACTTCATCCCTCTTAGCCCCAAACATTTTTCTAAGAAGCTTATTCTCAAACACCCTTAATCTCTGTTCCTCTCTCTAAGTGAGAGTCCAAGTTTCACAACCACACAGAAGAACCGGTAATATAACTGTTTTTTAAATTCTAACTTTCAGCTTTTGTCATCCAGTCTGCTCTCAAAAAAGCTTCTTAACCGAGTAATAGCCTAGCAGACATTTGCCATATTTATTCCGCGTTTAATTTCCTCTAGAGTGTCATTTATATTTGTTACTGTTACTCCAAAATACTTGAAAATTTTCATATCTTCAAAGGATAAATTTCCAATTTTGTATATTTCCATTTCGTACAATGTTTTGGTCACGAGTTATAATCATATACCTTGTCTCTTTGGGATTTACTTCCAAACCTATCTCTTTACTTGCTATTATTATTATTATTATTATTATTATTATTATTATTATTATTATTATTATTATTATTATTATTATTATCGTTCGTTTCGTTATTTCTTTATCTGTCTGTCTTAATTTTATGTTCCTCATACATGGTTTTATTCCATTTCCGCTCCTGCTTGTTTATTCTCTTCCTCCTCAATTTTACATGTCTCTTCTCTCTCTTCCTCATTCTATTGTTATTATTCCTGCATCTCCTTGCTTAATCTCACTCTATCATAATCCTTATTCTCTTTTTTATGTTTATCATAATTTTGTTAATTTTTAACTGTTTGTTCTGACTGTTTCCTATTCCTATTTCTTCCTAATTATTATTTCTTCTTCTGTTATCTTTATTTTGAGCTTTTCCTTCCTTCTACCCATCTTCCTTCTCCTTCTCTCCTACTTCACTTAATTCTAGTTCTCTTCCTCCTGCTTCTTCTTATATTTCCTTTGTTCCCACTGTTCTACCTTCTGCTCCTTTTTCTCATTAGCCTTCTGCTGTTATTTTGTTTATTCTTCCTCTGTTTTCTGCATATTTTTTATTCCTTGTTTATTTCTTTCGTCTGTTATTTCAGTCATTTTTCTCTTACTGCGTTTATTCATTTTCATCCTGCATCTCCATCTATTCACCTTTTTACAGCATTTTTTAACATCTTTCCTTCTGGCTCTTTTTCGCTCTGCCTTATCTTCGTTTCATTTCTTTTCATCCTTATTTTACTGTTATTATTCCTGCTCCTTTTACTCCAATTATTTATGCTTCATTTTCGTCTATTCGTTCAACTTCCATTTTCACTTCTAGCGATCTTTCTCCTGTTTGATGTGTTTTGCTCCTCTGCTTCCTTAGTTTACAATTCTTATTCCTGCGTTCTCTGTTACTCCCGTGATTCCTGCTTCTTCCGTAACTCGTGTCTTGCTTCCTTTTTTACCCCTCTGCTCCTACTTGTCCGTTTCGTTCTCTTCCTTTTTTACTGCTCCTAACTATATTTTTATTGTTTCTTTTATTCCCTTCCTTGTGCTGTTCTTCGTCTACTGTTTATTTTGCCTTTGATATATAAATATTACGCCAATTTATTTTGCTCCTCAATCTCTTCCTTCAGACTGTTCTATTCTCCCTCCAGATTATTCTATTCTCTTTACATTTTTATCAATTACAACATGAAATTTGTCCTTCTTATAAAAATATGTATATTCGAATATATTTTGTGGTCGCAAAAACGAATCTGCAGTCAGTTTTTGTGCAACACATACTGTTTCTCCAAAATAAAAAGTTATTTAATGTTAGTGAAATGTTACACTACTTTCGCCTTACGGGGTGCAACATGTCACTGACAGCTACCTGGACGTCTTTCCAAAAAAAGAAAAAAAACTTTGGTGCTGTAAGCGATGAACACGGGGAGAGGTTTATCAAGAAACATCTACCTTCAGTGGAAGGTGGAATGCAAGTATGCTGGCTGAATATTGCTGGTCACTCATCAGAGAGATTGCAGAAGCTGTCTACAAACGTAAAAGATAAAAAAATATATATTTTAATTTGTAAATTGTGGCGAAACAAAGGTTGCTTTATGTGCTAAAGCAACAAATTTGTGTAAATAAGTGAAGTGCGTGTACCATAAAAATGGTAGGCCTATGTGTTAGAAAATTTTGTTTTTCAGAAATGAACTCAGCACCTCTTATTTCGATAAATTACATAGTTTTTTCTAAAGGAGAGAAATAAATTTTAAATTTGTTGTCCAGTGTTGTTATCAATTTGGTGTTTATATTTCTTAATTTCTGAAATCCTTATTTTCTTCTTCTACTATTATTTGTACCTTTTCCCTTCATTCTTTTCTTCTATTCTTTTACAGTTCTACTGTTGTTTCTTCTGTTGTCCTCATCCCATTATTTTTCCTACTGCTTCTCCAAGTTCTACTACTCTTTCCACTGTCTCTTCTTGCCCTGTTATTTCCAATACTCTTTCTCCTTGCCCTTTCCTTTATACTTCTACTTGCCCTAATCTTTCTTCTGCTTATCCTCGGTCTCTTCATTGAGTACTACTTATTATATTACACCTCTTGTCGTATTCATTCTTCTGCTTCTAATTTTCCTGTTGATTTTTTATTCTTCTTCTTACTACTCCTCATATACTGTTATTTTCCTATCGATTCATCTTGTTTCACTATTCTTCCTGCTGCTTCTCCTTCTAATGTTGTTTTTTTACTGGTTAATCTTATTCCACTATTCTTCTTGCTCTTTCTCCTCGTACTGCTGCTTTTCAGTTTGCTGTAGGCCTACTGTTCATCTTCCTGCTTCTCCATGTACATTTTCTGCTACTTCTTGTTCTACTATTATTCTTCACACATTTGCTCCCTTTTTAAATATAAAAGTTGGAAATTTTTCTTAGAAGAGGTGAAAAAATTCAAATATCTTGGAGCAACAGTAACAAATATAAATGATACTCTGGAGGAAATTAAACGCAGAATAAATATGGGAAATGTCTATTATTTTCGGTTGAGAAGCTTCATCATCCAGTCTGCTCTCAAAAAAGCTGATAATTAGAATTTATAAAACAGCTATATTATCGGTTCTTCTGTATGGTTCTGAAAATTGTACTCTCATTTTGAGAGAGGAACAGAGGTTAAGGGTGTTTGAGAATAAGGTTCTTAGGAAAATATTTGGGGCTATGAGGGATGAAGTTACAGGAGAATGGAGAAAGTTACATAACGCAGAACTGCACGCATTGTATTCTTCACCTGACATAATTAGGAACATTAAATCCAGACGTTTGAGATGGGCAGGGCATGTAGCACGTATGGGCGAATCCATAAATGCATATAGAGTGTTAGTTGGTAGGCCAGAGGGAATAAGACCTTTTGGGAAATCGAGACGTAGAAGGGAGTATAATTTTAAAATGGATTTGAGAGAGGTGGGATATGGTGGTAGGGACTGGATTAATCTTGCTCAGGATAGGGACCGATTGCGGGCTTATATGAGGGCGGCAATGAACTTCCGGGTTTCTTAAAAGCCATAAGTAATTATTATTATTATTATTATTATTATTATTATTATTATTATTATTGTTGTTGTTGTTGTTGTTGTTATTATTGTTGTTATTACTGTTATTTTAACTATCTTTTTTTTCTTTTGTATTAGCTTAAGATTTCTATGGTGTTTTTTGACCTTGTTGACCCTCTATAGAGTGTTAATTTAATTCGTATTATTTTTGCAGCGTTTTTATTTTTGTATTCATGTGTACTATCTGTTGGAATGGAAGATAAAGCCTTATGGCCTTAATCCTGTTAGATTAAATAAATAAATAAATAGATAGATAGGTATAGATAGGTAGGTATATAGATAGGTAGGTAGGTATATAGATAGGTAGATAGATAGATAGATAGATAGGTAGGTAGGTAGAATAGATAGATATAGGTAGATAGATATAGGTAGATATGTAGATAAATAAATAGATCAATAAATCTGATAAATAAATAACTATTATTGCTTTGAGGAAAAAATATTGCAAAATGAAGAATTTTTATAATTGTAAGTCTTAATTGGTCTTGTATCCTTGCCGCTTAGTTATATTATTTGCAATATCGAAAGCAGACGCATTGATGTTTACAAGATAAGGGTATATCGCACCAGAGGATCCAACTTCTTAAGAAAATTTTAATAAAAGCCCAGACTAAATTTAAAGATGTTAATTAAATTGTGATCATCATCATCATCATCATCAAACTATAATGAAATTGGGCCTTAATATCTGTTCCGTCCCGTCATCCAGAAGTCTCTTCAGAGGACATCCTTGATTTCTTCCGTCCTGTGGTCTGTATTTGACGATTAATTACGAAATTCTGTTCCTAGATCTGAATGACAGGGAGAGCAATGGTAGATTAATTTTTAGTAATGGAGAGGAGTAGACTTTTTCCATTGCTAGTGATAAAAATATAAAATATAATTTTCACGATGTTTCGAAGATTAGTTCTATCTTCGTCATCAGGTGAGAAGGCGCCTAATCGTAGGAATCATTATATACAGGTGCCTGTATGACTGATCAACGATTGTCAGGAAGAAGAAGAAGAAACGTCTTGAAAATTATATTTTTATCACTGGCAATGGGAAAAGTATACTTCACTCCATTACCAAAATTTCTATCCGTGTTCAAGTTTTGTATTATTATTTTTTGTCAAAATGAGTTCAGTTTTTAATTCACTGTGAAAGTCTTAATTCAATGATCACACGACTCTAATAGTCAATTAGCATTGTGTTGATTGAGATACTGATTGAAAATATTCACGAGAATAGTTTCCTCATTTTATAGAGGCTTTTATTTCACTCATTAATTTGTTATAAGCCTTCTTAAATAAGTATCATCAAGTTCATTTCTGTCTGTGATTAATATGGGGTGCCTTTCCTATTATTTGTTGCAGTTAGACATTTGTTTTTCCTAAGCCTATCAAATTCAGCGTCTTCAAGCTGGTTTTGTACAGATGCGAATTGTATCTAAGCAACTACAACAAAAATATCTTAACAGTACAGAAATATAACAATCTGTCTAAATCCATGGGAATATATGATTTGAAAGTAGACATTACATACATGTCCATAGTCATTTAATTATCTTTGTAATAAATTGTTAAATATGAGAGGACGTTTAAGCATATATGAGGACTTCACCGTAAATGCAGATAGAAGGAAGATCTCAGCTTGTGTTATTATTTGATTTCGAGGTAAACGCGTTTTAAAAACTGTTTATAGTTCATTATGATAAATTATCCTTAGAACGCTGTGAGACTATGTCGAATTTTAAAATGTAATTAATCACTAAGATTTTATTCCCATATGTAGATGACTTTGTTAAATTATTTGTATAGTTTAAGAGTACACTAAAGCGAAATAATGTCATCTTTATGAAAAAATATATCAGTTTTTTTTGTTCTCACTTTTAAAAATATTTCGATGCTTACAGATGTTCCTCGCAAAATTTCAGATACTTACACCCTTTATAACACTTGTTTTAGCAGCCATTTTGAAGGTTTGCGCTCTCTAAGAGTCCTGCAGTCTCTGACGTTTAACTCCATTTTTCTCGGTGTTTAGTTTTTTTTTTTTTTTCATTTTTGTTCATGTTCAAAACCTATCCCCCACAAATTTTGAGCTAGCCACAAACCTATCTTTAATCAATTTAAAGCTGGCTACAAACCTATCGCTCACAAATTTTGAGCTAGCCACAAAAATATCTCTCACAAATTTTGAGCTAGCCACAAACCTATCTCCCACAAATTTTGAGCTGCCTACAAACCTATCTCCCACAAATTTTGAGCTGGATACAATCCTTCTCCCACAAATTTTGAGCTAGCTACAAACCTATCTCCCACAAATTCTGAGCTGGCTACAAACCTCTCACAAATTTTTAGCTGGCTACAAACCTATCTCTCACAAATTTTTAGCTGGCTGCAAACCTATCTCTCACACATTTTGAGCTGGCCACAATCCTATCTCCCAGAAATTTTGAGCTAGCCACAAACCTATCTCCCACAAATTTTGAGCTAGCCACAAACCTATCTTTCATAAATTTTAAGCTGGCTACAAACCTATCTCTCACACATTTTGAGCTAGCCACAAACCTATCTCCCACAAATTTTGAGCTGGCTATAAACCTGTCTCCCACAAACTTTGTGCTAGCTACATGAAAATTTTTCCACATCTCCCTCAATCTATATTGTATGATAGGTGCAATGAATATCTCAGCAGGGTTTGGAAATAATTAAAAAATAATTTGTGCAATCGTGGCTAAACATAATAATAAAATTTTAGCTCAAAAATATATGGGGAAATGAAAAAAATAATGAAACACGTGAAAATTTACAAAATATTTATCAATTTAGCTGAAATTTTGTATGTATGCTAATTATATACCAAATAATGCGTGTGCAAAAAATTAAAACTGTAGGTCTAGTGTTACTTCTGTGTACCCTTAAGCATTCTCAATTGAGGACGACCACGAGGATCCGGAAATTAATAGAAATATATAATGAATGAAATATGAATATTGTTGTAAAAATAAATTATAATAATTAAGCACTGTTAATATTAATTGCCATAAAATAAAATTTTAAAAGATAATCTTAAAATTAAATTTACATATAAAGATTTTAGTTAAAAATTAGCATATGGCATATCTTTAATTAAGATATTCTGAGTGGTATAAATGAAATTGTATAATCTGCAGGGAATCTTGTAAGAATTTGGGTAATGATGTATTTAATTCTGAAAGATTATATTCATAATTGTTTTAAAAAAATTATATTCAAATTTTGGTTAAGAATCCCGAACACCAAAAAGTAAACCTATTACTGGCAAATTAAGAGAGAGAGAGAGAGAGAGAGAGAGAGATATGATGTACTTGCCAATAAGGTAGGGAATACAAGGCTCATAAATGGTCCTCTTTTCGTGATAAACCTGATGAGCTTGGTTGAGATCTCTGTCTATGCATATAGTTGGATCTATGATAATCATTTCACCGGCATCATTTCACCGGCATTATCACCTTCATCTCATTCAGACGCTAAATAACTAAAGATGTTGATAAAGCGTCGTAAAATAACCTACTAAAATAAAAAAAAATTATGTTCATGTTATCAGTTGCCTATGAATTTCAATCGAATTTTATGGAAATGTAGGGGAGAGTTGGGTAGTATCGGACAGTGAGTTTTTTTCATCTATCACCAGATGATAGTACCTGAATGACATGGTTACGTTTCTGTGATGTCGCATACAGAAACGTAACCATGTTATTCAGGTACTACCATCTGGTGGTAGATGAAAGAAACGCATTGTCCGATATTATCCGATGTCCGATACTACCCAACTCTCCCCTATTATTAAAATACATTTATATATTTTTATATACTTGATCAAATTTCAGTACTTGAAATTCAGAATAAATTAATCTTGTCTCATAATCAAGTAGATTACACGAACAAATGTTGAGGTCTTTGTAAACACATTAGCGGAGTCAGGTTAGCCTTTGCAATTGCACTCCAACGTGTTATTTCGCATTGAATGAAAGATTGAGACAAAGCTAAATAAACCACATCCAGGACAAATCAGCATATAGGAACGCAGGGTTACAAATTTGTGAATTTTCTATAGCCTATTACAGAAGTATGTTACATGTTTATCCCATTTTAAGTGTTATAAATAATAGCACTCAAGTTTTTCACACGTGTGAACTGTGTAAAGGTAGAAGAAGAATTGCGTTTATTCAATTTTATGTTACTACAATCATGTAATGTCAAATTTGCAACATTATAGAGTTCGAATACTCTCAGAACAGAAGCTGGTAATGCAAAAGGAGTTGCAGTTATTTGAGAAATGTTCAAAGAAAGTAACCATTCATCAATAATGTTTATACCTTTATTAGCATTTTGGTAGGTAATATTCAAATTTGAACCACTAAAAATTGCTGTTATACCATCAGATATGTGTATACTATATTCTTATACTAAAATCCTTATGTAAATAGTATGCGACCTTTGATGTCTGAACTTAATTCTTCCTGTCAACATCTAAGTCTCCCTTGTCCAGTTGAATTTCGTAAATCTGTGACTAGAAAATTAATAGAGGAATTAAGAAATGCAGAATTCGAATCTTGGAAAGTAATGCCTGGAAGAGGCAGAGGTGTAGAATTGTACAGCCAAGTACCTAAAGCCAATGTCTGGACTATCTACATCTGAATGGGTAACCTGCCTTAAAATGAACGCCAATTTAGCAGCAGTTAGAGGAGTACCTGGTCGCTCTTTGGACGGATCCCGGTGCAGACATGGCTGCCCGGAGACTGAAACCCTTGCCCACGTCCAAGGTCAGTGTAACAGAGGTTTACTCCTCCGAAATGCCAGACATCATCATGTTCGATCCTTCGACTACCAAGAAAGGTTATATAATTGATCCTACCATGAGGATTGAAACGGGGAGTAGCCAGCCGGAGGATATCAATCAAGATCAACATTTATCTGCCAACAGTTGATTACTTCAAAGCAAAATACTAGCTTGAAAACATTGAGGTGATTGGTCTTCTTATTGGAGCTCGTGGTGTGATTCCCAAGTTCTTTGAAAGCTTCAGGAAGACTTTTGAACTACCACAGACACTTACTACTGACATCATAACTTCAGTTTTTAAACACTCTTGCCAAATCCTGAGTCATCATATTCACTCTGTTTAATTTCTCTTTCTTCACTTTATAATTCATATATTTTTATTTTAATTTTCTGTCAACAAATTTATGTAAACATTTAATATTTTAAAAATTCATGTAGGAGAGTATACTGAGTCCTTCTGGGCTATCTACAATGGGAGGCACTTAAAAAAAAAAAAAAAAACAGATGTTTTCTATATCGATCTTGGTAAGTCATTGGTGTATATAAAATAATGGAGGACCTAAAATCTCATAGGCTAAGAGAGGAAGAGGAAATAATCAGACTTTTTCATTTAGAGTAAGTTTTCCTGAACTTCACAAATCTGCTGTATTTTTTAACCTAATACCATTTTAGGATTTTAAACTTCATGGATACGTACGCACTTACCTGTAAAGTTAAATGATCATTCTTGGGCTGTTTCTATTGCAAGAGTCTGGCAAGATGAAAAAATTTGTAAGATAATATTCTGGTACTTTTCATAATCCAAAATGTCTTACGATTTTAAACTTGTACTGTAGCAATAAGAACAAAACGAATCCAATGTTACGTTGTTGAATATAGGCTATGATGGTTGTGGTTCATGATATAACTAAAGTAATTGAATCATTGATGAGATGAGAGGAAGAAAGTCCAAATTTCTTTCAAGTGATTAAAACTGAGTACATAAATTTTCTCTGTACTAATGGTACATCTTATGACGTAAAAAATAATTTTAATAAAGTGCAACGAGTATATTATGGTTCATTGGAACTTTGACCGAGTGGAAGAAGAAAAATTATCCGATCTGACTTCTTTATTCTATTAATTATAAAGACACGATTTACTCGATCAAGCAATACGTTGAAATATTATTAAGTCTTACGAGAAGACAATGTTTTTCAAGTTAATATCAAAGAATATGACGAAGATGATATTGATTAAAAAAATGATCAGTTGTTATTGACAGTCAAATTTAGGAACAGTTGCTATTTTATGTCTTCAGATACTTGATCTACAAATCAGAAATATCGCCTTATATCATTTTCCGAAAGCATACTGGACTAGTTGCTAAAGCTTACAGACTTTTTAAAGATTAGGCCTAATATAAGCAGGGTCAAAATGAAAATTCATTTGAAACATAAAAGAAGTCAAGGTGTAAATGTCATACTGTTAATAATAATAATAATAATAATAATAATAATAATAATAATAATAATTTTTATTTGAACGATCAATCAATCCATCTTCTTAATGTATCCAGCTGTTTGCCGACAACATAAAGTCCACTATAGTCCACTGTAGTATTTTCAGTTGTTTTTCACGAGAAATGAGGGGTATTTTGATCGGTGTTCATTATAGATGCCTGTTGCTAGTAGCCAGAGTTGGGGTGTAGTCAATATATACTGTAGAACTGTGTTTTCTGCAACTGGTACTGATGATTTTAATTTACTTCTTTTGTGGTTTATGGATGGACAGTATAGAAGAATGTGTTCCAGATCTTCATCATGATTATTACACCACAGACAAGTAGGATTATCAGAAATGTGAAATCAGTGTAGGTACAATTGAGTACAATGTGACCTGTTCTGGCTCTTGTTAAAAATGTTTGAACATGTCTGGGCAAGTTTTTGTACATTTCCAGGTCATTTGGTTTCTTTTGTACCGACTGTAAAATTTTTCCTTTGTCAGAAGAGAGCCAATTGTTGATCCATAGGTTCTTAAAATGAATATTTTATTTGAACGATAATAATGATACAATTTTGGTTGACACTGGCCGATGAAGCAAAAGCTTTTGGCTGAGAGTGGAGTTTACATTAAATAAATTTAAAAGTAATATTACATACTTAAGCGTACATTAAAATAATTATTTAATTGTTTAATTTAATTAAGCAAATATAAGTAAACAAAAGTAAAGTGAAAAATATCAAAATAATAATACAAGAAATACAATGAAATTATATCAGGTAAAACACAAAGAGTTGGTTAGGCTGGAGTGTAAGCCTTCGAGTCCCTCCTCCGTACAAGAGAGAGAGAGAGAGAGAGAGAGAGAGAGAGAGAGAAATAGAAAGTACAAGGGGGACGATGGCCCCTTTAAACAATAATAAAGTAAAATGAAAAAGTATTAAATAATACAATTGTAAAATAAATACAAAATATTATGCAGTAATATAATGGAGTAATATATTATCTACATAAATGACATTTTAGTTCTATTTTATTTATTAAATTTTGAAAGATTCATAACACAATTTTTTTCAAAATTTAATGTAAGAGGGAAATATCAAAAATGAAAAAAATATATATATGTATATAAATTTATTATAATATTAATCAGTATTTAAAAGCAGTTGAAGTGCTTGCTTTTTAAATAATTTATTATTGGAAGATGCTAATTTTGAATGTTTTTAATGAAGTTATTATATAATCTCGGGCCGAAATTTGAGGCATGCCTTAGTCCTGCTTCAGAATTGCATTTGGGTTCAAACAAAGGACATGATAATATAATATGTCTTCTTGTTCTGTAACCATGGTCATAATAGTTATTATTTTTATGATAGTATTTTATTAGTGTATATATGTATATTTGTTTAAAGGGTTAGGTACAGCTTACAGCAGTAAAATGTTTGGAAATATTCACCTTTTTTTTCCTTCATTACTGTATCTTGTACAATAATGAAAATTGGTGTATGTAAAACACTGTCCTTTTGCTATGTGAAAAAAATATTTTTACGATTTAAAAAATATTATTTATATTTTTTCTTTAAAAATTCGAAACTGTGGCAGTTCACTGTACAGTGATGAAGCTTTTCCCTCATAACTCATAAACTTGTTAACTTTTCATGTTCTCTCTCTTTTATTTTATTGCTGAAACTCATGTTTACAATATCATGATCTTTCAACTACATTCCTTAATAAATAATCTCTCTTTCACTTTGTGTTAGAAGAAAATACTGATACTTGACAATTTTTTAAATGAATTTATTTTTATCAGACAATCTATCATCAAAGGCATAGAAGTGATTTTGCTTCATATTGTAGATATGGCATGCATAAATATACACAAAAAATTTCATCACAGAATGTTGGATACTTTTTTAGTTATGAGGGAAATGCTTCATCACTGTATAGTGAATTTTGGAAAAAAAAAAAATATATATATATATATACATAATTTTTTTAAATCGTAAAAATATTTTTATCGTATAACAGAAGGACAGTGTTATACACATAATTTTCATTATTGTACAAGATACAGTAATGGAGGAAAAAAATGTTGAATATTTCCAAAATTTTACTCCTTTAAGCTGTACCTAACCACTTAACACTCAATACGTTAAATTCCTTGTATATGAGGCGTGTATGATAATCTATTTTTTCTTAATAGGCCTACATATTTTTATTATTCCTCTCTGTAATATTTCTGGCATGAGTGAAGACTTCATTGCCCCACCCTATGCTATAATGAGTATTTGAGACATTTAAAAAGTATCAACTTTGTACAGTATAGTTTTATTTTAAAGTACATCACTTAATTCAAAATAATATTTGTATTTTATTCTAAAATATATTACAACAAAAGAAATATATTTTCTTTTTTCACATAAAATGACTTTTTATTGAAAAGTTATTGAACAACGCAACAAAAATATTGGAGTTGTTAAGGGAAGAAAGAATATTTAGCCTATCTAGTGCAACTTCACATGTATTATGAAAATGTAGTTTCATTGTCATTGCATTCAGAAAGAAGAGTTAAAAATGTTTTAATGGTTTAACAAACCATAAGAACAGTAGTTCTGAGATTAATGTTTTAGTTGTCCCAAGATAAAATGTACGTAGACATATTTTCTTCTTCATCATTTATCTTTTCTTCTTTTAATCAGTGATTCAATTATGGTAGTAGCTGAAGGCACGTAAGAAATGAATGTTCTTCCTTCCTTGCGTTAGGTAGTGCTTCTTCAACATTACAGAAAAACACTTCAATACAGCTGAAGTTGAAAAGATCCCAGACTCTGCATAAATACTTACATTTAGCCTGTATCCACCTGAAGATAAATTGATGTTACCCTTTGTGTTTTTATTGTAATCAAATTTCGTGCTTTTTAAGTTTATCAAATACAGGAAATTATCAAATTTAGGAAATTCTAAATTTCATCCCTAAAACATCAGCTTGATGGCCCTAACTCCACAAGGAAAAATCCACAGAACAAATAAATAGGCCTAACTAAATAAACGTTATCATGCGCAAAAAAATTGTACAGATACGGAATTTAAAAATGAGCAGAGTCTTGGTAGCAGTTCTCCTCTATTTCGGCAACAAGCTTAGCAAGACTGTCCACAAGTAGCATACATTTAGGCGCCCTTGTTTACTGCACATGCGCAATGCGTTGAATCTGGAACTTAGTCAAATTAATGGTCCAATTGTTGTTTCTGGGTCTGTACATGGTGTCGAGTTAAAATAATAGTCACTTATCATGAAAATATATGAATTGGAACGATTAATGATATACAAAATTTTTATTTATTTAATTCTCTTAGTTCAATTGCGAAATAGGGATAACATTAAAACAAACTAGGGAAACTATATTAGAAACTAAGTTACAAGACAGTTACATTTTTTTCTTTTATATAACATTTCTAACTATCTAATTTAGACATTTATGAAATTATTAAGAATCTTAGTTTACGTTAAAATATGACTTCAGACACAAACGTAATAGGAATTGGACAATTCAGCACCAATAATTGTGAGGTATAGAGCAAGATTAGAGTTTGAAATGTAACAATACTGGACCTAAGTTAAAATATAAGCTGATTATTTATGGAGTGTGATAGGTAATTCACCTTTCAGTCAGTATTAATTCATATCAACACATTAGGCCTACTATTCTCTTAATATAAACTCATTTGATATAGGTTATTAGAATTCAGCATACATTACTTTAGAGAACTGTTTTAATCTAAAGTGCTAATTTTATTGTTTCAACCTTTATAATTAAATCAAAATCTTATGTTGTTATATAGACGTAATTTATTTTTGAGTTTATAGGACAAAATAAATATGTATTATTTTCTTCTTCTTCCTTTCCAAGAACTGGGGTTTATCCCGTTCCGCTCCAAAGATATTTAAGATATTTTATTTTACCACTTTGATATTTGAATTGCTAAATATTTTGCATAATTTGAAATTCAACTTGAACTATGTCGTTACAAAACTTTTGTGATAGTTTACAATTAGCTTTTGGGTATTCCACCGTATCCTAGAACTTGACATTTGCAGAAATTCCAAGTTCCAGTACACGGTGGAATATCCGAAAACCTATTTCTGATCACAGTCACCATGAAAGCCTAAAAATCCACATTTTTTTATAGCTGTTTCTTAAAATAGTTTAGTACAAAAAATTTTACTTTATTTGCAAATTTGGTGAAATATAGATGTATGCATAGTTTAATAATAATAATAATAATAATAATAATAATAATAATAATAATAATAATAATAATAATAAAAGCAGAAGATATTATCAAAGATATAGACAATCTAAATTCTTGGTATAGATCATGTCAGAAATTTGAAGAAAAACAATTAACCATTTGATGCCACGATGTTCTAAGTGGCATCACATGAATATCTTGTTGAACATATAAATCGACGAGTCTGTTAAAAGGGGAAATAACTTAAAATTTAAAGCTTTGAGATTAACTGCGTTTTAAAGTTTCATGTTGCTCTGATAAATCCAAGAATCATTGAAATTCCTCCAAATTCTGTTAATTATATTTCATTTATCGACAGGCCAGTTCAAAAGGGAAACAACTCAAAATTTAACATTTTTAAGGAACATGAATTTTAAAGCTTCATGTTGCTGTGAAAAATCCAATTAAAGTCACTCTAATTTGAAATGTATAGTATATGTATATATATATATATATATATATATAAACATCATTAACAGAATTTGGAGTAGTTTCAACTACCCTTTTATTTTTCACACCTACATAAAGCTTTAAAATGCAGATTTCTCAAAACTTTAACTTTTGAGTTGTTTCCCTTTTGAGTGATTTTAATTGAATTTTTCACAGCGATATTGATATGGAACTTTCAAATGCAGTTATCTCAAAACTTTAAATTTTGAGTTGTTTCCCTTTTGAGTGATTTTAATTGAATTTTTCATAGCGATATTGATATGGAACTTTCAAATGCAGTTGTCTTTAAATTTTGAGTTGTTTCCCTTTTGAGTGATTTTAATTGAACTTTTCACAGCGATATTGATATGGAACTTTCAAATGCAGTTATCTCAAAACTTAAAATTTTGAATTGTTTCCCTTTTGAGTCATTTTAATTGAATTTTTCACAGGGATATTGATATGGAACTTTCAAATGCAGTTATCTCAAAACTTTAAATTTTGAGTTGTTTCCCTTTTGAGTCATTTTAATTTAATTTTTCACAGGGATATTGATATGGAACTTTCAAATGCAGTTATCTCAAAACTTTAAATTTTGAGTTGTTTCCCTTTTGAGTCATTTTAATTGAATTTTTCACAGGGATATTGATATGGAACTTTCAAAACTTTAAATTTTGAGTTGTTTCCCTTTTGAGTCATTTTAATTGAATTTTCACAGGGATATTGATATGGAACTTTCAAATGTAGTTATCTCAAAACTTTAAATTTTGAGTTGTTTCCTTTTGAGTAATTTTTTTGAAGATATTGATATTTTAATTGTTATCTCAAAACTTTAAAATGAGTTGTTTTCCATTTTAATTGCGATATTGATATGGAACTTTCAAATGCAGTTACCTCAAAACTTTAAATTTTGAGTTGTTTCCTTTTGAGTGATTTTAAATGAATGTTTCACAGCGATATTGATATGGAACTTTCAAATGCAGTTATCTCAAAACTTTAAATTTTGAGTTGTTTCCCTTTTGAGTGATTTTAATTGAATTTTTCACAGGGATATTGATATGGAACTTTCAAATGTAGTTAACTCAAAACTTTAAAGTTTTGAGTTGTTTCCGTTTTGAACTAGCCCGTCGAAATTTGTACAAATTAATATATTATAAAATATACAAACAATTGGAGAAAAACAGAAGATGAACACTTGTATCTGCATGGAAAGGTGTGTGACAAAATTTATTATCACTGTACTGTGTAACATTCTGGCAGAAACTGACAGAAAAAATAGAAGCAAATAAATAAGACGACATAATGCTTGACAATAATGTCAAGATTTGGCAAATTATTGGTAGCAATATTAGCTGAAAAGAACATTATTGATAAGGTAGATGAAATATACTGTAGGCCTATACGGATTCTAAAATAGGCATAGTCTGTAACAGATGTGGAACGTACAGACCACTATCATACCAATTCTCAAGGATAAGTTCATTAAACATCTTCTTACCATTGTGGAACATCAGATATAACTGTGTAATATAGAACAAAAGTCTAGGCAAATTTTACATCATTTGCAAGACCCCTAGCTAACATCATAATCTTCCTAATTTAACCCTAATATCGTTTCTTATTGGTTGCTTCTTTTCTATCTCCAGCTTGTGGTTGTATGAAAATTAATAATAATAATAATAATAATAAAATTAATAATAATAATAATAATAATAATAATAATAATTCGGTGCACACATCCAGTCATAGTATTAATGCAAAATTTTGCAGAGAAAAGTTGATTTTGCAATATATTTAATAAATATCCGTATTTTTATTTAATTCTCTCAGTTGATTTTTATCAATATTAAATATTAATCTAAAACACTTTTTAAATACACTTCCTTTTTTATTATAAAATGAGCATTTAATGTAGTAGTCCAAAAAATGTTTCAAATGGTAAAATTAATAAATTTTACACACTGTTTTCTGATTTGTACTTAGATTTTTCATTTCTTTAATATAATCTAATGAAAGTGCAAGCACTATAGATCTTATAGGCTATTGAGATAGATCAGCTGATAAAGGATCTGGTAGGAATTTTTCTTTTAAATGTTTCTATTGATAAAACAGATTGCATTAGCAACTAAAAATGCTTTGGATACAATCGGTACTCACTATTTGAGTCCTGGCTAGGTACATTTTGAAGAAAAATAAACTGGAAATTTAAATTTCTTATATAAATATAATAATTTATAACATAATTCATCAAGATAAATATATTTCCGGATTAATTCGTAACGCTGTAACTGGATCTTGTTTCAGACTCTCTTAAGTTTTTCAACGATGCTTTCAACTATAACTTTTAGTGTTGATGTGTTTATCGTATAATGAAGACCTCACAATGTGTAGGGATTCGACAGGAAGCGGTCGTAGTATTTTGTATCAATTTTTTTAGTGACCGGCATTGTAAAGGAGTGCACGATATGCATTTGATATATTGTTTTTTTTGACTGAATAGAGACTAGAATGAATAGAGCTTACTTATAATGATTTATACTTTGCTGAGTCCTCAGATTTTAATAGTATTAGCCAATTATACTTGAATTTTAGAATAAATTGAAACTGTACCACGGCAAGAATTCCTTAGAAATTTTATTGAACTAACCTCTCAGTGAGAAATTTAATATAGTTTTTAGCACAATTCTTCTGTTACAATCCTTACCGAGCAAAATGTTCAAATTTAAATCTTCACATGTGAAAACAAAATGAGTAAATCAAAGTTAAGATTTCATCATAAATTGTTGAAGAATAAAAGTAATTTATTACATTCCACACGTTTCTTGACAGATATTTATTAAGTGGCATTGTTAACAGGAAGAAAATTGTTTTTGTTCCATATGTTGACCAAAGGCAAGTCATTTTTGTGTACAACATTCATACAACGGCAGAGTTCCACTCTTGCATTCATAACAGTTAATTTGTCTTCTACTATTTACACCAAATTTAACGATTTTTTGTTTATTGAGATAGGATTTCACTTGAAGATTATCTTGATTCTGTATTCGTATGATCCTCCAGAAAATTTTCCAACATGGCGACTATGCGAATATGTTTCTTTTAATAATGTGCGTTTGGAATTAAAGTTGTGTTGTAAGTTTTTGAAGTAGTTCACACATTTTTGTAATATCTACTGGATAAGAAAATAAATACTTTAGAAAATAGAAATTAAATAATTATTAATATTATGATTACTTAAAATTATTTCTGTATTATATTATATAATATTGATACATTTTGGTTACGTAATATATTCAGCATATTAGCATAATATTCCATTTATATTCGAGTACATACGTAAATTGTTAAAACACAAAAGTCCTTCACCAAAATTGTGTGTAATACATAAAAGTATCTTGTATAGTAAACATACCAAAACAACAATAAACATACGAATGGCGTTGACAGAATTGGCAACCTAACTACAGTTAATTCTCTCTACTTCTGTTACATAATTAATTAACTCTTGCTAATCCCCCTCCTGATTACCGAAGTTAAGTATATTATAGGCTAATATTTTGCAAAATTTACCATTAATTTCTTACGTGAAATCTATGTGATAACTATTTTATAAGTTTTGCAACACTTTAATTTATATAACGCGAGAGATTTTTTGTTGTTGAAGATAAATCATTCCGCACCTAATCATCTGGAATAATAAATACTTGTAAAGACATATAAAACAATACGTTGAAACACTGTTACGATTGATTTCATAATTATCAATAATATTCAAAGTTTCTATTTTTTCTATTGAAGACATTTGAAATACAGACAGTTTAAAATACCAGGCATGCCAACAAATGAAATTGTTTAATGTGATAGATCATTTTTAGAAACCACCTATCCCAAGCAGAGCAGAGATGTAAGAATTCAGTGTTTATATTCCGTTTAGTACGAAAAAAAAATTGTAGTAGCCTAAACAGTAACATCTTACTTGACTTAGATTGTTGTTGAAAACTTAAAAATAGTATCGGAAATATCGTTGATGCTAAATTTAGTTTCTTGCTTATGAATTGCATATTTCGTGATATAAAACGTGTATTATTCATAATTTAATATATTTTTTGTTGTTTATTGAAGATGCTGTGACTAAGAATAATAATAGATTCGCACAGAAAACTAAAAGTATTGGATTTTCTTCAGTATTTGCAAATTTATAGTGAATAAATTTGATTTAAATCTATTGTATCTTTCAACGTAGTTTGTTTCGTAATTTACCATGATTAAGGACTCATTTTTAAAGTACAGTATATAAAATGGAAATTTTCTTAATATATTAAAACATATATTTTAAATATATTGCATTATGCTTTACACGAAGAAAACTTTTCACCTTTTTTCATGAATTTGTAAAGCAATTCAAACTTATTTTGAACACATTAAAATTACTTGACACTTACAAAACTTTGGACACATTGTCGAATTTATTTGCCGCACATGAAAAATATATAAACCATACTTTGAAAGAATTGAACAAAATAACTCTGTTTTAAACGATAATCGGACACTGCTAGATGGTACGTCTTTACATGGATATTTCCTACAATCAATTTAAATAATTCTGAGGTTATTGTTGTTGACAAAAAATATTATTTAATCTAAACGCTGCTACTTACAAATATTAAACTAACGCAATATAATTAATTAAATAGAGCATTCGAGAGTTTTATTACTTACGTTACTAGAAAACACGTGAAGTTTGTCGCCATGGAAACGATATGTTAACCTATCGATAGTACAGTCGATTTTATTATACTTAAACAACATACTACCGTCATTTCGAATTCAAAACAATTGCACATGTTTTCAGCTGAGATTATGAGACACCACTGGCAAGTTTGTAACTTTGAGTTTAAATTTCTAGACAGGAAGTATTTATTTAAAACCACATTTTTTTTGTTGTTTTGAGGATGAAGGTAATCATTTAAAATCTTAGAGTGATATTGTGTATAGTTTATATGGTGATCAAACACATTTTAACTGCACAAATTCTAGTTCAATAATTCAAACAACACTTTTTAAGTATTATTACGTTACACCTTTGAATATTATTCTGTTGTTCTGGTATAACTATTTACGAGTATATTAAAAACTCTTTTAAGATTATTTATAGCTCTTTTTTTTTCTAATTTTAATTGTTAACCTCTATTTTCGTAACTTTGTGATTTGTGTGTGTTATTTGATATTATCTACCATCTGAAGTAAAATTCTGATTGTTGACATAGTATTTAATTATAACACGAAAGTGGATTATTACGGTTTTTGGTAGAATATCTCAGCTTTTTCACTATATGGCTTGCAGATAAACTAAAATATTTTCATTAAAACTGCAATTATAACATCGGGAAAATAAATTTTGATCTTCACAAGATAACTGATGTAAAATTGATATGCTATAAAATTAAATTTATTCGCTTACCATTTCTGTGTAGAGCTGGGAGTCATCACTTCTGCACGTGTTCACTTGGTGATAAGTAGACGAGTTTTTTAACAGACGACATGATCAGCAATTCACCTCTGTGTTTGACGAATGTCAGTGTGAAATAGATTGCTCGTTACGTTTGAAGCCTCAGTTCGTGCACTGCACCACCACTAAGCACCGCTTGGTATTGTTGAGTACCACGAGATGCGATTGTTGTCGTGGTGTTGTTGACACGGGCGTCCCGACGACTGACGGAGCGCCTCGACGCTCCTGGCCGCCACGTGTGTCAGGCGCGTACTGATGCCTCGGCCTGCGACTGGCCCAAGTGAATGGAGCTTTCCGCTCATTGGTCGGCGCCTCCTGACGTCAGAGCATTGATTGGGGAGGGAATGGTCTCCTCCTGTTTGACATTTACTCTTATATTTTTATTTTTAATAAATAAAACAAAGTGTTTCGATGGGGATTTTGTTATAAATAGAGCAGGGGGGTGTGGGGGTTGTTTGATGACGCTCCACGTGGTGTGACGTCACTTTTGTTTGTTGCTGCAGGGCTATCCTACTTCACTGTCATTCCGGGGATGTCGTGAACTGTCCAGTAACTGGAGCAAGCGGAATTGTTGTAATTGTTTGCGTCAAGTTGCGTTGAATCCGGAACAAAACTCAAAACTGTGTCACCATTTGACACCGCTGCGAACGGCGAATAACTTTATATTTCGTTCCCTTGCCTATTTGGGTTGTAGAGAGACGGGTTTCGGTTCCTGCATCCCTGATGACGTTAGGGCTCAACCGCCTGCTGTTCCTGAGAATCCCGGGGGCCGAAGTCTCCAGGAAAATTGGACAACCGTACAGGATTCTCAGTTTCGGAAGTCACATAGAAATAGTCATATAAATATATTTTTTTTTTGTCAGATCCTCAAAAAGCACCTTCAATGCATGAAAAAATAGCTCCTCATTTTTTGTCAACAGCACACACTAAAAGGGTTTGTTTCATCTTCAATGAAGGAATGGATTTTATGATTTTGGCCATAAATTCAAGGGCGGTTCCGGAGACCAACTTAAGGGAACCAGGTAGTGATTAGAGGTAAAAAATTAGATTTTTTTATTTTGTGTTTAAAAAAAAAAGTTTCACGAATGAAGGAATGGATTTTATGATTTTGGCCACTTCAAAATCATCCACCTCGAAAAAGTACAAAACTTCCTCTTTAAAATAATATAAATTTGTGGGGGTATTTCTTCAGATATGCCCTTTAAATGATCTCTTTAAATTTGGCAGGTGCATCTAATTCATACTTCATTCATTTTTTAAATGCAATTTTCCATGAAGTTGACATTTTTCAAACAAGTGCATTTTTCTCTCAAACTACTGAATCAATTTACATGAAATTTTTTACAGTGTTTTCTGCAGGCTGTGTTCTACACAGTAGACCTATTAAGGTTTAAGAATGTGACACACATAACACGAGAAAAAATATATACGCATTAAAAAAATTACAAAAATTGTTAAACAAAGTGCAATATTTTTTCTGTTTCATTAGGGGTGAAGTATTTAACTAAATTTTATTTTAGAATTATTTGATAACTTAACAAAATACAAAGTATATTAGTCAAGAGTGTAGCAAGTAATGTGCACCTGAAGAATGAGGTACACTTAGCAAAGTGGAAAAAGAGGTTATCGGTTAGGGCCTTTATTTTGCACTCGAATACGGAATTATTTAGTTGCCTTTTATATCACTGAATTCAGAATGACTGATTGTATAAGCATGGAAATTTTTATTCCACTCTGAGCACTAAAACCCATTATATTATTAGAAATATTGAACTAAACTTTTGTATCGGACTGTTTCAATCGCATAGACATCATTATTATCCCCTTAATATCGAAAGATTATCGGATTCATTTTATGGTTGAGATGGATTTATTGGTTATCTTTTCCCATGTACTCATTGTTAGTTATTATTATGGCAGAACGTATTTCAGTCACTCATTAAGCGAATGAAGTTAAATATGATAATCTTCAGCATGATTATCACCACTGACAACTAAATCACACCACTATCATATTAAATTTATTATAAATTGTTGTTATTATTATTATTATTATTATCATTATATTATTATTATTATTATTATTATTATTATTATTATCATTATATTATTATTATTATTAATATTATCAAGTTCGTAATTATTATAATCAACTTTGTAAGTTTCTTCATAATCTTAATGAAATAAATAATTAACTTATAATTATCACTTCCATCTGCCTTCATCTTCATATTCTTCTTCGTTTTATATTCATTTTCTCTATCTTAAAAATCCATCTTCATATTCACCATTGTCTATTTGTTATTCATAACCTCATTCTAGGGGTAGAAGAAGATATCAGATGATAGACGACACTAAGATATATATCATAAGAGGAAACAAAGGAGAAGGTAGAATATAGGAAACACTGAAGAAGGCTGGGTTTGCAGTGAAAGACCTGCCCTTGGCAAAACACTATGTGAATGAATGAACCTCATTCTCATATAAAATTCATCTTAATTTTCATATCAGTTTTCTCCTCATGTTCATAATGTCCATCTTCATCATCATGTGTGTTAAATTTATTTTCGTTCTCATATTCTTCACTTTTATCACCATATTCTACTTCTTCTTCGTCATCATCATCTCTTAGTCTTTATTTTCATCATCCCCATCCCCATATCCTACAGTACATCTTTATTCTTACACTTTCATCTTCATCACAATATTACTATCTTCATCTTCATCGTACTCTTTACTTTCATTACTTTCATCCTTATATCCTTCATCTTTATTTCCATATTTTAATATAAATTCTCATATTCTTCATGTTTATCCTAAGACTTTCGGTTTCATATTTATCCCCATATTTTTCCATTTTAATCTTTTTTATTCATCTTCATCCCTGTATTTTTCACCTCCATCCTCATATTATTCATCCTGATATTCATCGTTGTTCTCGTATTTTCACTTTTATCCCGATATTTTTCATTTTAATCTTTTTATTCATCTTCATCGTTATACACTTTTCATCTTCATCTCTGTATTTTTCATCTTTATCCTGACATTATTCATCCTGATATTCATCGTTGTTCTCGTATTTTCACTTTTATCCCGATATTTTTCATTTTAATCTTTTTATTCATCTTCATCTTTATACACTTTTCATTTTCATCTCTGTATTTTCATCTTTATCAACTTTTAAGCAGCCATGATGGATTGACATTATTCATCCTGATATTCATCGTTGTTCTCGTATTTTCACTTTTATCCCGATATTTTTCATTTTAATCTTTTTATTCATCTTCATCGTTATACACTTTTCATCTTCATCTCTGTATTTTTCATCTTTATCCTGACATTATTTATCCTGATATTCATCGTTGTTCTCGTATTTTCACTTTTATCCCGATATTTTTCATTTTAATCTTTTTATTCATCTTCATCTTTATACACTTTTCATCTTCATCTCTGTATTTTTCATCTTTATCCTGACATTATTCATCCTGATATTCATCGTTGTTCTCGTATTTTCACTTTTATCCCGATATTTTTCATTTTAATCTTTTTATTCATCTTCATCGTTATGCACATTTCATCTTCATCTCTGCATTTTTCATCTTTATCCTGACATTATTCATCCTGATATTCATCGTTGTTCTCGTATTTTCACTTTTATCCCGATATTTTTCATTTTAATCTTTTTATTCATCTTCATCTTTATACACTTTTCATCTTCATCTCTGTATTTTTCATCTTTATCCTGACATTATTCATCCTGATATTCATCGTTGTTCTCGTATTTTCACTTTTATCCCGATATTTTTCATTTTAATCTTTTTATTCATCTTCATCGTTATACACTTTTCATCTCCATCCCTGTATTTTCCATCTTCATCCTGATATTCTTCGTTGTCCTCGTATTTTTCACCTTCATCCCCATAATTTTCATTTTCATCCCTATATTTTTAATTTCCATCACCATATTTTTCATCTTCATCATCATATTCCTCTTATTGATCCTCTTGTTCGTCATCCTCATATTCTTCATTTTCGTCCTCACATTTTTCATGTTGTCCTGATATTCGCATTTTGTCCTCATCTTCGTTAAATGTTATGTTTTATTTAACGACGCTCGCAACTGCAGAAGTTATATCAGCGTCGCCGGATATGCCGGAATTTTGTCTCGCAGGAGTTCTTTTATAAGCCAGTCTACTGACATGAGCCTGTCGCATTTAAGCACACTTAAATGCCATCGAACTGGCCAGGGATCGAACCCGTAACCTTGGGCATAGAAGGCCAGCGCTATACCAACTCGCCAACCAGGTCGACCTCATCTTCGTCATATTCACATTCATTCTCATACTCATCTTTATTGTTATCTTTATCTTCAACACATGCTTCATCATCAACTTCATATTATCGCCTTCAACTTCATATCCATAGCCCTGGCCATCACCAACATTACTGTTACACTACTAGACCTATCGCCTCCAATAATGTAACGACCGCAGTCTCAGCTATCAGAAACATTATCACCTCTACCATGAACACCAGTACCACAGTATCCACTATGACTATCACATCACTGACAACTTTAGCATTGTCAAAAATATCACACCATCAACACTATCATGTCCGCCAGTATCACAACGTCAGCCATTTTTCATCTTCGCCTGTAGCACCACTACAACAAGTACTATCTCTGCTAACCCCAAAACCATCATAACCATCATCATCATAATCATCATCAGTTCTACTGCCAATTTCCAACAACATTACCTCAAAAACAACCATTTCTGAGACCAAAATTTCCATAATGTTTAATAATACCATCTCCAAAACCAATATGTAAATGAGAAATAATGTATTTATGGAACCAATATTTCCATAATCTTTAATACTACCATCTCCAACACAAATATTTATATGAGAAACAATATATTTCTGGGACCAGCATTTCCATAATCTTTAATACTACCATCTTCAACACAAATATTTATATGAGAAACAATATATTTCTGAGACCAGCATTTCCATAATCTTTTATACTACCATCTCCAACACAAATATTTATATGAGAAACAATATATTTCTGAGACCAGCATTTCCATAATCTTTAATACTACCATCTTCAACACCAATATGTATATGAGAAACAATGTATTTCTGGGACCAGCATTTCCATAATCTTTTATGCTACCATCTTCAACACCAATATGTATATCAAAAACAATGTATTTCTGGGACCAGCATTTCCATAATCTTTAATACTACCATCTTCAACACCAATATTTATATGAGAAACAATATGCTTCTGAGACCAGCATTTCCATAATCTTTTATACTACCATCTTCAACACCAATATGTATATGAAAAACAATGTATTTCTGGGACCAGCATTTCCATAATCTTTAATACTACCATCTCCAACACAAATATTTATATGAGAAACAATATATTTCTGAGACCAGCATTTCATAATCTTTAATACTACCATCTTCAACACCAATATGTATATGAAAAACAATGTATTTCTGGGACCAGCATTTCCATAATCTTTTATACTACCGTCTTCAACACCAATATGTATATGAAAAACAATGTATTTCTGGGACCAGCATTTCCATAATCTTTTATACTACTATCTTCAACACAAATATGTATTTGAGAAACAATGTATTTCTGGGACCAGCATTTCCATAATCTTTTATACTACTATCTTCAACACAAATATGTATTTGAGAAACAATGTATTTCTGGGACCAACATTTCCATAATCTTTTATACTATCTTCAACACCAATATGTATATGAGAAACAATGTATTTCTGGGGTAGCATTTCCATAATCTTTATACTACCAATCCACAAATGCATATAGAGTGTATTAGTTGGGAGACCGGAGGAAAAATACCTTTAGGGAGGCCAAGACGTAGATGGGAGGATAATATTCAAAAATGGATTTGAGGGAGGTGGGATCTTTGATGACCAGAGACTGGATTAATCTTGCACAGTATAGGGACCGATGGCGGGCTTATGTGAGGGCGGCAATGAACCTTCGGGTTCCTTAAAAGCCATTTGTAAGTAAGTAAGTAATGTATTTCTGGGACCAGCATTTCCATAATCTTTTATACTACCATCTTCAACACCAATATGTATATGAGAAACAATGTATTTCTGGGACCAGCATTTCCATAATCTTTTACACTACCATCTTCAACACCAATATGTACCTATATGAGAAACAATATATTTCTGGGACCTGCATTTCCATAATATTTTTCACTACCATCTTCAACACCAATATGTATATGAGAAACAATGTATTTCTGGGACCAGCATTTTCATAATCTTTTATACTACCATCTTCAATACTAATATGTATATGAGAAACAATAACAAGTATTTCTGGAACCAACACTTCCATAATATTTAATACTACCATCTCTAATACAAATATTTATATGACACAATATTCTGGGACAAAAATTTCCATAATCTTTAATACTATCATCTGAAACACCACTATGTGTAGGAAAAGCAATATATTTCTGGAACCAGCATTTTCATAGTATTTTATACCACCATCTTCAACATCAATATGTATAGATTATGAGAAACAATGTATTTCTGGGACCAGCATTTTCATAATCTTTTATACTACCGTCTTAAACACCAATATGTATATGAGAAACAATATATTTCTGGAACGAACATTTCCATAATCTTCCAAACCTATATATACATATTTCATATGAAACAATATCTTCAACATTGCCATATCCGCTATTAGTAAAATGCAACTGAGTCTCTATCACATTCGCTACCATCTCCCTCACAACCAACAACCAAATGTGTTTGAGAATAAGATGCTTAGGAAAATATTTGGGGCTAAGAGGGATGAAGTTACAGGAGAATGGAGAAAGTTACACAACACAGAACTGCACGCATTGTATTCTTCATCTGATATAATTAGGAACATTAAATCCAGACGTTTGAGATGGGCAGGGCATGTAGCACGTATGGGCGAATCCAGAAATGTATATAGAGTGTTATTTGGGAGGCCGGAAGGAAAAAGACCTTTCGCGAGGCCGAGACTTAGATGGGAGGACAATATAAAAATGGATTTCAGGGAGGTGGGATATGATGGTAGGGACTGGAATAATCTTGCTCAGGATAGGGACCGATGGCGGGCTTATGTGAGGGCGGCAATGAACCTCCGGGTTCGTTAAAAGCCAGTAAGTAAGTATTATTATTATTATTATTATTATTATTATTATTATTATTATTATTAGAGAATTGACCGTTAATCACAGCGTACTTAATTATTTTCATTAGATACACTTAAATCTTACAGTAAATTGTATTTATTTATTCTAATTCCATTACCCTAATTTGTATAGACATTCACGCAGTCATAGGCATTTTCCAGATATCTTGTCCCTTTTTAATTGCACAGGAAAGAAATCATCTTTACAGTGGAAAAAAAAAACCGGTCATAATTCTCGAAATAACATAGTATTAATTCAGTTTATAGCACTTATGGCTACAAGCACAATGGTCGTATTATGTTGGGCTTCTGAGGAAATTTCGTCCTTCTCCCATTATGATTATCTGTCTTGAATTCTCTCTCTCTTGCACACGTTTTCTTACAAAGCGACGATGTTCATTTTGACTGTATGATCAGACTCTATCAATTCGGTCTCTTAATATTGATGTGCATTACTGAGGTATGGTAGGAGAAAATGGTTCATAGTTCATTTCTTAGACTGCGAATAGAGCCCTTGGAATCTGTTCGAAACTCGTCAATGTTATCCTGGAAGTTGAATGATATTATTTTAGACATTTGCAGAAAAGTATACAGTTTGGGCATGGATAATATTAATTTATTATTATAAAGTTATTATGATAGTAGGAAAAATTTCTCGCTGGTTATATTATGATGAAAAGATGGGAGTTTCGATATATGACAATCAACAATGCATAATCTGAAAGGACAAAGGAAGATCGTAGATGAATAAAATGGCTACTACAAATCAACAGCGGGCACAATGTGTTCTTTGGTATGTTAAATTTGAGTGTGTTAAAAGAGTTCAAAGGGAATTTCGACGTGAGTATGGTGTGCGTAATGTACCTAAATACGATTACATAATGTTGTGGTATCGAAAATTTGTGGAAACAGGTTCTGTGTTAAATAACATGCAGGAAGTCGCAGGCGAAACCCAGTACGAGAAGCAGCTATCTCTTGGTTTGGTCTCCAAACTCCCCAGATCTAACCCCTCTTTATTTATTCGTGTAGGGTTTTGTTAAAGACATTCTCTATTCACAGAAACCCAGGAACATTGATGATCTGAGAGTAAAAATTACTCAAACTTTTCAACAAATCACCCCTCTTATGTTACAACGGACATGGGCTGAATTGCATCACCGTTATGAGTTGTGCAGGGTGCGCAATGGGGGTCATGTTGAGCTCTGAGGAATCTCCGATCTTTCAGTGTTGTATGCACAAAGTTTCAGTAGTAAATGTTTTAAGGTGTTTTTTATTTTATCCATACCCAAACGGATCACCCTGTATTATAAAACATTTAAGTAAATTTGTGCTTATGAATAGATGACAAAAAAAGAGCTTAATATATGTTTCAACTTTAATATGTTTTCTTTCCTATACAATAGTATTCCAATTACTTCAAGCCCACTGTATCCTGTCAAATATAATATACGACATATTAAAATTCGCAGGATACAGTGGGTAGATAACAGGGAAGTGGAATTAATGTGAATTCTCTGGACCAGAATTTGACGTACTTGATGAAAGAAACAGGAAACAAATGGTTGCTAGCAAGAAATACAAAGAGAGTTTATGTAGAATTCCAGGACCTACGCAAAATATCGACTACACTGATGATTTCAAAATAAGATGGTAATATTCCTATAATGGAGTTATGATAAAATAAGAGAAAAATCCTACAGGATATGCTCGGGATAGAAACATTGTCTAGTTGGCGAGTAGTCATTCAACTGATTCCTGATGCTATTCCAAACTCATATGTAGGGTAAAGGTTGTTAATATTGTGATATTAATAATATTATGATAGTTCTTCTTGAGAATTTTTTACAATTTTTCTGAGCGAGAGGAAGATCGGTTTTTTTTCGTCAACTTATTGAGGGAATATTCGTGGACAAGTTTCTGCACAAAACCGGTCCTTCTCTTGCGCAGTAGAATTGTAAAAAATTCTCAAAAAGAACTATCATAATTAAGCTGCGGATTAATACCTATATGCCTATTTTAAAGGGACACTCAACTATATTTTGGAACTTTTTTCCTATTTGACCAATCTTTTTCAAATTTGAAGAAAGAAAGTAACATGCAAAATCTCAGCTCATGAGATCCAATACTTTTCAAAATAAAAAATATTTCAATTTTTAATCAATCATTAATTGAAATATCACTTTTAATTATCATTTTTTTTTTTTGGCTTTGTGCATTTGACTGTGACTTCTCAGTGAATAGGGAAAGAATTCTGCATATTGATTTAGTTCTGTCACGTAAATTAGTGTAGAAATTTAATTTTTCATTTCTATGACCCTTTTTCTCCAATTTTTAAGTTGAGTGTCCCCTTAATCCTTAACCTAAAAGCGGAAGATTTTAGGTTACATATCCATTTTAAGACATTGTGAGTATTATCTGCGAATTCAATAGTGCCTATAATTGCCTATTTGCTTATAAATGCCTAAAAGTTGCCTAAATATCCGTATTATATATTATACTTGAATTTACTAACCATTCTATTGACACTTTTTGAATCTGTAATTTGTTTCTTTTTTATCTAGCAGAGGGAGTGCTATAGAACTTCGATAATTTTGTGTGTTACGTTTTACTGCCACCAGAGCGCGGAGAGATCGAATAATTTAAAATCAACCAATAAGAAAAAAATATATTTCGAAAGCCGCATGAATCATTGTGGTAGTTGACTAGGGTAGTTGTTTTAAACTGGGTATCCGTTTTCTGAGTTTGTGAATTGAGTATGGAGTTGAGGTTTCTGCTGTAATACGTGAAGTACACCGTGTCAAAGCAAAAGTCATCAGAAGGACTGATTGGAAAATACATTGATATTACTGCGTTTCCACTGGTTTGTTCCCCAGCTGAGATTGGATCCCTGAAGTACTGCCCCATCACTTCATGTGAAGTGGAAGGGAGTTTCTCCCAATTTAAGAACATTCTTACAGACAATAGACATCAGTTCTCAGTACAACATTTGGACGAATATTTAGTTATTCACTGCCATAATGACATTCCTATAGAAACTAGTGTATAATGCTACGCTATGGTCGTGTTAGCCATTAAGAATTAGAAATTTGTTAGTGCCTTTTTAAGTGCCTATTTTAGAATTTTGAATGCCTATTTTGCCTGCCTATTTCAACTGTTTTAGTGCCTAAAAATCCGCATCTTGATTATAATATTATTAGTATCACAATTTACCAACCTTTACCCTACTTACGCTTTATTGGCCCATTGTACCTGGATCATACGAGGAAAGACCTGCCGTCCAGATCTGTCGTTTTTCTGTATGTAAGACTGTATATCCAATGAGAGATGAATTCCAGAACTGTATGAGATATAAATTATATCTGTAACAATTATATAATAATCCGTGCTCTGATTCTAATGCAGTTTTGTATTGTCACTGCAACAGGGTGGCGAGATCTTCGAAGTAAATCTTCTACATTTTATAATAATCACTTAACATCAATAATTATTAATACACCCTAAAGGCTGGTTCACAATAAACCGGCAACGAGAACCAGAATGAAAACGAGAAGCAGAGGACGTGAATATGAAATTTTTTGATTCACAATAAACCGAGAACGTAGACGACTATGCATATCGATATGTATGTCAATAACGATATGTAAAGTCGATATTACGCATTCTGATGTTATTTGTGTATAATTGACCAATGGCGTTCTCTCATGAGTACAAGGCAGCCAACACAAACACAGGTTAACCAACTTCAAAATTTCAACTGAAAAATTTCATTAGGTACGGTACTATAAATATGCCCATGCATCTTTATTATCACAACCTATTTTAAGTCTACCATAATGTAAAATAATTAGAGAAGAAACATTTGTAATAGAACAAAAATGAACACAACAGTAGTTATTGAATTGAAGCATGAATATGTAGTGTGCAATACAACCAATACACTAATAAAATATGATTCACTTACAATCGGTGTTCAAAGATGCAGCTATTGAAAGCCACGTATTCTCCTTCATTTTCTCATCTTTATACGAGGCGCGCCGCTTATCGTAAATGTGAGGATTTCAATATTAGAATCTCATCAAATAAAACTTGCTCCATGAGGCACAGCACAGAACAAAATAATGCATAGGTTATGTCACAGTCTCCTTGCTACAAAATATACGACGACAAAATAGATTTTAGATGGCAATAGAATGAATCTAGTGGGCTGTGAACGGAAACGTGAATGCCAAAGTTGAAACTTGGCCAACTCTCCGTTTCCGATCTCGGGCTCCGGCAAGCCTTTTCGTTAATTGTGAATTCTCACATTTAAATGTATACATTTTAACAATTTTACCGTTTTCGTTTTCGTTCCGATTCTCGTTTCCGGTTTATCGTGAACCAGCTTTTATTGTTAAAAAGTGGTGCTGCTCCCTTCCATTGATGATTCCCAAGTATTATAGAAGGATTAAGATGAAACAATTGTTTCATCTTAATAACTATTCAAAAGATTGCTCCCCTAATATTGATTTCATATTCACTAACCATAAATATACAAATCACCATTTTACAAATATCTTATCCAGGAACTCCACAGTCTTTAGTGAAGTTTGTTACGTCAAATTAACAATAAAGAAGGAGACTTTACAAATTATGGAGATATAAATTTCTGCTCTTGAATCGTTTTTATGAATATCCAATTTCATGATAAAGTTCATGTATAAATTCCTACTGAAACGATAACCACAAACTGAAACAGAGTTATCAAATATGGAACGTGGGTGTGAAATTATGAAGAAAATCACATTCCCACGCTGCGAACAACGTTAATGTCATTTAGCGGTGCTGAAATGTCAGAATCGCGGTCTATAGTATAGAATCTAGTTTCAGCACTGAAGTGTGTTCATAAAGGTCATTCCAATTTGGAAATTTAAGAGCTATACACCCGCGTCCAATTTTTATTTTGTTGCGTCATTGTCGTTATGCGTAAGCAGCAGGAGCGCGCCATGGTAACCGTATTAGTTAACATATACAGCGTGTTTAAAAGCATTTGAAACAGCTTGCTATATTAATCGTTATTTATAATCCTCAGTTCTGACGAGAGATCAGCAAGAAAACACGTTTGTAACTCAAGTGATAAGCTGATTATATTAGTAGTACTGTATTCTCTGGCATGTAAGTAGACGAAAAAAAGGTGATATTAGTATTGGTAGTTCTAGTAGTACTTGTCTGTAGTGGTAGTTACAGTGATACTTGTCTGTAATGGTATTTATATTGACAATTGTCTGATGTGGTAGTTCTAGTAGTAATGTCCGTGGTGGTAGTTCTGTAGTACTTGTCTGTAATGTTATTTGTAGTGATACTTATCTGATCTGGTATTCTAGTGGTATTGTTCGTAGTGGTAGTTATAGTAGTACTTGTCTGTAGTGGTAGTGCTAGTGTTACTTGTCTGTAGTGTAGTTACTGTGTTACTTGTCTGTAGTGGTAGTTCTAGTGTTACTTGTCTGTCGTGGTAGTTAGTGTTACTTGTCTGTACTGGTAGTTCTAGTGTTACTTGTCTGTAGTGGTAGTTCTAGTGACATTAATAGTGGTAGTTCAGATGGCATTAGTAGTGGTAGTTCAAGCCGCATTAGTAGTGGTAGTTCTAGTGGCATTAGTGGTGGTAGTTGAAGTTCAAGTGCCATTAGTAGTGGTTTCTTGGTACAAGTAGTGGTGATTCTGATGTTTTTTTGGTTGAATAATTTCGAGAGAAAAATTGTTCCGGGGCCGGGTATAGAATCCGGGACCTTTGGTTAAACGTACCAACGCTCTCCCAACTGAGCTACCCGGGAACTCTACCAGCCACCGATCCAATTTTTCTCCAGTATCCACAGACCTCAAAGTGGGCTAGCTCTCAGTGCAACCAACATTGATGTGGTATTTCTGTGTGACATTAAAGTGGTAGTTTATTTAACTTGCCGTATCAACTATCGAGGTTATTTGCGTCGATGAGATTGGTGATAGCGTGATGGTATTTGGGAGATGAGGCCGAGAGTTCGCCATAGATTACCTGGCATTCACCTTACGGTTGGGGAAAACCTCGGAAAAAACTCAATTAGGTAATCAGCCCAAGCGGGGATCGAACCCGCGCCCGAGTGCAACTTCAGATCAGCAGGCAAGTGGCATTAGTGGTGAGCCACGCCGGTGGCTGATTCTGATGGTACTAGTAATACTAATACAGGTAGTGACGGTTCCGGTAGTACTATTGTTGGTGGTGGTGGTGGTGGTGGTGGTGGTGGTACATTCAGTTGTTATTCCTGGGAACACTTCAATTAAAACATAACCTCGATTTAGTGACTGAACCATTAATAGCTACTATTCCAGACTTGTGTAACATTCAAAAAAAAAAAATTATGAAATGTTAAAGAATATTCTGAAAAAATATATCAAATTCTCTGTTTCATTCATGATAGGCTAATATAATCCCATTCTCTAGAGTTAGAACATAATCTTAGCGCTGGGGTGGAGAATATAACTGAATACCACCTAGCGCAAGAGGATGCTCTATAGACCAGTTTCGTCCATTCTGAAATCTGCAAAGGGTAAGCCAGTTGAATTTGTATCTGCTGATTTACCCTTCTAGCAGCTACGAGTGCTGTATTTCAATACCTCACATTAATTCAGAGAGAAAGGATTATTAGCTCATTAAGATTTTTGAAACCAGTTAAAGAAAATAAACTATAATACCGTTTCAAAATGTAATATTTCACATTTTATATTAAATCGTTAAATCATTATTCGCCATAAAAAAATTACTTAAACATTACGATTTTTCGTCATTTGTCACAAATTTAATATCGAGTTGAACAAAAATGAATTGGTGCTTCTACATTACCATGAGATAGTGTTACTCAATATTTTTAGTATCTTTCAAAATACATTTTTTTATTCTTGTTAGATTTGAGAACTAACAAAAGTTGATTGTTTTATTGCAAAATTATTATTATTATTATTATTATTATTATTATTACATTATTATTATTATTATTATTATTATTATTATTATTATTATTATTATACATATATAATAGTTATTGATACAATAGTAATAAATTATTTAAAATGTTAATGAACCAAGAAAAATAAGAGTTGGTATTGTAAAAGAAAATATACGGTACCTATGTAAATTGCAATAATTATTATCAAAAAGTACATATTTATATAGGCTACCTAGTCAGCAGGATACTACCCCTTGCGACAATCCCGCGTATCCGTGGGGTACTATAGATTGAATACCACTACTTGTTAGTGAATACTCGTAGATGAATGGAAAAAACACACACATACACATTTGCAAACACAGCGCCTGACAGAAGCTGCCACCAGTGAAACATCCTTGTTAGTGAAGTAATCGCCATAACACGGCGTATTGTTTTTTTAAACATAATTGTCCTCGTAAAATCACCGTGTATTTAATCCATTGTTAATGGTTTTCCCCAAATTTGTATCTTAAAAATGTGTAAAAATACAAGTCCCATCGTCATAAAATCATCATCATCATCATCAAAATCAGAATAATCATCATTATTAGTTGTTGTGGCTTAAGATATTGTTGTATATGCATTCATCTGAAGTCTCCGCTATTTCAACATTAGAAAGCAAATTTTGCAACTTTATTATTAGGATGTCACTCAGAAAACTAAGTTATGTGGAAGAGATAAAATATTATTATTCGGGTGAAGTATTCAATATTTCAACAAAATATAAATAAAATATTCAAAGTTGGTATCGAAATATAGATTCTAAAGAAAAAAAAATGTCCAAAAACAAGAGACGGTAAACGCGAGATTCACAAGACTACAAGATTGAACAAGAAAAAGAAATCATATTAAGGAAGAAAAGATCAAATGAAACTAAAACATAGCAGAGATCATAATTGAATCGGGGATTGCAGAAACAGCACATGTCATGAAATAGTAATATGCGTTACAAGAGCGGTATTTTGAAGTTTTCATGTTCGAGGAAAAGCTTGAAAAAGCGAAACGTAGTTGAGCTTTTTTAATTTCCGAGAATTGAAAGAAAACATACCGCTCGTGTATCTGTGCGAAGATCGTTTATTACATAACTGAAAGAGGAATTTCTAATTAGTGGCAATGAAATCTCCATCTTGGTTTCTGTTCAATGACGGCAAATTTGCAAAACAAAAAATCTATCTTCAACATTGTTGCTTTAAAATGTTTTCTGTGTTTACTATACTCCAGCAGGCCGTGATATACTTCTGTCTTTTTTTTCCCCAGTCTATAAATGCGAACTTAAAACAAACGGTAAGATTATGTAATGATTTATTTTTCACTTTAATATTTTAACAATATTATTTATATAACATATTGCAGTAATAACATCGGCATCTGGAATCTTGTTGATTTTTTCACGGCTTCCTTAATATTACTTGCATCACGAATGCAGTAACTTTAGTGGAGTTGTAGAGTTTATTTAATTTTTGCAAATATTTAAAAACAATAATTAACATTGCAAGTTAGGTGAAATTGCAGTGGTAAGTTTCCAATTTATAATTATTACTATAGTGAACGTCTCTAAAAATAATATGTTAAAAGCCTAAAGCAGTAAAATCAATATGTCACTTAAGCGATAAGAAGAGGGAAATTGTTAGGTTGGGAATACTGAATGTGGAATTTTAGACTTTCCGCGGATTGGTTTTGTGCGGAAACCAAGCAAATACGCACGATCTCGCACAAACTAAATTTTCCAGTAGACACAAAAACGGTATTACTGATAGTAGATCACATCATTGGTTATAGTACTGGCTTCTTCAGACAGAAGCCTAATAGATGTGTCGTTTTATACAAAATTTATTGGAATCTAATGAATTATTAATGAAATCAAATCAAATATAAGCTTGACATGTGCTGTTTCTGCAAGGAATCAAATTTTTAGTATAATCATTTCAGTTCTACTAAAGTTTATGTGTCAGATTAGGGATATAATATATCCATAGGCCTACTGTGTACTTAATACTTAAGTTCACCATATAAATGAACTTATTTTTCCACAATAGGCACTGAAGAATATTATTGTAAAATTTATATTCATGTGGTATGTAACGCATTAGTTTGCATATATATAGTCAAGCTTCTCTCTTTGATTTGGCACGATTTTGCCTGGATATTCCAACGAAGAATCTAAATATGGTATTCTTCTTTGTACTTACAAACATTCTCACGGGGGCAGATAAAAAATTATTATTTTTTCTTTCATTTTAACAGTGTCAAAAGAAGTGCTTACACAAATTTTGGCCACTAAAGCGCAATTACGAAGACCGTAAAAATAAGTTTCCCTGGTGCCGTTTACAGAAAGACAACAAAATCTCATGGAAAGTTTTATTGGAACATAGGGTAAACTAGGGTCTGTTGGGCAGTCGGGCATGTTGGACACTTTGTACTTTAACGTGGTTACCTCGTCATTGACATTCTGCTAGAAGTCAATGAATGTGGGGCTACTTAGGTTATTGACTTCTAGCAGAATGTGGTGCCCACAAGTGGCGAGGTAACACGTTAAAGTACAAAGTGTCCAACATGCCCGACTGTCCAACAGACCCTAATTTACCCTATAGCAAATTTTGAGTTATTTTTCAATGTATTCGCCACCAGAATTGAGACATTTTAGTGGGATAAATGTTTGTATCCTTGTGTCGTAGATGTCTACGGTCTGGAATCGGAACCAATGTGTCGGCACATGTCCTTGAAGTGAGCTGTTTCTGCGCGCTTCCAGGATTTCACAGGTCTCCAAATGTGATATACCCAGTTTCTGCATGGAATGATAGTCCTATATCAACAGTCCATGAAACTCGAATAAACTCATTTCGCCACAAATAGTGACATGTACTGTTTCTGCAATCCCTGATTCAATCCCATACCAATCTTTCCTATTTTCTGCCTTCCTCTTTGTTCCTCATATGATCCATATATCTTAATGTCGTCTATCATCTGATATCTTCTTCTGCCCCGAACTCTTCTCCCGTTCACCATTCCTTCCAGTGCATCCTTCAGTAGGCAGTTCATTCTTAGCCAGTCACCCAGCCAATTTCTTTTTTTCTTCCTGATCATTTTCAGCATCATTCTTTCTTCACCTACTCTTTCTAACACAGCTTAATTTCTTATTCTGTCTGTCTCTTTCACACGCTCCATTTTTTCCATATCCACATTTCAAACGCTTCTATTAGTTTCTCTTCACTTCGTCGTAATATCCATGTTTCTGCCCCATACAATGCCACACTCCAAACAAAGCACCTCACTAGTCTCTTCCTTAATCCTTTTTTTCAGAGGTCCGCAGAAGATGCTCCTTTTTCTACTAAAAGCTTCCTTTGTCCATTTGCTATTCTCCTTTCGACTTCCTGACGCAGCCCATGTTACTGTTTATAGTACACCCCAAGTATTTATCTTTGTTTATTTCATGAATATATACCCTAAGTCTCAATCACGCAATAGGTTGAGTTTTCAGTTATGTATTAATTCGTAGTCTCGTAAATAACGTGAACTGAGTTTTCTGTGGGTTGGAATACGCACAGATCGAACGTCAAACTGGTCGGTGCAAGGCTCCAGGAGTACGGCTCGCAGTATCAAAGGAACGCACTCTGCACGAAACGTTCTATTCCGTGACCTCATCGGAAGGTTTCGTTACATCAGACTCGTGCACGGCTTTCCGAAGTATAGCCGTTGAAAATTGTAGAAGCACAAAGTTTAATTATTTTAATCAAAATAACATTTCCAATCGATTTTTCTAAACTATCATTATCTAAATATTACCTTCTGCAAACTAACTTCGATGAAATATGGATAGTTTATAATGCTGGAATTTGTGCCTTACATATTGCTTACAATAAGATGATTTGTAAACAAAAGTTGAGTTAAAAATTGTTTATCCGTTACATTTACAGTGTATAATTTTGTTTCTGACGAGCGAATTTATAAGCAAGAAAAATTTAAAAAGTGTTTGTAATACTTTCGAAGAAAAATGAGGCAAAATTTTAAAAATATAATTTTACAGCAAAGATATTAATTTCACGTTCCAATTCTTGAGGAAACATTCATTTGAAGCTCAGAAAGAACATTTAAACTATTAGAATATGTCAAATCTACATGTCTATCGATTAAGAAAGTAATGTTGAATTTAAATGCACAGGAAAGTACATAAAAACCACAATGCTTCATCACTTTCAACGTTATTATCCCCTTTAGATCACTGTTTAGAAAGACCTAAATTAGAGCCTTGCAATATTTCCGAATTTCGCTTCTATATTGAATAATAGTAATAAACGATTACAAGATATACTAAATGACGTTTTCATGGTCGATGGGAAAGATTGCAAAAAGCCAAATCATGGTTATAGGAAGAAAAATAAAGAGGCTTTTTATTTATTTACAGGAACAGATAACTTATCTTTTACTAAACACAACCTCAAGATTAAAACAATTAACTTAATACAATTATTTCTGCGAAGATCGTTTAAAGAACTAAAACCTAAGAAAAACGAATTTCTAATTCCCAGTATGCAATGAATTCTCCATGTTGGTTTCTGTTTAATGACGGAACTTCGGACAAAAAAACCAAAATATCTTTCTTCAACATTGTTGCTATAAAATGTTTTCGGGTCTTTACTATAACGTACCAACGCTCAGGCCGTGATAAACCGTCTGTCTTTTTTTATATCCCAGTCTATAAATGCGACAACTTAAAACAAACGGTAAGGTTATGTAATGATTTATTTTTCATTTTAATATTTTAACAATATTATTTATATAACACATTGCAGTAATAACATCGGCATCTGGAATCATGTTTATTTTTCAACGCTTCACTTGAATGGAACTTGTATCAGGAATGCAATAAGTTTCGTGGCAACCAAGTAGTAGACTTTGACTTAATTTTTGCAAATATTTAAAAACAAGATTTAATTAACATTGCAATTTAGGTTCGAAGGAAAAATTGCAGTGGTAAGAACCCAATTTATAATTATTACTATGTTAAACGTCTCTAAAAATAATTTCCTTAAAAGACCTTAAAGCAGTCAAGCAAAAATGAATGTCGTGACTTAAAGCTTTCTGTTAACGAACAGGGAAATTATGCAAATCAAGATTTGTTAACTGTAAAGTTGGGAATACTGAATGTGGTATTTCACACTTACCGGGACGTTTGGTTCTGTACCAACGCTCGGAAAACAAGCAAATACGACACGATCTCGCACAAAATAATATTTGTTAGTCAGAAAACGAGAAGATACTAAGGTTTATGCTACTGGAGCTAAATGACAGCTGTGAGCAGTATGGGATGAAGATAAATGCAAATAAGACAAAGACCATGGTCATAGGAAGAAAAATAAAGAAGGTAAACTTGCGAATTCTAAATGAGGCAGTAGAGTAATTGGACAGCTTCAAATACTTGGGATGTACTAAATGCAGTAACATGAGCTGCAGCCAGGAATTCAAAAGGAGAATAGCAATGGCAAAGGAAGCTTTTAGTAGAAAAAGGAGCATCTTCTGCAGACATCTGGAAAAAGAACTAAGGAAGAGACTAGTGAAGTCCTTTGAATGGAGTGTAGTATTGTATGGGGCAGAAACATAGACATTACGACGAAGTGAAGAGAAGCGAATAGAAGCATTTGAAATGTGGATATGGAGAAGAATGGAACGTGTGAATTGAACAGACAGAATAAGAAATGAAGTTGTGTTGGGAAGAGTGGATGAAGAAAGAATGATGCTGAAACTGATCAGGAGGAGGAAAAAGAAATTGTTGGGTCACTGGCTGAGAAGAAACTGCTTACTGAAGGATGCACTGGAAGGAATGGTAAACGGGAGAAGAGTTCGGGGCAGAAGAAGACATCAGATGATAGACGACATTAAGATATATGGATCATATGAAGAGACAAAGAGGAAGGCAAAAAAATAGGAAAAATTGGAGAATGCTGTATATCAAACGTTAAGACAAACATGAAAAGGAATATATAATATATAGATAAAAAGGAATGTATAAGGTAAATTGTACTCATATTGCCTTTTTAATAATAATAATAATCACTGTTTTTAAGAATTGTATCTCGTTTTAATTGTTTGTTAATTGATATATTTATACAGTTCTTGTGTACTTTTATTTTCAATATTTGTTCTATCCTAGTACTGTGTAAACTACATTTCATTTTTAACTTTGTTTTGTCAACGATATCCTAATCATCATAGTTACAATAATTCTCAAGAGCCAATCTTGTTTCAATGTTTAAACACTTTTTTTTTATCACTTAACTGTTCCGGCATCGTCATCGTTATTATAATATTCACTATTTCCAAGAACTGTTCATTGTTTTAAGTCTTGGTTCTTTGATATATTTTATATCTTTCTCATATTTGTAAATTTAATATTAATTGTAATTATAATTGCAAATGTATTCTTAATATTGTAGTTGTAATTCTCTAGTAGATGGGAAGAGAAGGCCTGATGGCCTCATCTCTATCAGATTAAATAAATAGATAAATCTATACTAATAATAAATTTGTAGCCGAAATTTTTCTGGTAATTTTCGATTTTCCAAAAATAATTGGTCCTAAAATATTTATAATTAATCGCCCTGAAACCGAAAATCGCTTTTTTTAAATTTTTGTTTGTATGTCTGTCTGTCTGTCTGGATGTTTGTTACGTTTTCACGCGATAATGGCTGAACCGATTTATATGAAAATTGGAATATAAATTAAGTTCGTTGTAACTTAGAATTTAGGCTATATGGCATTCAAAATATTTTATTTAAAAGGGAGGTTATAAGGGGGCTTGAATTAAATAAATTGAAATATCTCCCTTATTATTAATTATCATGAAAAATATTACATAACAAAAGTTTCTTTAAAATTAATTTCCTATAAGTTTTATTCTATACAAAATTTTGATAGAACTGATATTTAATGAGATAAATCAGTTTCAAAATTACAATAACAACGCCATCTAAGGAGGTGTAATGAAATAAAAAAACAAATGACTTCATCTATAAGGGGCCTTGGACAACAACAATCGAAAGCTATGAAACATAGCCTACAGAGAATGTTTCTGTGTTTGTATGAAGTAATATCGGAAGCTAAATTAACCGATTTGTATAATTAATTATTAATTCACCATTGGAGAGTGTGGTTTCTCTAGATGGACATAATGCTATAATGTTATTACAGTAACTTCTGAGTGAATCGAGGACAGGTAAGATTAAAATAGCTTCTTATGCACAGAAAACTTGATAGGCTATTCTGTACATTCGTTTCCTGTATTTCCTAAAATAATTTTTATGACCAAATGAGTGGTATCTGGATCAAAATGATCGCATTTTAATTTTTTTAATATAATTTAAATTAAGTAACATAATAAACAATTTATCCTTCTATCAAACACGAATGTTCCCTGCATCAAATGTCCTATTTTAATTATGTAATTACTTTATATTTATTTCTAACGGGTGCAGCGGAGCGCACGGGTACGGCTGGTAAATAAATAAATAAATAAATAAATAAATAAATAAATAAATAAATAAATAAATAAATAAATAAATAAATAAATATTTGCTTCTTAATTATATTGTAATATTGTGTAAAACAGGTGCTTCATCTAGAACTTCTCTGCTTCGTTATCTTCTTCTTAATTGAAAAAGTAATTGTTTCAAGAAGTAGGCCTAGGTGATGTTTAATATCTAGTTTAAAAAAATGTATGTATAATTTTGTTCATGTATATTTTTAACGAGCGTTTGGGGAGACCGAGACGTAGATATGAGGTTAATATAAAAATTGATTTGGAGATAGAGACTGGATTAATCTTGCTCAGGACAGGTACCGATGGCGAGCTTATGTGAGAGCTGCAATGAACTTCCAGTAATACTTTTAATGTTTGTTGTAGGCTCGTCTAAACAAAGTTGTTCCTTCAAAACACTTGCTGCTTCGTCTTCTTTTTCATTATTGCCAATGTTTTCAGGAAATAGTTCTTATTTTAATACTGCATTTAGTTAAATAATACAGTTATATTACCGGTTGTTCTTTATGGTTGTGAAACTTGGACTCTCACTTTGTGAGAGGAACATAGGTTAAGGGTGTTTGAGAATAATGTGCTTAGGAAAATATTTGGGGCTAAAAGCGATGGAGTTACAGAAGAATGGAGAAAGTTACACAACACAGAACTGCACGCATTGTATTCTTCACCTGACATAATTAGGAACATTAAATCCAGACGTTTGAGATGGGCAGGGCATGTAGCACGTATGGGCGAATCCAGAAATGCATATAGAGTGTTAGTTGTGAGGCCGGAGGGAAAAAGACTTTTAGGGAGGCCGAGACTTAGATGGAAAGATAATATTAAAATGGATTTGAGGAAGGTGGGATATGATGATAGAGACTGGATTAATCTTGCTCAGGATAGGGACCAATGGCGGGCTTACGTGAGGGCGGCAATGAACCTCCGGGTTTCTTAAAAGCCAGTAAGTAAGTATTTAGTTAAATAATAAAACTTATATAATAAAAATGTATTATTTTCCATATTTCTTCCATTTGATTAACGTAACTCATACCCTTGATAGAGTGCATAAAGTAGTAATAAAAGAAAACAGAAGGAACTGCAGATGTTTTCGGAAGAAAGAGATATTTGGCAGCACTAGGTTAATTGGCACACTCGCTATCACGATTCCACAGCGAAAGTCTCGCCGAATTTCAGATAGACAATGCAAGTGATCATAGTCCGTGGACGAAGGATGGAGCCATTCAAAGCGTATGAGGTTTTTAATTCTTCCACTTGGTCAAAGCATGAAGAATTTCACTAACGATTCACTATTTAAATTCACCAGCGTGCATATCACCAGTGTTGTTGTTATCACCAACAGGAGGGTGCGTTCCCTTAGCTGCGAGTCCACGCAACGGCATTGCATAGAGAATTAGGGGAATGGGGGGACAGAAGGGGTGGCGGTCTGACGTCACCGCTACGTCAGACCTAGACGAGTGAAAAATCCCCCGCGTGGACGTCAATACTGGCAGCGGCTGACAGGAGCCCCCCACTCGAAAAACACGTTGCACATAGCCCCAAGTTGAGGCACATAATTTCAGAATCTTTGAAGGGTTTTGATATTCATATGTTTAAAACTATATTAATTTTTTTTTAATTTCTATTAATTTTGAGATTTATAGGACATGTAGGAAAAATTTTGGCCCAAAATCAGACGTAGATATAGATATGTGAGAACAAAAGCTTACATAATTGGAATGAACTTAATTAAACAAATTTTAGAAGTATATGGACTAAAACAATGTCTAGAAATTATACAAAACTATTTATTTTACTGTTACGAACTTTCCTCTGTGGTCATTACGGGAAATTATAGTATTATAAGAAATGAGAAAACAGTAAAAAAGAATGGAATTAAAGGAAAATAAAAATAAATTGACTTATTTAATCCTAACAGGACATTTTTTGAAGAAATTCGGTATTTATTTTTGTTATGTAATTTTCGAAAATTGTTCCTTGGTTACTCACAGTAAAATCGTAATAATATGCAACATAATCACCAATACAAGGAATCTGAATTCTACCTTTAAGTCTTCTAAAGGCTATTACAAGTTATTGTAAATTGAAAAGATTCAACTTTTACTTAATAAATTGAACGTATGACAGATTTATTTGGAACAAAGCGCTAAATTGATCGATCTATTTACTTATTTACCTATGTATTTATTTAACTATTTACTTGTTTATTTATTTATTTCCTTATGTATTTGCTTATTTAATGTATATGCTTATTTGCTTACTTACATATTTACTTGTCTGTTTATTTATTTAATTAATCATTTACCTATTTATTTATTTACTTATTACTTATTTTCTAGTTATTTATTCATTTATTTGCTTATGTATTTTCTTACTTAAATATTTATTTATTTACGTATGTATTTATATACTTAGTTATTTTCTGATTTATTTGTTTATATATGTATTTCTTTGCTCATTTATTTACTCATTCATTCGGTTATTTTATTAGTTATTTATTTGTTTGTTTTCTATTTATTTATCTAATTATTTATTCATGTATTTATTTGTTTTCTCTCTAATTTAGATCAGCAAGATACCTATATAGATTTTAAGAATAGTAATGAATCTTAAGGGCAAAATGTTACAAAGGTTCTGGTTATTGTTCCTTTCGCTCAAATCATATACCAGTTACGTCCACACCTGTAGAGTAACAGCTAGCGTGTCTGGCCGCAAAACCAGGTGGCCCCGGGTTCAATTTCCGTTTGGGGCAAGTTATCTGGTTGAGGTTTTTTCCGGGGTCTTCCCTGTACTTAATATGAGAAAATGCTGGGTAACTTTCGGTGTTGAACCCCGGACTCATTTCACCGGCATTATCACCTCCATCTCATTCAGACGCTAAATAACATAGATCTTAATAAAGCGTTGTAAAATAACCTACTAAATAGTAATATGCGTTACAAGAGCGCTATGTTGAAGTTTTCATGTTCGAGGAAAAGTTTGAAAAAGCGAAACGTAGTTGAGCTTTTTTAATTTCAGAGAATTGAAAGAAAACATACCGCTCGTGTATCGTACATTATTTTGTGCGAAGATCGTTTATTACATACCTGAAAGAGGAATTTCTAATTAGTTGCAATGAAATCTCCATCTTGGTTTCTGTTCAATGACTGCAAATTTGTAAAACAAAAATATCTATCTCCAACATTGTTGCTTTAAAATGTTTTCTGTGTTTACTATACTCCAGCAGGCCGTGATATACGTCTGTTTTTTTTTCCAGTCTATAAATGCGAACTTAAAACAAACGGTAAGGTTATATAATGATTTTTGCAAATATTTAAAAACAATAATTAACAGTGCAATTTAGGTGAAATTGCAGTGGTAAGTTTCCAATTTATAATTATTGCTATATTGAACGTCTCTAAAAATAATGTTAATAGCCTAAAGCAGTAAAATCAATATGTCACTTAAGCGGTAAAAAGAGGGAAATTGTTATGTGTGTTAGGTTGGGAATACTGAATGTGGAATTTTAGACTTTCCGCGGATTGGTTTTGTGCGGAAACCAGGCAAATACACACGATCTCGCACAAAAATATATACCAGTTACTTCAGTGGACGATAGATGAATTTGTCTAAGAGATATAGAATTTAGGTTCTCGTATATTACGCGCCTTTCTTGATGACGTCATTGGCCTGGTTTACGGACGCCTCGGTTCTCATTTTGGAGTCGATTATGTAGAGAAAATCTCGATATTGTCGCTTTGATTCTTCAAACAAAATACCTATAATAAAATTCGCCTAAAAGTTGTCTTATGATAGTTGAATACTTATGACATAATCGCGTATAAAGTTCCTTATTGCTGGGTATCGTAATCCCACCTAGGTATGATATGACGTAACGGGAGCGAATGTGAATTTGAATGCATTTAATGAACTCTTCGCTGATCGCAGCGAGAGGGCGGCTTTATCGTTTCCAGTACGAAACAAAAACTGACATTCAAACACCTCATTACTGTTAAATAATATTTAATTCGTTAAACGAAACTCTTGAACGGTCGCCCCTCCTTTTCTGCTCCGCGGGATGTGGGGACATAAAACGCTGACGTCACAGTAGACCTCACTTCGCGCGACCTCCCTCTCCCTCCATTACATACAAACCCCTCGAATGATTGAAGCTATTCTTACAGAATTTTCAAATTTCGAGCCACAAGGCCTGCTATAAATAGTGGACAACGAAATACTGCTGTGTTTATAATTTACTTGTGACGTTAGTTAAGGCCGCTCCGTGTCAACATTTGCTGACGTCATCCTGTCATATGTGGCCTTCTTTTGGCCTTCTTTCCACCCCCTTCCACCCTCAAAGGCGCTCAACGGAATTGGGTCAGATAGAGAATATCTGCTTTACCGCTCCGGTAATGCTCTCTTTCTTTTTTTTTTCTTTCTTCCTTTCTTTCTATCTTCCTCATTTATTTTTCTTTCATATTTTCACTCATTTCTCACTCTCATTCTCTTATTCATAATTTCTTTATTTATTTTACATATTTTAAATATTTTTTTCAACGCTATTCCATTATTCTTTTCTTTCTGTATTTCGCTTTCTTCCAGCCTATTTTTTTCTCATCTTTTATACAGGATGATTCAAGAGGAGTTACCGTCACTTACCGAGCTTATTTCCGAAGACATTTTGGGAAAAAATTCATATAAACATGGGTCCTATTCTCAATATTATCAGAGTTACATTAATTTTAATTCTCCTTAGTTTTAAGGGTAAAAGAATATTACAAACAAAGAATGAACTATTCAGAAGTATATATATATTATTTTAATGTACCGAAGTACATATGATATTTCCATGCAGATATTCTGCGTCATCATACGATGAAAGAGTAATGGAACTGAGAAAAATTCTCTCCGGCGCCGGGATTTGAACCCGGGTTTTCAGCTCTACGTGCTGATGCTTCATCCACTAAGCCACACCGGATTCCACCCCGGATGAAGCATGAGCACGTAGAGCTGAAAACCCGGGTTCAAATCCCGGCGCCGGAGAGAATTTTTTCTCCGTTCCATTACTCTTTCATCATATGATGACGCAGAATATCTACATGGAAATATGTACTACGGTACATTAAAAATAATATATATATATATATATATATATATGATATGCGCAAATCACTTCGTGATTTAAGACGGCGCTTATTCCGTCGGATCCCGGCCAACTAGTCACTCATAACCAGTGCACCTCAGCACATGTGTGGACTTTAGTACTACGTTCATAAACATCTATGACGTAGTGGAGAGGGCGGCCACTAGAGGGAACCCAAGAGTTGGAACTTAATCTGAGACGATTCTGTCCGGCGCCGGGGTGGGTATCCGGTGTGGCTTAGTGGATGAAGCATCAGCACGTAGAGCTGAAAACCCGGGTTCAAATCCCGGCGCCGGAGAGAATTCTTCTCCGTTTCATTACTCTTTCATCGTATGATGACGCAGAATATCTACATGGAAATATGTACTACGGTACATTAAAATAATATATATATATATATATATATATATATATATATATATATATATATATGATATGCGTAAATCACTTCGTGATTTAAGACGGCGCTTATTCCGTCGGATCCCGGCCAACTAGTCACTCATTACGAGTGCACCTCAGCACATATGTGGACTTCGGACGTAGTGCAGAGGGCGGCCACTAGAGGGAACCCAAGAGTTGGAACTTAAAACTGAGACGATTCTTCCGACGCCGGGGTGGAATCCTGTGTGGCTTAGTGGATAAAGCGTCAGCACGTAGAGCTGAAAACCCGGGTTCAAATCCCAGCGCCGGAGAGAATTTTTCTCCGTTCCATTACTCTTTCATCGTTATTCCTACGTACTTACAGGGCCGTACGCAAGGGAGGAAGAATTACAGGATTTGAACCCTTTCCTGGAACTTAAAAAAATGACATATTTAAATTTGAGTATTTATTAATCCATAATCGTTTTTCTTTCTCTAATTTTTCATTGCCAGAGTAACAAAATCTACATCGACATAAGACATAGTCCTCCTCCCCTACTTCAATATAATCCTTACGCTTGGTGCTGGGGCACGTTCGAATTAAAACAATACTATCTTTATTATAGAGAGACCTGCCACCTGTCTTTCATATTACACATAACTGTTGAGTAAATATATGTGTAATAATGACACAAGCATTTTTATTATACAAACTTAAGGTGAAGGACCTACAGGAATGACCAAATAATGTGTCAAAATTAACATTTTGTTTTATTTTTAGCCTAAAAATACTTAATAGTACTGGCTTCATTTGAGCGAAATTTCAAGGTCGTTAGGAAGAAAATAATTACATTTATGTCAATTCTAAAAATGTGTTCTCAAACTTCTCCGTTGAATAGCCGGAGTTTGTTTCTTTTACGTTTTCCAACATTTAATATGCAATATCTCAAACAACAATAGAGATAATTGAATAACATTTTCAGGACATATTCTCACATTATATATGAATATTTCTGTAAGAGGAAATTGTCAAATTGCAAATGAAAGAATAAGTTAAAAATAGACGTGTAATTTTTCTTTCTGTTCATAAAAATGCAAAATAAAAATAAAAATATAAAATTTCTGAAAATCATAAAAGAAAATTGATTAGCAATATTTTACCTTTTATTTAAGACAAGTTTTCTAATTCTGTGATACTCTTGAGAGCAGACATATCATAGTTTTATAATACTGCATTTTTTATGTCTGTGATTGTACTATAAAAGCCAAAAGTGAAAATGTTTTATTTAAAAGACTCCATACAGTGACATGAAACTATGTTAGGGAAATAGAGGCTCTACTTAAAATAATATGAGAATAAAGATTTCCTTAGGTCCTTCTCCTTAAACAGAAGTTAAAATTTGTTACAAATTGGATGGCTGTGAAAAATTACGTTTCAAAGATCTGATAAGGATATTCATGAATTATGTTCTATTAGAACATAGTATAATATTAATAAATATACCGTAACATAATAATACACAAAATTTAATTAAAGTACCGGTACCGATAACAAAATTCTGCGTACGCCACTGCACATTTATCACAATTGTTACAAATCACACCACTTCTAGCGACTTGATTCTTCACAGTTCAGTTTTGAATCCTGATGTACAATTTTAGAGAGTTTACAAGAGTGACGTGATTTGTAACTGTGATAAGTGCGTAAGAATAATGTAATTTTGTAGTTAAAAGACGAAAAAAATTCTGTACGAAATAACTAAGAAATTCACAACACGTTTTTAGCTTTAGAATACTAGCTAATTAAAGAAAAATGATACTTCTGAATAGTTTATTCTCTGTTTGTAATATTATTTTACCCTTAAAACTAAAGAATAATGGTATTTTACAAACAAATTCAAATTAGTGTTACTATGAAAATATTGAGAATAGGATCCATGTTTGTTTGACTTTTTCTGCTCAAAATGTCTTCATAAATAAGGTCCGTAAGTGGTGGTAACTCCTCCTGAATCATCCTGTATATTTTTCATTCTTTCCCCTCTACTTTTCATTCTATTTTGTTTTAATGTACCTATCTCATGTTTTTACTCGTTCATCGTTACTTTTTCTCATCTTTGTATCCCTCGTGCTTTCTATCTGCCAATCTCTCCAACCATCCATCTGCCTGTCTTTGTTTCTTTTCTTCGTTCGTCCTTTCTTTATCGCATTTTTCTTTCTATACGTCTGTCTTTCTTTATGTTTGTCTCAATATATGTCTATCCATCCATCCATCTGTCCATCATACTTTCAGCTTTCCCTGTGCTCATAAAAATAATTTTCGTTCCTCTAACTTGTCAGAGTAATATCATCATTTAATTCGAGAAAAATTCGTTCCGGCACCGGGAATCGAACCCGGGACCTCTCAGCTCTGCGCGCTGAGTGCTCTTTCCAACTGAGCTATGCCGGAACACGATCCACGGTGCCGGCCGAACTCCTTTCGTTGTAATGTTTTACGGCCTTACTACCTGCACTTTAGACAATGTAAGTCATACATGCAGGAGCGCATATTTAAATGACTCGAATTAAATGGTGATAATACACATTGGCTACTTCATAGTAGTCGTGTAATATTCAATGAGGTGGGCGAGACCTCATATATAATGAATATGTGATGTTGTCAGTGTAATATTTCAGTTCAAATCACAGCGCAATATTTAAAACACGACTAAATAAAAGTGAAGCCCTGGTCAGAACATGTTTAATTTATTGTTTAAAGAAAGTATAACTGATGTGTGTAGGGGTGGCCTACCAATTTCTTTCCAGATATGATAATCAGGTTGAATCTAAAAAATGAATATTGAAATCATTAAATTAACAGTTCAAGAGATAATCTGGGAACTCTATATAGGTCTAGTTAATATGAAAGTTCAATTTGTGACTTCAGTCGGCACTGTACTTCCATTCTTACATGTATAATTTTTTATTAGAATATAAAATTAACCTCAACCTTTGTACTTTTCAATGCTGTATCAATCTGAGAACAATAGCTTATGTAGACTTGTTTGTAGGGATCATGAAACTAGATTAATTGAATGGGTAAATGGAAAAAGGATAATATTCCAAAATTCTGGAAAATAAACTGAGATAGCCATTTTGTAGGGTTTTGTAGAAACTATCTATTGAATGTAAATAGTGTATAGTGTAAGATCCTCTTACAAGCCATTTTAAACTAATTTACAATTGAGTGTGAAACGGATAATATTCCAAAATTATGGAGAATAATCTGATATAGGCATTTTGTAGGGTTTTGTAAAAGCTATCTACTGAGTGTGAAAAGGAAAATATTGCAGAATTATGGAAAATAAACAGATAGTCATTTTGTAAAAGCTATCAATGCAGCTCATAAAGTTGTTCATTGTTTCTGTCTTTTCATTTCCCGTTTTAAACTTTCTCTGTAGTACTTACTTACAAGTGGCTTTTAAGGAACCCGAAGGTTCATTGCCGCCCTCACATAAGCCCGCCATCGGTCCCTATCCTGTGCAAGATTAATCCAGGTCCACCTCCCTCAAATCCATTTTAATATTATCCTCCCATCTACGTCTCGGCCTCCCTAAAGGTCTTTCTCCCTGAACAATATGCATTTCTGGACGCCCATACGGGCCATGCCCTGCCCATCTCAAACGTCTGGATTTAATGTTCCTAATTATGTCAGGTGAAGAATACAATGCGTGCAGTTCTGCGTTGTGTAACTTTCTCCATTCTCCTGTAACTTCATCCCGCTTAGCCCCAAATACGTATTTTCCTAAGCACCTTATTCTCAAACACCCTTAACCTATGTTCCTCTCTCAGAGTGAGAGTCCAAGTTTCACAACCATACAGAAGAACCGGTAATATAACTGTTTTATAAATTCTAACTTTCAGATTTTTGGTCAGCAGACTGGATGATAAGAGCTTCTCAACCGAATAATAACACGCATTTCTCATAGAAGAGGTACTAAGACTGTTAGAACTACTAATTGAAAATTGACACGATCCGGAGATACATATTATTATCCCATTAGATCCTTAGCATCCCAGTAGCGATCAGTTTCATGTGTAGACTTCAGGGATGGACATAATTGTAGATGTTCTCTGTCCATTTAAACGTAAAATGAGGAGCATCGCTTCAAAATGGAGTTTTCTCCATCTTGGTATTTTTCTCGTAAAATGAAAAATTCTGGTCTGTTGCTCCGAATAACATGTCCTTTAACAACATATTAAAATAAGAGAAAACTCGATTTGTTGCTTTATCGTTAAAGATTTGAATTCTTCTTTCACGGAATGTAGAAAAAATATTACATGTTCAACTTTTTAAGCATGGAAAAAGCACGTTTTGAAACCCTGCTATTCAAATAGTATTTTTAAATAGAAGAAAGGCTACAAATATGTAAACACAAAAATTATATTCCAAGTACTGTGAATAGAATCAAATCAATTCAATCAAAAAAAGAAAATTATTTTCAGTCACAGAATAAATAATCTCTAAATTTCCTAACAATCGGTCTGTGTAACTGGTAATCCGGATAGATAGTGTTCGGATAGGCCCCAATTGTACTTACGCTGTACCTAAATGTTGAATTTGACCACTCTGACGGCTAAGAAAAATGTAAATGTGGTAGTGGGAGAAATACCTTATTATCAAGAAACCGTACTGACATTTTTTTATCTCAAGGGTCGTGACAACACCAACATTTAAAATATCGGTTAGATATTAATTCAGTTATAAATTAAAATCATTTTTTTGGCGAAAAAGAAGCGTTAAAAAGGAATATGGGCACTTTCGGATTCCAAAACTCCACGTCAATTTTGTCAGGTGAATCGAAATTCGCGACTGTCGATCGACTTCTGATGCAAGAGACGCTCTGACGTCATCTGTCGGGAGGCCAGAGTACTCGCTCTTTCGTAATAGTGCAGCAGAGTTTCACCAGGCGGCAGACGCTATTTGATCCTGAATTTAAGCGTCGTCGCAACGACACTAGCGCCACTTTTGTTTTCTTGGCGCTCTGAGTTTGATTTGAACAGCTCCGTGGACATTAACAGGAGTAATAAAATACACACAGAACTGTCTGCGGCTAGTATACGCCACAAGAAAGGAATTGAATGCATTACTCTTGTTGGTTAATATGTTGCCTCCAAAATAATAAAGACTAAAACAAATCTTCAGACTGCTGACCAAACTTACAAAAACAAAACTAGAAGAGTAATGTTCCTATAAGAGGATATAATTTAATAAAATATTGAAAATATCCTAGATTTATAGGCGCTGACTTTGGGGGGAAATCTACTTTCTGCTCCCTTCAACTTATAAAGCCAGGGGCGTCACCCATCTCAGTAAAGTTAAAAGTTTTTGTCCCTCCATATAATTCAAGAGCGATCTCTAATGATAAAAAATCATTTGAAACAAAACATAAGCAAAATATGGTTATTTCATTTCTATAGAGAGGGTCAGCTATCACAATGACTATGTTACTGAAGAAATTCACAATACCACTTCCCTTTCTCCAGCATTTGAGATCGGTGAATTCCCACGCATGAGGCAACAGTGATTCCACTTGTCTACAATCCACACTTTTTGAGTACAGTTCAGTGCATTCCAAAGCTATCAACTATTACTATTAAGATCTAACAATAACGGTCATACTGTAAGAACAGCCTATTGATTTAATTACGTAACGGCGACGGTAGCTGTGGCAACGGTTATGTCGATGATCACCATGTCAATGGTAAACGTGGGAACGTTTCCATGTTAACCGCTGCCAAGCTAATCCTGCCGTGGTTACTATACGTCACAGTAACTGACCTGCCATTGTAATCGTTGACATGTTAATCGTTGCCATAGTTGTCGTTGACATGGCTACCATTTCCATGGCAACCGTTATGCTTGCCGTTACCGTGGTTAAAGTAATGATGTTACATTTTAAATTAACGGTTAATATAGCAACGGTTGCCATCAAACGGATGCCAACGGTAAGTACAATGGTTACCATTTCAACGCTTACAATAGCAAAGTTACTATGTCAACGGCTATGTAACAGTTGCCATGGTAACATTAACATTAACATGGTTACCGTTGCCATGGTTACCGTTATAATGGTTACAGTTGCCATAATCACCGTTACCTATTTAACTTTTCAATGGAAATCTCGTCACGGTTTGCCGCCGTTGCCGTGGTTACCATTGCCATGATTACAGTTATCATGGTTACAGTCGCCATAATCATCGTTACGTATTTAAATTTTCCATGGAAATCTCGTCACGGTTTGCCGCCCTTGCCGTGGTTACCGTTGCCATGATTACAGCTGCCAATTGTTAACATTGTCATGGTTACTATTGCCATGATTACAGTTATCATGGTTACTATTTGTTATCATTATTGCCAGTTATCATGGTTACCGTTGTCATGGTAACAGTTATCATGGCTACCGTAGTAATTTTTACCGTTGTCATGGTTACCGTTGCCATGGTTGCTGTTGCGATGGTTACCGTTGTCATGGTTACTGTTGCCATGACCGTTCATGGCAGTTATCATGGTTATCATGGTTACGTTGTTGCCATGGTTACCGTTGTCATGGTTAGTTATCATGGTTACCGTTGTCATGGTTACTGTTCCCATGGTTACTGTTGCCATGGTTACCGTTGTCATGGTTACTGATGCCATGGTTACCGTTATCATGGTTACCGTTGTCATGGTTACCGTTGTCATGGTTATTGTTACCGTTGTCATGGTTACCGTTGTCATGGTTACAGTTATCATGGTTACCGTTGTCATGGTTACAGTTGTCATGGTTACCGTTGTCATGGTTACAGTTATCATGGTTACCGTTGTCATGGTTACTGTCATGGTTACCGTTGTCATGGTTACTGTCATGGTTACCGTTGCCATGGTTACAGTTGACATTGTTATCATGGTTACCGTAGTCATGGTTACCGTTTTCATGGTTACCGTTTTCATGGTTACCGTTGCCATGGTTACAGTTATCATGGTTACCGTTGTCATGGTTACTGTTGCCATGGTTACCGTTGCCATGGTTACAGTTATCATGGTTACCGTTGTCATGGTTAGTTATCATGGTTACCGTTGTCATGGTTACCATTGTCATGGTTACAGTTATCATGGTTACCGTTGTCATGGTTACCATTGTAGTCATGGTTACCGTTTTCATGGTTACCGTTGCCATGGTTACCGTTGCCATGGTTGGTTACCGTTGTCATGGTTACCGTTGTCATGGTTACCGTTGTCATGGTTACCATTGTCATGATGGTTACCGTTTTGTTACCGTTGTCATGGTTACCGTTGTCATGGTTACTGTTGCCATGGTTACCGTTGTCACATACCGTTGTATGGTTGTCATGGTTACAGTTATCATGGTTACCGTTGTCATGGTTACCGTTATCATGGTTACCGTTGTCATGGTTACCGTTCATGGTTACCGTTGTCATGGTTACCGTTATCATGGTTACCGTTGTCATGGTTACCGTTGCCATGGTTACTGTTGTCATGGTTACAGTTATCATGGTTACCGTTATCATGGTTACCGTTGTCATGGTTACTGTTCATGGTTACCGTTGTGGTTACCGTTGTGGTTACTGTTGCCATGGTTACCGTTGATGCCATGGTTACCGTTGTCATGGTTACCGTTGCCATGGTTACCGTTGTCATGGTTACCATTATCGTTGTCATGGTTACCGTTGCCATGGTTACAGTTATCATGGTTACCGTTGTCATGGTTACCGTTGTCATGCTTACAGTTGCCATGGTTACCGTTGTCATGGTTACTGTTGCCATGGTTTCGATTGTCATGGTTACTGTTGCCATGATTACAGTTATCGTGGTTACAGTTGTCATGGTTACCGTTGTGATGGTTACTGTTCGCCATGATTACATTTATCATGGTTACCGTTGTCATGTTTACTGTTGCCATGATTACTGTTACCTATTTAACTTTTCCATGGTAAATCTCGTCACGGTTTGCCCCGTTGCCGTGGTTACCGTTGCCATAATTACAACTGCCATATTTACCATTGTCATGGTTACTGTTGCCAAGATTATAGTTATCATGGTTAGAGTTGCCATGGTTACGGTAATCATGTTTACAGTTGCCATGATAACAATTGTCACATTTTCCTTCCTGAAGCTAAACTGCTCTTCTATCTTAGAATATACGCGTCGATTCAGAATTTGCAAGAGAATTTTCGCTGTGTGTGATAAGCTGATAGTCCTGAATTCGTTACATTTCTTTACATTATTTTTCTTTGCATTGGAAGCAACACTATCTTCGTGGATATGGTACACATTATTGGACAACGTAGAAAATGAGGATATCTGAAACAATTGTTTGCAAATATTATAAACGCAATTGCATGCGAGTCAAAAATGAATATAGCTATTGTTACCAAATATGAAAAAAGATTACAAAGCATCGTAGAAACTGTAGTTACATTTATTTGTATGAGAGACTTTGTGAAGGTTTGCAATATGAATAAAAGCAGTTCCTAAAATACGAAAAGGAATATACAAAATACGTACATTGGGTACAAATATCTGTGAAAATGGTGAAGAGACTTAAAATTTCAGAAGTGAGATAAAAAGAAATACATATGCATGGAAAGGTACACTAATGTGATGGTATCCACCAGATGGAAGAAGCGAAGCATGTTTAAACACCTATAAATTTAAATTTAATTAACTTTCTTTACAATCAGACATCTCTTCACATATTTATTCAACTAATACTTATAATCATCAAATTATTAATTTATTTTTGTGAAAAATGTGTAAAGAATCGCTATAACGCTTTCTGAGAAAAATGTGCATAAATTTGAAAAACCAAATAACTTACGTATTTTCTTAATTACAATAATCAATCAACACCACATTTTCTAATTCAAGTGTTCATCTGAAGTAGTAATATCATTTAAGATTATGTAATCTCCAGGATTTATACATTATTCATTACAGAATCGAAAGCTTAATATAGCTAAAGATGGATATTTATATTTTTTAACCTTCTGGACTCCTTTTAAGAACTGATTTATTGCCCCATATTGCATCTAGTACTTGCAACGGAAATGGAAATGGACCGAAAAAGATAGATTTTCTAGATTGACATAGTAAAGGTTCGCTAGATTCAGTTTTTTTTTCAGGAGATGATTATCAATTACATTGTAATTCCTGTTTCTTAGATGCTTCTCGGGAGAACTGAAAAAATTGTCAAAAGATCTTCTGTTTTAAAGAGCTGTAATAATTGCATCGTGGAATGCAGCATCTCCTGGACATCTGAAACATACAGAAGAACAAGGGAACAGTTCCTTTGTAATATTTTAATTTGTAAGTTAAAACATGCTGAAAATATAGAAGCCTATTTTATCAGTAAGACTGAGGGTCTCTTATTTTGTATCAGCGGTAGGTAAACTAACCATGACAAAGACGATAACGTTCTCGCCTCTGTCAAAAATCAAAACCTACTGGTCACCATTTTATGTCATGCAATCAACGCCAAATAACATCCACAGTTTATTTAATTATTTATTTATTATTTTACTAATAATAAATGAAATATAATATTTTCCAAAAATAATTAGCTCCCCTGAAAATAGAACTCGTGCTCTTAACCGGGGCGGATTCCTTTTGAAATTAATAATTTACAATACAATTTATCTTATGTCTGGATGTTTATAGTATATAAATTTAAATTTACAATTTTCAATTTTATATGAAAATGGAATATAACTTTTTTAATTTAATACTAGAACTATTAGAATTTAGGCTATATGGCATTAAATATTTTATTTAAATATAAATTTATTATATATTCTTGGGAAAAATTACTACTATGATTAAATACTGTAACAGTGTTGCATTTTGGTTCAAACAATCTTTAAAAATTTCATAAGTTTTGTTTCATTTGAGAATAAAATTCAAAATTATTTAAGGATTTTTATAAATGAATTTTATTAATACAATATAATAAAATTGTCATTAGGCGGTGTACATTAATGTCTAAAAACAAATTTTGAGATAGAAAATCAATAGGTTTATGAAACATATTTTAATTATTTTCTTTTGTAATAAATAAAGTGGATTAAAATTGTATTTAAATGAACCCATCCTATAATTCCATTATTAATTACCATTTAAATAAAGTTAAATATATTGTACATAATAAACTTATTGACAAGTAATTCCTCAATAAAACAAAATAAATACTATTTTAAGTAATTTATTGCAAAGGTAAAATGTGTTGGTTCCATTTTAAATGATTATCTGAAAATTTGCCTAAATATTTTTAACAAATTCAGAGGACTCTTTAATAATGACATTTTTATTTTTTTAAGACAATTTAAATCAGAATTATGTAAACTTTATACTTAAAATAGATGTTCCCTGGATCAAATGTTGACATCGTCATTTAGAAAACATCACTCAGCATCTATATTTTCACCGTCTTTTGCATTATGAAATAAACTGTTTACACTGGGTGCACTTTGCACACCCTTGCGTCTTCGCGGCGAGGTAAGATGGATTAGTAATACAAGGTGTCTTGCTGGCAGTGGAATGAAATTAACCCACCTGCTTGCTTCTAGACATTAAAAACATAAAGACGCCGCCATCTTTAAAAATTAAAACATACTTTAGCTATTTAAAACTCTGACATTTGGACCAAATGCTGTCAACTTTTGGATGGAAAGAAGTGTTCCTTGTACATTGGGCTGCAAAAGAAATGCCGAGTCGAAGACGCTGTCGATTTGAAATATTATCGTGTTACGAATACTTCGCTTAGAAATAACAGAAATAGAGATACACAGAAGAAATTGCAAATAACCTTTTATTATTAAATAATTCCGGGGCCGGGTATCGATCCTGAGACCTTTCGCTTAGCGCACGAATGCTCTGCCGACTGAGCTACCCGGGAACTATACACGACACCGTCACAAATTTTCGTTTAATTCCTTTGCCTTCGATCAGAATCGAAATCGTACAATTCCAGTGCATAGTAAGCTCCACCGAATGAGTCAAAGTACTTATTATTTTAAATTGTAGTATTATCTGTAGTAATGTCACGAGAGATCTGAGATCTGCCGATTCGTGGATTTATCTGGGAAATCTCAGACCTCGAGTGACATTTATTAGGACTATTTCGTGAATAAAATAAAAATGTGAATAATATATCCCTAAAATTCGATCACAAAATATTAATAATTGAAGACATTATTACAAAAACAACCCTTGTCAAAATTGCTATTTTCCAAGAGAACACATGTCAGCTGTTTCTGTACAACTGGTGTTTATCCTTTTGGCTATTGCACCTGACATATGTCATTTTTGGAGTCTATAAACATTTTAAACAGTAGCAAATGAGCCCTTAACTCAATTTCATTAAAAGTGACTAGGACTGTTTTTGCAATAATGTCTTCAATTGTATATTTACGAATACTTAACCTATTCAGACATTGTGAAGTTGAAATAGATGAATATCGATTACTGCAATAAAGAAATTCGATGTTATTATTCAGTAATGCCAATTGCGAAAAGCGAAATACAGGTTTAACAATGTTAATTACATGTACTGCACTTTTCTCTTATTATTATAATATAAATACATTTTCATTATCTGCTGAAATCATGATTTAATTTAAAATTTTATAATATAATTACAATAACCTGATTAATACATTAATTAAATGAAGAATTGTTGAAAAGCAAGTTATCTAATCTGAATGAAGGAATGTAATTTTTTTCAGATAGCCTACAATGGACATGGAATTGGAAGATGAAGATGTATTTTATACGCTACAGTTATAGGTTAGATTACCTGTGTGAGCAGGACCAGTGTCAGCTGTGCCTTATTTCGACCGTTAACTATGTGCTACAGGAAAGCATTTTTATAGCTCGACAAACGCATTCTCGCTGTAGTGTGTAACGGAACTAAAGCTGCTTCTACACAGTTCAATATTCCAATCGCGTATGCGTGCAATGTGGAAAGAATATTGAAAGAATCAAGTTTAAAAGGTTCGTTAAATTAAGATGCAAGAAGATTTCATGTCTACATGGAGCGCCGTTTTGAACGTCGTCTTCACTGCGTAAATATATTAATTAATATTAATATCAATCTTGCATTCATTGCCTTAAAGTTGAAAGAAATGTTTAACCGTATAGTTGCATCTTAATGTATTCATGATCATCAATTTACAGGGAAACAGTTGGCGACAACGACTAAACAAAAGAACGACCATGCGATAAATTGATAGCGATAAACCTAGCTGCAAAAGTTATCGCAAAGTGTGACTGTGATTGGTTGGAATTCAAAATTTCATTACACTTCATTGGTCGAAAATGGAATGATGTCATATAAACGAAATAGTCGTGAAAAAACCACAAAACACTTTCGTGTGGTAGCACCTCGTTTGAGTAGGAACTAGAGAGCGTGGTTTTCAACTTGGGAATTAAATGTTGTCTCTTCCCTTTCAAAATGTTTTTCAATTATTGTAGACCTATTACTGGATTGTCCATATAGAAATCCTCCACTTTCATGAGTGGTGGTGATAGTATGGCATTTCATTTAAAGACACTTTGCAATGTTTATTCAGAGTCCAAATTCAACGTGGTTGACAAATTTTGCTCGTAGAACTCTATTATTGATAGTGTTCTTTTCCCTGCCGTAAATCTACGACACGGAACCGACAGCTTTAACTTTATTTTCTTCCGGAGGAAGACTTGCTAAGGCAGTCGGTCGGATATTTATTTATTTGTCTATAATAGAGCAAAGCCCCAATTACAATAGACAATACAAAATTATAGTTACTAATGTCAAAAAATACAAAGTATATGATTATCTCTCGTGACCAGAAAATTGTACGAAATGGAAATATAAAAATTGGAGATTTATCCTTCGAAGAGATGGAAAAATTCAAATATCTTGGAGCAACAGTAACAAATATAGGGATATCATTTTATTTTTACTAACATTTTTAATATTAACTGGCTATATCTTTAGAGAACCGGAAACACTGTTTGCTACCCCCTTCCACGACTGTAGTTTGATGATACTGGCGTAAAGCACAAACAAGTCACTTTACTAGGTATAGGAGGGAAGAAAAGTAGTTCATCCATTTACGTAACCTAGGAAATATCGCGATTTTAAGTTCGATAATTTTCACTAGATTTTTGTTTAATCAAAATGAAGTACTGTATTAAGAATAAGTGTTTTTACTCACGAATTGAGTTATCCATGCGAGCGTATTCATTATGCAGTGTATATTATACTGTCTACACCACATTAGCGTATAATATAGAGAATGAAGTTAAATTAAAAAATAATCATAATATGGATATTTAAACATATTTTTGAAAATGGTGTCCGTTCATTTCGATACAGGCTTCAGTTCCTTTGTGCATATTATCGCGCTATAGACTATTGGATCTAATTCCAATTGCCAGTTTCGTCCTTCGTACTATTAACTCTTGTTGAAATAATTCTGTACCTACTCTATATAAGAGTACCTTACGTACTGTAAATTCAATCTTCACTTCTGCCCGACCCGCACAGATAAAATTACTCAGAATACTGTCCGTCCAAGTGGTTATGTCGCAGGATCGTAGAAAGGGGGAAATCACGTGACAGTTAATTACTTAACGAGGCCCTTTTATTTAGTTATTTTAAACAGTTGTATAATATTACGTAAACGTCCAATTCCTAACAGAAATTAATGTTTTCAGAAAAGAGCTAAGACAGCCCAGCTTTTACAGAGAGGCGAGCAGAAGCAGGTGGGGGGAAATCGGAATGCGACGTAGGCAAACGGACAGTACCTGTGCGAAAATATGATTGAATATTGAAAGCTCTTTCGTCACTGGAAAACGCGAACATATTTCTGGAACGTACTATACTCACTAACTCAGTGCTGTTTACTATATGCGCCTTGGTTCTGTATGGAGGACAGCTGGAACTTCATTAGCAGAAGGGGTGGGAGTGAAGTACATTAAAAAACTCAGGTACAATAAAAATTGAAGTAAAAATAAAATGATGTCCCTGTATAAATGACACTCGGGAGAAAATTAAACGCAGTTAATATTCGGTTGAGAAGCTTTTGTCATCTAGTCTGCTGTCAAAAAATCTGAAAGTTAGAATTTATAAAACAGTTATATTACCGGTTGTTCTGTATGACTGTGAAACTTGGACCACTTTGAGAGAGGAACAGAGATTAAGGTGTTTGAGAATAAGGTTCTTAAGAAAATATTTGGGCTAAGAGGGATGAAGTTACATGAGAATGGAGAAAGTTACACAACGCAGAACTGCACTCATTGTATTCTTCACCTGACATAATTAGGAACATTAAATCCAGACGTTTGAGATGGGCAGGGCCTGTAGCACGTATGGGAGAATCCAGAAATGCATATAGAGTTAGTTGGGAGACCGGAGGGAAAAAGGCCTTTGGGGAGGCCGAGACGTAGATGGGAAGATAATATTAAAATGGTTTTGAGGGCGGTAGGATATGATGGTAGGGACTGGATTAATCTTGCTCAGGATAGGGACCAAATGCGGGCTTATGTGAGGGCGGCAATGAACCTCCGGGTTCCTTAAAAGCCATTTGTAAGTAAGTAAGTAATGTCATAAAAATGAAAAAAGAAAACATGAAAAACAGATAATGCAGATATAATTAGAAGATGCAGTTATAAATACAAAAAAATGGTAAATATAGGGCATTCGTTATCTCGTGAAACCAAATGCTTCTTTCCGTCGTAGCTCATAGTAAGAACCTTATGGTGATGGTAAGTGAGCTAGCTACCTGCAAGTGAAAGTGTAGCGAGGGAGGGAAGCTTCCCAGTCCACTTCTTTCTCCTTACGCGCAGGTTGATTTCACGAGATATCGAATGACATATACAGATATAAATGCAAGATGTAAAATATTTAAATGAAGATAGTAGAGTAACAAATACATAGATGCAGTATTAAAAAAATAATTTTATATATTTTAATCAGAAAATTTTTATATTTAATGCAAGAAATGCAGAAATCTAGATTTCCAATATTTTACATAAATTCATTTAATTGAAGACACATTTTTAGCAGTGGTTATGTGACGAGGTGTTTGATTTTTGTAGTATGTATGGAATTTAAAAATCTTTAGATCATTAGCATAAAAAAAAAATATTTAGAATGTTTAATTATTTTAGGCAAATTGTTAATATAAATTTAGAATAATGGTGGACAAAGTTTTGAACTTTGAGATACCTCGTAATTAATAATCTAAATATATGATTTACAATGATAATATTTAAGACATTGTTTTCTATTTCTTAAATGTGAACTCATTAATTTTAACATTTCATTTGAAAATTCATACTTACTTAATTTTAACAAAAGTACACTGTGATTTATCTTGTCAAATGCTTAAACATGTCTGTATAAATATTGAAAACTTGAAATTTACAATTTATACCATTTGATGCATACTGCACAAAATTGGTTCAATTTGTTACAGTAGATCTACCTGAACCTGTAATGAAACCATATTGATATTCGGAAAAAATCTTCCATGATTGAAAAGTCTGGTGTTGTAACACGGAGTATTTCCAACAAGACTCTGCCACGGCGCATAGAGCTGACGAAACGTTAAATTTAATTCAGAAAATTTTTGGAAGGTAGGATCATTAGTAAAGTTATGGCCACCACGTTCCCCCGATCTTTTGCGACTTTTATCTATGGGGGCATTTGAAAAATAAAGTGTATTCAACGAACCTCTACACATTAGAAGAATTGAAAGAAAGTATCAGGCGTGAAATTGATTCTATTTCGGAAGATGAATTAATACGTTTAAATGCACATTTCCTAAAAGATGCCAGAAATGTGTGGATGAAGGAGAACAACATTCCCAAAATCTCATGTTATAAGATACGTGATTATTTTTTTGTAATTTTACTCAATTGTACATGGTTATTTTCATTGTACATTGTACTGAATTGGCTGCGGGGGCAACATCGGTTGCTATCGCCGACCGCCGTGCAACGGGGGTTTTGCTTTCGATTTGTCGGGAACTGGGCTATCATCGGTTGCTATCGCCGGCCGCCGTGCTACGGGCGTCTCGATAGCGAAAGGCACTGTATTTGTTCAAATACTTCAGCAAATGCAGAATTTATTTAAATTGTTCTATAATTTTTAGTTTTTGTGCCGTTGCCTGGTTTATAAACTAGACCTACGCTGATTATTTTTCCATTTTTTTAAGAAATTTTGCAGATTTCAAGCAAAGATTGTATTATTATTACAGAGGATGGGATAACATTTCGTAACAACCTTTTGAAATGAGGGGTGGATCTCGTATCCAACAGATGATAGTCCACACCCGTGGAGTAACGGTCAGCGCGTCTGGCCGCGAAACCAGGTGGGCCGGGTTTGATTCCCGGTCGGGACAAGTTACCTGGTTGAGGTTTTTCCGGGGTTTTCCTTCAACCCAATATGAGCAAATTCTGGGTAACTTTCGGTGCTGGACCCCGGACTCATTTCACCGGCATTATCACCTTCATCTCATTCAGACGCTAAAAACCTAAGATGTTGATAAAGCGTCGTAAAATAAACAACTAAAAAAATAGATGATATGCTATAACTCTGAGGATAACTCTTTCATACTTACCAATTTATTTAAATGCTGATTTTATCTGAAGCTCCTGCTTAAGTCCATCATATCCTCCTGAATCAAGGAACTGTAATTCGCTGTTATTTGGACAATCTCTACTACTACTGTTGTTTCGTTTCATTCTACCCAAAATTTGCTTTCGCATGTCGGTATAAACACAACCATTACATTGTATATAGATCCTCAGTCTGGTAATTGTTTTAGATAATCTGTTTTAAAATCCCTTTTCAAAGTAACTTCCGTTGAGTCACTTGTCAGCAGAGTTGTTATTGGCACAAAACCATTCACATAAAAGTTGCAGTTTGAAGTCACGTACGCCATTGAACCCAGTGCAAGCTACATGTTGAGGAGCGGTTTCGCAACGGACCATGTATCTGTGCATCTGTTCCGAATGACGTAGAGTTCTGCAGAACGAGAAACGCGAACCTTCCGATCAGTTATTTCGGGTCAGCAGGAAGCAGACTCCTGCAGTACCAGCTTCATCTTAATGCTGGTGTGTCCCCACCTCCCACACCACCCAGACATGAGAACAACAAGGTAACAAGGTGATCAACACGCGCACAGGCATAGTTTTCTGAGTTACGATCCCGAAGAGTTCCAGTAGAGTTTGTGATAGTCAAATATGTTTTTGGGCTGATTTTTTCGGAGTACTTCTATTTCGTCTATCAGAATTTAAAATTATGTTTTCATTATATTTTATACAGTCATAGAGCGTTGGTGCGTTTAGCCAAAGGTCCCAGGATCGATACCCAGTCCTGGAACAATTTTTGCTTTGAACTTATTCAAATTAGCTTCACGGGGAACTATACCTGAAAGCTAGATTTGCATAATACACGTCACTGTTCGTTAAAAGAAAACCACAATTTAAGTCACACAGAGTTGTGTGCACTCAATGTTGGATGTTTGACGGTTTGTCAGCCTACTTTGAGGTATGTAGTAGTAGTAATAGATTTATTTCTACTGGCAGAGTTAAGGGCATAAAGCCTTCTCTCCCACTCAACCAGTAGGTCTATTAAAACAATAGCAAATAATAATAATAATAATAATAATAATAATAATAATAATAATAATAACAAAATGAAAACTAGTTACATGCTAATTCTAAAAATCAAACAAATTATAGTAATGTGAATCGAATTGTTAAAACAATAAAGAAAATTTATATGTTAAAAATAAAAATCATATATTAGGAAAAAATATATTTTAGGAAAGCTCACAGTCTAAGCAGTCTATTTGACAACCGAGTTTTGAAATTAGTAAATGTCTGACAGCCCCTTAAGCTATGAGGTAGGGAATTCCAATGACGAGAAATTTAAACGGTGAATGAAGAAGAATATCGGGAAGTGTTATGATGAGATATACTCAATGTACCTGTGATTTGAGATCGAGTATTTAGGTTATGGTTGGAGCATAAATACACAAGACGAGACGACAGATAACTTGGGACTGAGGTGCGCAAAATTTGAAATAGAAGTTTTTACTTAGCTTCCTAACGTATATTTCCTTTGTCAATCAGAGATATTGCAAGAAGAGAATAGTGTTAGTCAACTGTTGATCGAAAAGTGTAAATCTATCCCAAACAGATTCTGACAGGTTATGGCAAACAAAAAGACTGGAAGGCTGATTTTTATTCCAGTTTTCCGGTTTACCCTGGTATTTTCATTTCTACTATAATATTATCGCGTGAATGTAAGAACGTAAGTAGTTTAGGGTGTCGACGCAGCCTTTAAAATATCTCACTATCACTATTATTATGAAATTTTGTATAGGGTTATTACAAAATAAATAGGTACTTTCAATGCTTTATAAATTCTCAATTATTAATTTTATCAGGAATCAGTTCGTACTTTTTTATAAAGTAATTCTTTAATTTTACTTTGAAAACTCACAAATGTTCAAGATGTACCTTATGTCACACGGCACACATCAAGGTGATAGTGTAGTTCATCCGAAACCCGGTGTAAAATACCTGCATGATACTTTCCACAGCTCACGCGATGCGTTGTTTAAATCATTTAAACCATTAGGAAGTAGGAGGTTATAAACCTTTTCTTTCACAAAGCCCCAAAGAAGAAAGTCGCGCTGCGTGAGATCGGGGCTCCTTGGTGGCCACAGTGTAAGAGAGCGGTCGTCATATATGGCACGGCCAATCCACAGCTATGAAAGTGTTTCGTCAGATAATTCCTAATTTCTGAGACTTCGTTGCCAATGGGCTAGTGCTCATCCTGTTGGGAGATAAAGTTCTCCACGTCAACAGTTTCCCAACTTAACAGCAAAAAATTCATGTTGATATTACAGAGATAACAACCAACGTAGCTTATTCGGCAGAGACGCTTGCATTCTGATTCGGAGTTGCGCTCGGGAGTGGGTTCGATTCCTGCTTGGGCTGATTACCTAGTTGCGGTTTTTCCTGCTAGCAGAATTTTAGTCCATTACGTTTTCGTCCATTCGCAATTTGGTCCTAATTTTACGTTTGTCTCGTTATATGTTTGTCCTGCATCAAATTTTGTCCACAAATCTTTCGTCCATGCCATTTTAGTATTATGTGAAATTTCATCTGTATATATTTTGTCCTCACGTGATATAGTCCAAATTTATTTACTTGAAATTTTCGTAGCTGTGTTTATTACAAAAAATAATCACTGATATAAAACATGAGATTAATTTTCAGGTATTTCAAAGAACAAAGCTCATGCATTCTTTGCAGCTATTTCTTAGAAAGTGAAATTTCCTTCTTTAATTTCCATCTTCGGGGTTCTTCTTTTTTTTCTTGGGGATTTTGCTGTGAATTTTAATTACAGGTCATGGCCGTTTTATATTCTCAGTGCACCATTAGAACCAGGTACCCAGCTTTAGCCGTTATCCTGTGAACTTACAGTATATTTATTTTCCCTATTATCTTAGGATTATCTAAGAAATTAGCAAGTTCTTTGTGATAGTAGAAGAGAAAGAGTAAGTGGCCAGTGGCCATTTCTTTTAGAGCATGGTTTGTTCTTTTTCAAGGGAAACCACGGAAAATTAGAGCAGGATGAGGTGTTGCTGACGACAAGCCAATCCATGGGGCCGAATATGTTGAGGTGGGAGGTTTTGGTTTAATCATTATTCAAAGTACAAAACATTAAAGGTACATAAAAATTGCATTTCCAATAAGAACAATGCATCCTGCCAATCCATGACCCTGAAACAGAGAAATAACATTTTTGCATTAATAGACTTGTCTGTGTGTAGAGTCAAGTGGTTATTTAGTGTTCAAGTTTATTCGTACGTCTTTACGTTGTCGTTCCAGCTAGAGGGTTATTTAGGTCTTTTATGAATGAGGGTTGAGTGAAGGTGATAATGCTGGTGACGACTTGGTGTAGTCAGAAGGGATTTGAAATATATTCTTGAATTGTCGAAATTTCTAGTTCTTCATGAATCAATCTAACAGTTTTGCTGATGAATTAAAATTTTGTTTTGGAAAACTTGTAATTTTTACGGACTGTAAAGGTGCAGGGTTCTGCGGGTTGCTGTGTAATTTCAACACGATTCTCACACCAGGTATATCCTGGTTCGATCCTTATTATAAGAGTGGTGTTGATCGAGTAACCATCTTTTATGAGCAGTGGTTTTGTTCCTTTTTGAAGTAAGACTTTGGGATCCATACCTGATAATTTTAAGTAAAACTAATGTATGCATTTCCCTAGCAACATCTGTCCATTTTTTGAGTTCTCCATTATTTGGTATTCTATTGTTGGCTTCTCTTTAAAATGTGCTTCTAATATCTGAATATCCAAAATTAATCATGATTGGACAATATGTATATTGGACTAAATTTTTGTGGATTAAAAATTTCTGGAAAAATTTACTCTTGGACGAAAATGCTATGGACTTATTCCACTGCACTTAAATGTGTTGGTCATAGAAATTTAGTCGAAATGTTGTATTGGACAAATATTCTTGAAAGCGTTTTTCCAAGATTTTTCCTAAGCATAAAGCAAATGTCAGGTAATCTATGGCGAATACTCGGACTCATCTCGCCAAATATTAACTCGCTATCACCAATTCCATGGACGCTAAATAATCCAGTAGTTCTTGTAGTATGTAATAAAATCGGAAAAATTAGTTCTATATTATTGTAATTCACACTATTTGCAAAAGCCTGTAAGTTTTGGGAAGTCTCCTCAATTGGCAAGCCTCTCGGAGAAGGTGCTTCCAATTTTTTTATACCTGTTTTCTGTCAGATGGGTGCAAGTAATGTACCAGTTAAGAAAGGAAGGGGAGTGCACAAGAATTGCGACATATTCGCTTGTTTTTTTATCCTGGTCAGTTATGAGTCAAATGCCTGTGTTTGGACACGAGCCTAATGACTACGAGGGCTGTCCAAGGTGGTCACTATGCTCCTTCTTTATTCTCAAATACTACGTTTTGAAATAAATTGAATACATTGAACTCATAAAAGGTTTCCACGACACCCCTGCACTGTGGAACAATGGGGACGAACATTAACGAACCGTCTGCGAGAGAAGTGAAAGTTCAGATGCAATTGCTGTCTGTTTTTCTTCAACGCCGTAGCTGAGGTGTCTTAATTGTATAATATAGCTAAGTCCCACTAAAGGACTAATCGTGTAAAATGAATGAGTTGCCTCACATTTAAGAGGAAATAAAGTCGCTCTTCCTTGAGAAGTCACAATATCGAAATTCTTCAAGTCTTTCTAAACGAAACTATGAACATTGAAGTGAGACAAACAGCCTGAATATCAGAGCTCACATACTGGGATGTTCAGTTCAAAATGTGTCATGGCTTGCTGTATGCCGTCATGTGGTTAGCCGATGAGCTTAGAGAATTCAATCTTCCTACACTTCCGCAGAGATGTATAACCTAAGAGGCAGAGAAGTTGCCTAGCAAGTACGGCGTTCATTCTGAAGAGTACGTACCGATACGTACGGTAACGCCGGTAGTGGCAGGAATGTGAACTGTTTGGAAATACGTACTGTCGGGATATGGGGAGAGGGTTAAGACGATTACTTACGTATTTGTTGACATTAACTTCGACGGTCAACATGGACACGGAGCATTTGATTTGTGTTGTGGAATGTTACCGTACGCAACCGATGATAACAAATACCCTGCATACGACTTGCCGGCGCAAAACACAGTTCGAAAGAGGTTATGGTAGCACACAGACCGTACAGACCGCCATCTGTTGCTACGACGTTCAAGTTATACCGTACACGTTATCAAGTTCAGATTGAAGAACGCCTTAACTTCTAACATATAAGCTGAAACTCGCTTCAAATCGGTGACCCAACAACAGTGACGTCATGACACACTTTGAAATGAACATCCAGTAGTGCAACCAGATCCATAATTCTTTAACAAGGACGCTGAAATGGCAAACAAACTGGCAAATTATGCTCCATCCATTTATCTACGCATTCTTCCATTCATGCATGCATTCTTCCGGCTATCCACCCTTTCTTCTTGCATACATTATTTCATCTACCCAACTTGACATTTATCCAATCGTCAATTCTTTAATTCATTCATACTTTTATTTGTCTATCCCTCCATAAATTAACCTTTATCTTTATCGATCTTTCCACCGATTAATATTTTCACTATCCAACCTTTCACACAATAACATTTTCATTTATCCATCCTTTTTCACTCAGTAATGTTTTTATTTATTCATCCTTTCTCCTATTAATCTTTTATTTATCCGTCCTTTCATCCCTTAAGCTTTTTATTTATCCATCTTTCACTAATTAACTTTCTCATAATATCCATCCTTTCACCAATTAAGATTTTTATTTATCCATCCTTTCTCCTATTAAACTGTTTATTTATCTACCCTTTCCCCTTCTTATATATCCGTCCTTTCACCCATTAACCTTTTTATTTATCCATTTTTTCACTGAATAACATCATTATTTATCCATCCTTTCATCCATGTACCTTCTTATACTATATCCATCCTTTCACCTATTAAATTTTTCATTTATCCATCCTTTCATCCATGTACCTTCTTATACTATATCCATCCTTTCACCTATTAAATTTTTCATTTATCCATCCTTTCATCCATGTACCTTCTTATACTATATCCATCCTTTCACCTATTAAATTTTTCATTTATCCATCCTTTCATCCATGTACCTTCTTATACTATATCCATCCTTCCACCTATTAAATTTTTCATTTATCCATCCTTTCATCCATGTACCTTCTTATACTATATCCATCCTTCCACCTATTAAATTTTTCATTTATCCATCCTTTCATCCATGTACCTTCTTATACTATATCCATCCTTTCACCTATTAAATTTTCCATTTATCCATCCTTTCATCCATGCACCTTCTTATACTATATCCATCCTTTCACCTATTAAATTTTTCATTTATCCATCCTTTCATCCATGTACTTTCTTATACTATATCCATCCTTTCACCTATTAAATTTTTCATTTATCCATCCTTTCATCCATGTACCTTCTTATACTATATCCATCCTTCCACCTATTAAATTTTTCATTTATCCATCCTTTCATCCATGTACCTTCTTATACTATATCCATCCTTTCACCTATTAAATTTTCCATTTATCCATCCTTTCATCCATGCACCTTCTTATACTATATCCATCCTTTCACCTATTAAATTTTTCATTTATCCATCCTTTCATCCATGCACCTTCTTATACTTTATCCATCCTTTCACCTATTAAATTTTTCATTTATCCATCCTTTCATCAATGCACCTTCTTATACTATATCCATCCTTTCACCTATTAAATTTTTCATTTATCCATCCTTTCATCCATGCACCTTCTTATACTATATCCATCCTTTCACCTATTAAATTTTTCATTTATCCATCCTTTCATCAGTGCACCTTCTTAAACTATATCCATCCTTTCACCTATTAAATTTTTCATTTATCCATCCTTTCACCCATGCACCTTCTTATACATTCATCCTTTCACCCTTGCACCTTCTTACATATCCATTCTTTCACCAATCAACCTTCTCATAATATCCATTCTTTCACAAATTAAAGTTTTTATTTATCCATTCTTTCACCAATTAACCTTTTTATTTATCCATCCTTTCACCAATCAACCTTCTCATAATATTTTATTTATCTGTCCTTTCACCCATTCACCTTTTCATTTATCCATCTTTCCACCCATTAATCTTTTCATTATCCATTCTTTCACCCAATAACATTTTAATTTCTCCATCTTTTCAACCATTATCGTTTACAATGATCTGTCAATTCATCCATTAACTTTTTAATTATCTATCCTTTCACCCATTAAACTCTTCATTTATATATTCTTGCCCCACTAACTGTTTCAATTGCCCATCCTTACACCCATTAATATTTCATTTATCCTCCATTTCATCTATTTTTGTTTTCATTTGTCCATCCTTTCAACCAGTTATATTTTTATTTGTCGATCCTTGCACAAATTCATTTTTGCATTTATCCGACCTTATATCCACTTATACGTTTCCTCATCTACTCATCTTCTTATTTACCTATCCTTTCACCGACTTATCGTTTCATTATATCTTACTTCTTACTAATTTTTTTTTCTTTTATTCATCTGTTCATTTAACCACCCCACAATATCCATCCGTCCTTCCATTTTTATATCTCTTTATCCAATATTCCGATCATTTATCGATACTTTCAGTCGCTATTTATCTAAGCACTCAGAAGTCTTATCTAATTTAATTTTCTCTATTTATAATTATTTGTAACATTTCGTTTTTATGTGAATAATTTGCACGAAAAAACAGATAATATTGCTGGTATATTGTATTTAAAAGCAAGATACAGTATTTACGAAATTCCGGAATCCTTTACGGGATGAACAGTGTGGAAACGCGTTGTACAAGAAAACATAAGTAGAAGGAATACAGTACTGCAACAGTGAAATATGTGCTATCTTCTATTGCAGAATTTTCTTACTTGGTTATTTAACGACGCTGTATCAACTACGAAGTTATTTAGCGTCGATGGGAATTGTGATAACGAGGTGATATTTGGCGAGATGAGGCCGAGAATTCGCATATATTACCTGATATTTGCCTTACGGCTGGGGAAACCTCGGAAAAAACCCCATCAGATAATCAACCTAAGCGGGAGTCGAACTCGCGGCCGATTGCAACTGCAGAAAATTGAATGTAATACCTTTGTTCAATAAATTATCTTGAATATTAGTTAAGTTAATATTTATTCAATATTTAACCAACTTGTTTTGAAGTCCAGCGCAATAGCAGACGATTTGAACACACCAGTAGTCCTCTCCAATTAGTGGGTACACCTGCCTCGGCTGTCTTCTCAACACAAGACGGCGAAGAGAAGAAACAAGTGTTCGGGATGTTCTCGCAAACAAGCGATCAGTTTTGTCTTCGTGAGAAGTATTTCACAGTGTTTGCTTCTGTCATAGAAGAGAGAAAATCTGTAATATATACAGGCTGATTCACGAGGATTTATCGTCACTTACGGAGCTTATTTCTGAGCAAAAAATGTCATATAAACATTTGTCCTAATCTCAATATTTTCCGAGTTACACTAATTTGAAATTGTTAGTAAAATACTTTTCTTTTAGTTTTAAGGGTAAAAGAATATAACAAATAGAGAACGAACTATTCAGAAGTCTAATTTATTTAATTGGTTAATGTTCTGAAGATAAAAATATGGGGTTAGTTGCTTTGTACAGATTTTGTTTTTCAATTTTTAAGTAAAAATTACATCGTTCTTACGCACTTATCACAGAAATTGTTACAAATCATACGAATTTAGGAACTTGATTTTTTACAGTTTATGCATCCTAATGTACAGTCTTGAATAATTTACAAGAGTAGCGTGATTTGTAACAATTGTTGTCATAAATGCGTAGTTAAAAATCGAAAAAAAATCTGTACGAAGCAACTATGGAATTCACAACACATTTTTAGCTTCAGAATATTAGCTAATGAAAGAAATGATACTCCTGAATAGTTCATTCTTTATCTGTAATATTCTTTTACCTTTCAAACTGAAGAATTATGATATTTTACAAACAATTTCAAATTAGTGTAACTCTGAAAATATTGAGATTAGGACAAATGTTTATGTGACTTTTTTGCTCAGAATGTCTTCGGAAATAAGCTCTTTAAGGGAATCACCTGTATAATTGTTAAAATAACTGGCATTTTTAAAAGTACCCAGATGACCGGTTTTTTCAAGTATTGTTAGAAAATTTAACGACTCTAAACAGTTTGTTAATTAATAAAATTGTATTTTTTCAACACCAGTTTGGTTTAACAGATTGTTAAGTTTGTTAATTTTAAACGTAGAATTTTGTGCAGTTAACTCCTTTAACAGTTAGTTAAATATGGTTGTTAACAGTTTGTTAATTTTAAACGTAGAATTTTGTGCAGATAACTCCTTTAACAGTGAGTTAAATATGGCCGATGTCTCCACAGCTGTTCGAACAGAAGTTGCGAAATTAATATTTTGTGTCTCTCTGTAGGAAATGTTTAGCATATGTATGACTGGTAATATAACATTTAAAAAATACTTTGGACTGTTTAAATACATCAGTGTTATTTCATTTCTTTCGTATTTCGTATCCATAATAGCAATGAGGAAATATAACCTTACTTTGTAATTATTATTCAGCACGTCACCTACAACTTTCATTTGTTAACTGTTTGTTTATGGAGAGTAGCCTACTATAACAGGTTGTCATTTTATGCAAGTTTCATGACTCACTCTATAATATAGAATTTAAAGATTACATGTGTAGAATCATTACCAACTGCTCTTGAGTAGTTAAAATAGTGCTAACAGACGTTATAGTTAAGTGTTGGTTATCTTAAACAAAATTATGTTGAACAAATGGAAAATACATTAACAAAGCGTTAAAAATAAACTGTCTGTTAATTTAACATTCGTTAAGCAAAATTAAACATTACTTGGACAAAGTGGCCAAGAGACTATTGGAATATTGAAAGCCTGCAAAGTGGTAGCCTACACATTTGACATTTCCGCGACAGTACAGATGGTCTGGACAGCGATATTCTTGAAGAGGTATTATTATTATTATTATTATTATTATTATTATTATTATTTACTTACTTACTGGTTTTTAAGGAACCCGGAGGTTCATTGCCGCCCTCACATAAGCCCGCCATTGGTCCCTATCCTGAGCAAAATTAATCCATTCTCTATCATCATATCCCACCTCCCTCAAATCCATTTTAATATTATCTTCCCATCTACGTCTCGGCCTCCCTAAAGGTCTTTTTCCCTCCGGCCTCCCAACTAACACTCTATATGCATTTCTGGATTCACCCATACGTGCTACATGCCCTGCCCATCTCAAACATCTGGATTTAATGTTCCTAATCATGTCAGGTGAAGAATACAATGCTTGCAGTTCTGTGTTGTGTAACTTTCTCCATTGTCCTGTAACTTCATCCCTCTTGGCCCCAAATATTTTCCTAAGAATCTTATTCTCAAACACCCGTAGTCTCTGTTCCTCTCTCAAAGTGAGAGTCAAAAGTCTGTTCCAATTCCTCATAGAAGCTGTCCTTTATATGGTCGTCTTTCTCTTCTGTAGGGGCATGAGCATTTATAACTACGATATCGCACCATATACCTTTAAGTGCTAAATATGATAACCTGTCACTGATAAATTCGACCTTTTTTATTGGTGATTTTATTCTTTTATGAATAAAGTATCCTGTTCCTATTTGGTGATTATTGTTTCCTTCCCCATAATACAACAAATAATCTCCTATTTGTGTTATGCCATTCCCATCTAACCTAACCTCTTGTACTCCCACAAAGTCTATTCTATATCTAGCTAGTTCTTTTGCTACTAATGTTACCCCTCCTGTTCTATTTAGACTTGTAACATTCCAAGTACCAAATCTCAAAACCTTATTCCTTTGCTGTGGTCGTGCCAGAGAATCAGTCCCATTCCGAGGCTTATTTGAAGGATTCGTAACAAGCTGTTTTTTACGTTGAAGGGTTGTTAGCCTTTCGCCCAACCCCCAAGGTGGAGGACCACCCCTCATCGGCATTATAATAATAATAATAATAATAATATTATTATTATTATTATTATTATTATTATTATTATTGTTATTATTATTATTATTGCACCTAGCTGGAATACCGCAAACAAAAATTGTCGCGATTCATATTATGTACTTGCTCATTTTGTCAGACGTGACAAATAGTTTAAAATGGGCCGCGACCACTTCGGGCGTAATTAATGACCCCATGTTTGCATGCCGCGTGTTACAGTCCCGACACACTTGCGCCACTCTTGCTCCGGGGCTTAAGTTTCGCCGTCCTAAAAATGGTGCGGCGTGGGGTGCGGGGGCGACTGGAGCCTGGAGCGGGCCGCTACCCTTCAGTCAGTCCCGCCACGTCTTGCTGACTGGTCGCCGCCCGCCCGCCGTACGACAACACCAGTTCTCTCAACACCAGGTAACTTTGGGCCCAAAAAAAAACTCATTTCAATTGACAAGACGAGCCTTCAAGCAGTTAACATTCTTTCAGTTTTTCAAGACAAATCATTTAATTCGAAGTCGTTACTCGTCTCTTGGTGACAGCGTGTGTTGTTCATAACCCAGTGGAGCCGGGTTCGACCCTCGACGAGGTATTATTTTCTCCGCCACCGACCGAGTGTTCGTCTGTTATCTTGCATCATATTCGAGTTCTGCACTGACAAATCAGTTTTTATTTGATTCGTGTGTAGAAAGGACTCTTACTCCGTTTAAGTTAGAACTAATCTATATATATATATATATATATATATATATATATATATAATTTGACTGGTAATGGAATTGCGGAAATCAGAAAATTGTTATTAAATTTTAATTGTTTATTTTACAAACGTAGGGACTAATATCAAAATTCTGTTACAGACAGTTTGTAGAACATGCTTTTGCAAATACATTGCAAAAAACTGTTTGAATCTATCTTTAAAAACGGTTTAGATATATTGGTTTTAGTGCAATCCTGCACTAGGTATATTTTTTTCAAATTTGGGCCCCAAATAATTTTTTCAAAATATTTTTATTTGGTTGAGTTGCCACAGCCATGAGCTCTCTACATACAAAAAATTAATATTTTACAACAAATAGGAAAAAAGTTAAAAAAAATACCATCCTCTCCCCTTAGATCGTCGCCTTTCGGAAGACAATCTATTGGAAGACCCTTAAAAAGATGACATGAAACCATATAAACCGCAACGGATCATTATATGCAAAGCTTGAACTGCTGATAACAATAATTATTCGATGATCGTAATAACACTGTTTACTATTGCAGCTTACCAAACTACAAGATTCACACTAGAATGTTAGTAGTTTAGAGATGCTTAGAATGATATGAGATTCTTTGGTCAGTAAGTGGCACAAGTAGCTTCAAGCACCTCCTGTTTCCAATCCCTCCTCCATACTAGGCTAACATCGCTCCTGTATGGCCATAATAATAATAATAATAATAATAATAATAATAATAATAATAATTTATTTAACCTGGCAGAGTTACGGCCATAAGGCCTTCTCTAACACTCAACCAGGAGTAAAACTGCATTACAAAAAACACTACAAATTTACAAAGTACACTACAATTTTACACACAAAAGTGAATAAGATAATAATAATAAAATGTAAACAACGATTAAGTAGAAATCAGACATAATATATAAAATACAGAAAGAAAGAACAGCTGGTAAAAATAAATGAGACATACAAAGTATAAAGTATAAAAAGTAAGACAATTAATAATAATAATAATAATAATAATAATAATAATAATAATAATAATAATAGTAATGATAAAAAATAAGATTAGTAGTAGTAATAATAATGATAATAATAATACTAATAGTAATAATAAAATAGCGCAGTACAAAGCATACAATGAATACAATATTTTTAAGTATACACAGTAAGGAAAATTATGATTATATATAGCTCAACTTATCACATTATAGATATACCGTTATCGAAAATATGAAAACAAAAATATAAAATAAGTTAAATATCACTAGAACATAAAAGAAACATGCAATACAACACTTGTCATAATAGTAAGTTAGTATGGCAACTCGTCATAAGATAATTTTCTAACTTAGATATAGTAGGCCTATTCGTAATTTAAACGACGAATAAAATAATTATTATTGTATTATCGTTAACATACAGGCAGTGATCGCGAATATGAAACACGCTATATAGTTATAGGTTGAATTAGGGCCTGTATGTTATTCTGACATATTTATATGAAAATGTTTGATTCTACATTTCAGTTAAAGATGTAGTTGTGTTTTATTAATTATAAATAAACACTTGACTAAAATAAAATGTATAATATTATGGTTATGTCACTTTCAGTGACATGGGTTATGATTTCGAGGCTAATGTACTTCATGACGTCAGACTAGTCTAATTTAACTCGCGGCCATATTTATCGCGTAACGCTTGAACGATACAAGCAGCATATTCTGCTCTCGTGTGCAAGGACAAGATGAGTCTATTCATTCCTCATCCTCAGGTCCAAGTTCTCCTGATGAAAAGTGTTTAAATTTTTCGTGAAAAATGAATAAAATGTACTTGTGTTTAGAAAAGTTACAGTAATTTCGTGAAATAATAATAATAATAATAATAATAATAATAATAATAATAATGTAGTGATGATTAATTTGTCGCGCTACAGCCCATGAAGGGCCAAGACCTACCAGCCGGCTGCTGGCCTCACGGCCACATGCCGAAGCAGAGATGGACGATTATCCAACCAGAATGGAGGTATTGTGTGGTTAGCACGATGAGCCCCCCCCCCCCAGCCGTTATAGCTGGTTTGCATAACCGGATTTCGCTACTTATCGTAGCTCCCCAAGTGTATCACGAAGCTGGGTGGACACCGATCCCATACACTGGCCGAAATTTCATGAGAAAATTTCTTCCTTCATGAGGACTCGAATCAGCGAGCATTCCGTAACTCGAGTCTAGGCAGCATGCCTTAGACCACGATCGCACGGCGCGGGACGATAATAATAATAATAATAATAATAATAATAATAATAATAATAATAATAATGTACCCTTTGTAAATTATCCTTATTGTCACTTAATTCAGTTTTATACAAAACTCCAATGATCTATAATCCTGTAGGCCATTAAAGAAAACAGCAGAATTCCAAAATAATTTATCTCCCTGTCTTTTTGTAGTTAATAACTTCAAATATAATATAGACCTACCATATTTCTTTAAAATAATTTAAAAAAATCGTCCTTCTTTATTATTGGAGATTATTCAGAAATGAATTTTTTTTTTTTTTCTGAAAGTCAAATTTCGCGAAAATTCATAAGATATTTACTGCCGTAAATCAATCATATGTACGATTAAACATGCATATACATCTTGCGCATCTATGTCACATTTGGTGTTTATCGCTAATAACAAAAAAAGAAATTACCACTTCCGTTGTGTGAATGGTACGAGTACTTGTAACCGAAAGGTTCCGCTTTCGTACAAGTACAGCACGCCACGCCGTGAACTTTGGTTACAACATGTATGTAGGCCTATTTATTCACACTGCAATGGGTATATACCCGGTGGCAGTGGTAACTAATTACACTTAATAATGACAATAATAAACTTAAAATTAAAAACACAATTAATAATAATACTTATAATTAATACTAACAATAATTTATAATAATAATAATAATAATAATAATAATAATAATAATAATAATAATAATAATAATAATAATAGGGAATATCCTAAATTAATGGATGATGATGATGGTGGTGGTGGTGATATGTGAATTAATGATAGCGAAATGAGTCCGAGGGCCAACGTCGAAAGTTACCCAGCAATTCTACTTCAAGTGGTTGAGGGAAACCTCCTTAAAAACCTTCAACCAGGTAATTTCTCCCAACCAGGATTTGAACCTGGGCCGCTTGTCTCACGAGCAGACGTGTTAACCGTTAATCCATAGCAGTACACATGTTCTACATTATATTCTACACCTGAGGGCAGGAGGTCACATTAAAGTACCAAATATGAGGAAAAAGGAGGCCGCCTCATCATCAAAAAGGTTGAGGAATGCTGTTATAGAAAACAGTGGTTAATACGTTAGTCTCGGTAGCGTGGTAAGAATGGTATTCATTATTGGACTAAGGCTGTTTTCCCACCGAAATGTTGCGGTTACAACACGATACTGTTTTAAAATCCCGTCGTAATATTCTTGGCAGCCAAGTGACTAGAGTTCAGCACACTGGTGGAAGATGTGACAAATCATTTGTGAGACGTGAAGGAAGGGAGCAGTGGCGTAGCTAAAAGCGAAGCACTTCAAATCGTGGCTGTTAAAAGATTCCCCTCGTATACAAAATAAAATTCATGAATAAAATGCGATCTTGTACATTTCGTTAACTGGTTCGTATGCATTTGTTTCTTTCCTGACTTATTATTTTTTTCGTTTCTTGAGGAAGATCTTAAATTAAAACTGTTCGGAATGCGAATTACTTCTTACTTATAGATGACTTTTAAGGAACCCGGAGAATCATTGCCGCCCTCACATAAGTCCACCATGAGCAAGATTAATCCAGTCTCTAGCATCATATCCTACCCTCCTCAAATGTACGAGGGCGTCCTGAAAAGTAATGCCTCCTATTTTGTTTTTTGTCGCTGTGAATATAGTTAAAAATATTAGTGATAGTACGTTGTATTCAATGAACTTTCTGCTTTCAGTGACGCAAGTTTCGTATCTCTGCCAGTAGAGAGCTCTGAGTTATAGCCTGAAACATGGCGCCTGAAGCAGCGTGCTGTGATCGCGTTTTTAACAGCAGAAAATGTGCTCGATAGATATTCATCGGAGATTGAAGGCTCTTTATCGTGATCAATGTGTCGACATCAGTACTATGCGACGTTGGTCTGCTCGTGCTCGTAATGAACCTGGTGCAAGTCTCAACTTGTGTGACAAAGGATGCAGTGGACGACCACGTACTGCAACTGATGAAGCTCATCGGAATCGTGTCAATGAACTCATTACAGCGAAAACTTGTATTTTCGACGCGTTGCCATCTATCGGCAGTTACCTGGCGTTTCAGCTCATAAATCACTATTCATGTATTGCCGTCCAGTGGTCATATCTGAGCAGTGTGCAAATATGTCCGTCTTGCACAAATATGAATTGAGATCTTGCGGATATGTCTGTTATTATTCGGTTGAGAAGCTTTTGTCGTCCAGTCTGCTACCGAAGAAGCTGAAAGAATGTATAAAAGTTATATTGCCGGTTGTTCTGTATGGTTGTCAAACTTCGACTCTCACTTTGAGAGAGGAACAGAAATTAAGGGTATTTGAGAATAAGTTCCTTAGGAAAATATTTGAGGCTAAGAGGGATGAAGTTACAGGAGAATGGAGAAAGTTACACAACGCAGAATTGCACGCATTGTATTCTTCATCTGACATAATTAGGAACATTAAATCCAGACGTCTGAGATAGACGGAGCATGTAATCCGTATGCGTGAATCTAGAAATGTATATAGAGTGTTAGTTGGGAGACCGGAGGGAAAAAGACCTTTGAGGAGGCAGAGAAGTAGATGGGAAGATAATATTAAAATGGATTTGAGGGAGTTAGGATATGATGGTAGGGATTAGATTAATCTTGCTCAGGATAGGGAACAATGGCGGCCTTATATAAGGGCGGCAATAAACCTCCGGGTTCTGTTAAAAGCCCTTATTAAGTAAATAAGCGGATATATGAACTAATCCAGCATTTTCTTTTTAAATAATCATGTTTTTAGATGTATATAATGAAGGAAATCATTAAAAACTACGATCAGATTGGAGATTCCGAGAATTAAACCTGGGTCCTCCTGGATATGAGTCTAGTAACTTAGAAAGCATGATGAAATATTCAGATTGTCAATTTCTATAAATGAATACAATATAATATTTTATTACTCAGTCAATGACACATCAATGTAAAATAATGACTTATTTTATAGTCATTAAGTTTATATACATGAATTACAAAAGAACGTTTTCGCCTATTCAGGCATCCTCAGGCAGAGTTATACAATATCTCAATGTCACATACGTAGCTATTGGTGGTGAGTACTATTTGAATTAATAATGTACAAGTCATCTCCATTATTAAAATGTAATATTACAGGTAGTAAACTTAATAATGTTAAAACCATTTAGTAATTAAACTTCATAATATGTGGAACTCTTGTTCAGTTCAGTGAGTGGTGAATATCTGAAATGTATAAAAATATAATAGAAATGGGAATTTCAAATGTAAATTGTAATCGGATTGGATATTTAAAAGTACTCACGTCGTTTAAAATGTGACAACTGCGTAGTTAGCAACTGTATGGATTACTATAACATCCTGTGTTTATGTAAAATATCTGTAATGAAATAATAATTAATATCAAATTTAGTAGAATTTGAAAAATTAATTGGAGGGCTAAATGTGGATCTTTACATTGATCTGTCATTGACTGAGTAATAAAATATTATATTGTATTCAATGAGTCTAGTACTTCACCACTGAGCAGCTTCGCTCAATGTTACGTGTTTTATTTCAATTTTATTTCAACAGAATACCAACAGCTTTTGGCTATGACAAGGAAGTAGCTTTCCAGATATTATAAGGAGGCAACAGATATGTTTTCCAGAAAACGCTTGAAAAATCGCCTATTTCAACAACATTCTGTGAAGGGGGTAGGAATAGAAGGGAAGGTCGAGCGTGTGTCTACCGAGTTCAAGGCAAATACTAACTCATTCCCCTATAATTCGTAAGTAGACTCATCCGATCTCGTGCGCAGCTCTGTAGGAAGAGTGGGGGAGTATCTGGACATAATGCATGAGCTGTAATCAGCCCGAGCAAGAATCGAACCCATGCCCGAGAGTAATTCAGGATCGGCAGGTAAACGCCCCAGCCGACTGAGATACGCCGATGAGTAACAAATCCTTTGCACTCAAATTTTGATTTCTTAATAGGAGTGGCGATTTATTCCCCTTCTACAGAAGCTGAACGTTCGTTCCCTATCTTGCGATTATCCTGTGCCATGCTGTCTTGAGCGATGGAGTAGCAATATACTGACCACGCAAGCGGAGTCTCAACTTGTAAATAACTGGCACAACTATGTTGACCAGCAATGACACATTGACCTCTAACAATTATTATTATTGTACAAATAATAAAAAAATTAATGAAATATGTAACTTAGATGAAAATAGTGGTTTTGAAGCAATACAGTAGAACCTCTATTATCCGTGGTAATGAAGGGGGTGGGTTGAACGGTTAATCGAAAAAATCGGATAATCCGTACCATAGAAGACTTTAATAAATTAAGTGTTGCATAATGCAGTTTCGTAATTTTCTCCGCGGGCATGTGTTTTAACACATTAGGTGGTGGACAGAAGTTTTAAATATAATAGCTATGTTGGAAAGAGTGGGTGAAGAAAGAATAATGCTGAAACTGATCAGGAAGAGAAAAAGGCATTGGCTGGGTTACTGACTGAGAAGAAACTGCCTACTGAAGGATGCACTGGAAAGAATGGTGAGCGAGAGAAGATTTCGGGGCAGAAGATATCAAATAATAGACGGCATTAAGATATATGGATCATATGCGGAGACTAAGAGGAAGGCAGAAAATAGGAAAGACTGGAGAATGCTGGGTTTGCAGTGACAGAACACAATAAATGAATGAATGTCAATGACGGGTTTCTAAGAGTCCAGGAAACTTTCTATGATGGATTTCTGTGGAAAGATAGGAAAAGTATAGGTCTCATGTTATAGATTTAAGTAATTGATACACTTTATCCTTGTTTTTTATTAAACCTCGCACATTTGTAACTCCAACCTTGTGTTATTCCGATGTGAGATGAACCACAGTTCCTCTTTTCCTAAACCACTCAATTATATGCACATCTCTTCGATACTTAGCACAACACGTATTCTTTTGGCACTTCTGGAAAACGTTTTGCAGAGAAATTAAACAGGTCACTCGAACAGTAGATCATAATGTGTAAGGACAAAGGAGAGAATGACAGACGGATATTCCAACAATCGGTTAATAGGGTGACAGATAATCGGGGTTCTACTGTACATTGAAGGGGTGAGAATGGTACAGTCTTAAGCCACACAGACAAAATTTTACAGTACAACGTGTTAAAGGTTTAGAGTTCAATGCTATTAGGAGCGGTATCACAATTTCTTCGACGTATACTTGCGTCATTTGTTGAGTAATTTTATAATATTTTACTAGTGGCTTCCCCGTAGGGTATGTGTAAGAAATGAACTCGCATAAAGAAACATTTTTGTTAAAAGTGTGGCTTTGGACTATCTCATTCTCGTCCCTTGAATTATTAAATCCAGTAGCTGACTAAACTTATATCAAATACCTTACTATAATAATACCGGACAGCTAACAGTTCTGCGCGCGAACGACGCTGGTGCTGCTACCTAGGCGGCCGGTGTGGCGATACTCGCGAAACAAGCTGTAATCAACTGCAATGTATATTGTTGCTGGGCTAGTTAATAGTTTTATTAATTAGTGCTAAAATGTCAGGATGTATATTATGTGCTGTTTATAATTGCTACGAATCGTACTTTCGATTTCCGAGGGATCATAAAACGTGTGTTAACATTCTTTAGTAGACCTAATTTCTTCGTCTTTGTGTTGATAGAAAAATACAAATTAGCTTTTTTATTTAGACCTAATAAATGAATAGAAATTAAAATGTATTGGAAATTTTAAAGTTTTATCAAATCAAGTTTTATTGTTGTCCACATGGCTTTACCAATTATTACAAGCATCAGATTACTATCAATTTTATCTTTGCAGTTGTCAGCAATGAGTATATAAAGCATTACTGTAAATTCATTCTTAATGTAAGAATTGATTTTGTCTCACTAAACCAAAGAAAAAATATATAACAATTAATTCCGGAAAGTAATATGAAGTATGCAATATTTCTCATAATATGCAGCTTTGATATAATAATTTTACATTAAATACTATTCACCATTTCTTATATGTTTCATATATTATTCCACATTAGTAACTCACGTTTTAAACAATAGTCCGAATCCCGCTATGTTAATATTTGTATATGTGGACGTAATTCCATCCCGCTCCGCTAGATGTCAGGTCCGCGATATTTCGCACTCACGCCAATGCTGCTAGTATACGGCTGTCTGGTATTATTATAGTAAGATATTTGCTTATATCCTTGGTTAGTCAAATATTTCTGCTAGTAAATATAGGCTTAACAAAATATGTTCTTGAAATTATTTTTCTTTCCCATGAAACGTGAATTATAGATTTGTTGGTTACACCCTTATTCCGGGGAGGTATTCAATTGCTGTCTGCAGTTTCAAATTGCCAACATGACTAACGTAGTTTACCGTAACACATGTCTAGAGAAATAGTTGCTTCCCTTCATGACACATCCAGATTTTTTATTAAAATTGTACACTGAGACAAACATTCATGTTATTTATAATCCACTACTTAGAATCTAACGCCGGAAATAAAGAAAGATCTGTAAATCCTCGTTCAAAAATAACTCCATCTCCTACAAAAGAATATTTTTAGCAACTGTCTCTAAATTCTAACTTCATTCAGCACTTCGGATCTACGAGAAGTCGGTATAGCTTTGTTGGTCTGCGCATGCGTAGAATTGAAGACTGCGACTGAATGGACAAATCTCAAAGCTTCCTTCATACACAGAGAAAATGAACTCGATAGAGTTTACAGTACTAAGGATAGCAGAGGAGTCACGTAGTGTATTAGTAGGCCTATTCTATTATTTAACCACGCTTCCAGCTGGAGGGATTATTTAGGATCGCGATACAACGTGGGCGAGAAAAGGATGACAATTTTTTGCTGGAGCTTTTCATTAGAAACAGGTTCCTTTTACGTACCGCAAATCTACGACACGGTACCTATAGCTTTATTTCCTTCCCATGTTAAGAATTTGATCGTCTTTTTAAAATATATCGTTCTTGTAGTGTATACTAAGTATGAAATAAAAACAGGACCCAAAATAGAAAGGGAAAACAATCTATGGGCTTGAATCATTCGTTACTTACTTATGGCTTATAAGGAAGCCGGAGGTTCATTGCCACCCTCACATAAGCCCGCCATTGGTCCCTATCCTGAGCAAAATTAATCCAGTCTCTACCATCATATCCCATCTCCCTCAAATCCATTTTAATATTATCTTCCTATCTATGTCTCGGCCTCCCCAAAGATCTTTTTCCTTCCGGCCTCCCAAGTAACACTCTATATGCATTTCTGGATTCGCCCATACGTGCTACATGCCCTGCCCATCTCAAACGTCTGGATTTAATGTTCCTAATTATGTCAGGTGAAGAATACAATGCGTGCAGCTCTGCGTTGTGTAACTTTCTCCATTCTCCTGTAACTTCATCCTCTTAGCCCCAAATAGTTTCCTAAGAACCTTATTCTCAAACATCCTTAATCTCTGTTCCTCTCTCAAAATGAGAGTCCAAGTTTAACAGCCATACAGAACAACCGGAAAATTTAACTGTTTTATAAATTCTAACTTTCAGATTTTTTGACAGCAGACTGGATGACAAAAGCTTCTCAACCGAATAATAACACGCATTTCCCATATTTATTCTGAGTTTAATTTCCTCCCGAGTGTCATTTATATTTGTTACTGTTGTCAATCATTCATATCGTCACTTTAATGGATTCTGTTAACCGAGATCAGTCATTCATTACAGGTAAATTTTCAATCTCGGTTAACAGAATCCATTAAAGTGATGATTAAATCATTCATAGTTTTCTGTCCTATGGCAGGTCTTTCACTGCAAACCCAGCATTCCCAGTCTTCCCTATTTTCGTCTTCCTCTTAGTCCGCATAAGATTCATGTATACAGAGCGGACATAAAGTTTCGATCCATTTTAATGAAATAATGGTTATTCGGACATGAACCGTATGCTATGGTGTGTACGAGGGTCATACTGAAAGTCCACCATCTGATATCTCCTCCTTCCGATCAAAATTAAGCCCAAAGTGGATGTCCTAAAAGAGCCCTATATGCGATTGCTTTTTTTAGTTTATTCTTTTTCGACGCATTACCAATTATCTAGTTGCTGAGTGAAATGAAGGTGATAAGTAGGCTTCGAGACTTCGGACCCAATAGAGCAGTTCAGTAGGAAATCCGCATAACGGCGTAGTGAGTATAGTGGGTGGGGATACTATGGAATAGATTCCAACAAATACCCAAAGCAAGAGAAACGCTCTGGATTTGAAGGTTCTGACAAATAATTTGGTTTTCATACAAACCTATTTTCAAACTGTGTCTGAAACTATTACACGGTTAGAAAAGTCAGAGCAAGAGATGCCGGAAGCCCTCAAATTAGTTGATGAAATGACACAGAGATTTAATGAGACACCAAGTACACCGGTTACTGAACGTGTAAAACAGAAGTGGAAATCAATTTTATGTAAAAATAACTGATATGGAACATTGTGTAATATAAACAGCAATTTAGTGGACATAGAGTCACCCGAGAATAAAGGACTGTCTCTTAGAGACAGCAATGATGTTAGATTTTTTCGTTTTGCTCCTATCACTTCATGCGACGTAGAGCGCAGCTTTTCACAGTACAAACTGTTTGACAGATAACCGAAATAGATTTACGTTTGAGACACTGAAAATGTATCTTGTAGTACATTGCAATTCGGTACTGTAACTGCACTTCCTAAAGCCGACCAATAGGATAAATGAAAAAATTAAAACTGCTACATGCTTATTTCCACCATTAACACTGTTTATAATTAAACACAAATGCTTATAAAAGACAGGAGAATAAATGCTTTTCACATTCTTTTGACATTGTCATTGTGTAATGTATATTTACTTTCAGAATGTACATATGTATGTTTCCCCATACTACCGTACTCTATTCTAAATAGCAACGTTGTTACCTCAACACATCTCTACTTTTCACTACCTGCAGCGAGTCAGCAACCTATAGTACACGTACAGTAAACTTATTGTATCGGGTCCCAAGTCTCGAAGCCAGGTGATAAGTGATAATGTTAGCGAGATGAGCCCAGAGTTCAGCGCCGAAAGTTACCCAGCATTTGCTCTTAATAAATTTAGGGAAACTCCTGGAAGAAACCTCAACCGGGTAACAATTTTTCCAACCAAGATTTGAATCCGGGTCCGCTAGTTTCACGGTCAGACGTGCTAACCGTTACTCCAATGTCGTCTAAGTCCGACGGATGACCCGGGTGGCATTTGTGAATTCTACACTGACAGGCGGGCCATCATTCCTAGGACCTGCAGATAAAGTTCCATCGTCTACTGACGAGCCCGAAACCCTTAGAACCTAGACTAGCATCGGAAATCCGCACTATCCTCAGACAGCACCCCAGCCTATTTTTACTATTACAGATGATAGATGAAATGAGGAGAAAGCGGAGAGTGTTGCTCAAATGAAATAAACGGGAGTACCCCGAGAAAGACACTCTGCAACGTCTGTTTTGTCCTCTATAAATTCTACCTAGGCTTAAACGGGGATCGAACTCGAGCCGCCTGGATGGAAGAGGCCAGCATTCTAGCAGTGTAGCCAGAAACCCGGCAACCAGAGCGTGTTGTGTATAAAAAAAAGTAAATGCAAAATGTTAGGAAAATTCCGATCAAGAAGCATCAGATAGAGCTTACAATTACACTCTAACGCTCCGTTTTACTCAAAAGTCAAATGGAGCAATGTCTTTTTATGTTATTATCTTTTGAGTTATTTGAACGTTTTATGTTTAACATGCTATCGCTATTACGTTACTTTCCATAATTATTCAAATTACGTAACTACATGTCTTGCTAAATAATTATTATTATATTCAGGATTCTACAGCTGCTGCCGTCTTCCTGTGCCAATCCTCCAAAGCCTTCTGTCTTGTGCGTCTTCAGTCCTCAACCCCCTCTTGTGCATGACCTCCATTACTTCGTTGTCCCAAGTTCTTTTTGGTCTACCTCTTCCTCTTCTTCCTGGAGGTTTCCACTGGTAAATTTGTTTAGGCCATCTGTCTTCACCCATTCTCATCAGATGACCAAACCACTTCAAACTCTTATTTTCTATTCTATTTAACACTGTCTCTTCAGCATCCATTCTATGCCTAATTTCTTCATTTTTAATGTGGTCCAAGCGGGAGACTCTAGCTCTTCGTATCAAATAATCCATTTCTACGGCCAAAATTCATTTTCTATAATATGCATTCGTTACCCATATTTCATTTCCGTAGTTTAATGCAGATTCAACTAACATTTTGCCAATATATTTTTTGGTATCCTTCCAAAGTTGTCTTGTTAAATAATAAGATACTAAAAAATGTTTCTTTCAGGATGTTTAAATTTTAACATTTAATGTAGGCTAATTTCAGTCAACCGTAATGAATTATTTTACAATGTCGTTTTCTTAAAACCATTTACAGTGTCGTTACAGTATATTTTCTCTTTACTGAAATTGCGGAAGGAAATTTTAAATTTACGAATAGCTTCAACGCCACAGATGACGTCATTCGCAGTGACTAAGAGGTTTGTTTAAACTTCAAGTCGGTTGATTCTAAACAGGCAATGAAAATAAACGTTCTGTGTGTTTAAATATATGCATAACTCTTCTTTGAACGCAATTCTATCAGACTTGCTCAGAATAATTGCAGGTAAGCTATGTTTGTTTGAGAGCAAGTAAACTGGAGAGATGATGCAGTGAACAGTAACAAAAATTGTTTGACAGCATAAGAATTTTATGACATTTTCACAGTGGTTGGGTTGGCACACTTCGGAGTTATTTTGGACAAAGCATAAACTTGTAACACACATGACTGTCTTCAAACTACACATAAGTTACTGTACGTTCCTGATTTCGCTCCAGGCATTGCACTCTACTGCAATTTTGAAACGCCTTAAATCTAAAAGTCGGTTCACAATAATTATCGTTGCTGAATTTAATTCTATACATTGCACTCTACCGCAATTTTGAAAGACCTTAAATTTAAAAGTCGGTTCACAATAAATTATCGTTGCTGAATTTAATTCTAGACATTGCACTCTACTGCAATCCGCAGTTTTGAAAGACCTTAAATTTAAAAGTCGGTTCACAATAATTATCGTTGCTGAATTTAATTCTAGACATTGCACTCTACTGCAATCCGCAATTTTGAAAGACTTTAAATTTAAAAGTCGGTTCACAATAATTATCGTTACTGAAATTAATTCTAGACATTGCACTCTACCGCAATATTGAAAGGCCTTAAATCTAAAAGTCGGTTCACAATAATTATCGTTACTGAATTTAATTCTAGACATTGCACTCTACTGCAATTTTGAAAGGCTTTAAATCTGAAAGTCGGTTCACAATAATTATCGTTACTGAATTTAATTCTATACATTGCACTCTACTGCAATTTTGAAAGGCCTTAAATCTGAAAGTCGGTTCACAATAATTATCGTTGCTGAATTTAATTCTAGACATTGCACTCTACTGCAATTTTGAAAGGCCTTAAATCTGAAAGTCGGTTCACAATAATTCTCGTTGCTGAATTTAATTCTAGACATTGCACTCTACTGCAATTTTGAAAGGCCTTAAATCTAAAAGTCGGTTCACAATAATTCTCGTTGCTGAATTTAATTCTAGACATTGCACTCTACCTCAATTTTGAAAGGCCTTAAATCTAAAAGTCGGTTCACAATAATTATCATTGCTGAATTTAATTCTAGACATTGCACTCTACCGCAATTTTGAAAGACCTTAAATCTAAAAGTCGGTTCACAATAATTCTCGTTGCTGAATTTAATTCTAGACATTGCACTCTACCGCAATTTTGAAAGACCTTAAATCTAAAAGTCGGTTCACAATAATTCTCGTTGCTGAATTTAATTCTAGACATTGCACTCTACCGCAATATTGAAAGGCCTTAAATCTAAAAGTCGGTTCACAATAATTATCTTTGCTGAATTTAATTCTAGACATTGCACTCTACCGCAATTTTGAAAGACCTTAAATCTAAAAGTCGGTTCACAATAATTCTCGTTGCTGAATTTAATTCTAGACATTGCACTCTACCGCAATTTTGAAAGACCTTAAATCTAAAAGTCGGTTCACAATAATTCTCGTTGCTGAATTTAATTCTAGACATTGCACTCTACCGCAATTTTGAAAGGCCTTAAATTTAAAAGTCGGTTCACAATAATTATCGTTGTTGAATTTAATTCTAGACATTGCACTCTACCGCAATATTGAAAGGTCTTAAATTTAAAAGTCTGTTCACAATAATTATCGTTGCTGAATTTAATCCTAGACATTGCACTCCACTGCAATTTTGAAAGGCCTTAAATTTAAAAGTCGGTTCACAATAAATTATCGTTGCTGAATTTAATTCTAGACATTGTACTCTACCGCAATATTGAAAGGCCTTAAATCTAAAAGTCGGTTCACAATAATTATCGTTGCTGAATTTAATTCTAGACATTGCACTCTACCGCAATTTTGAAAGACCTTAAATCTGAAAATGGGTTCACAATAATTATCATTGCTGAATTTAATTCTAGAGATTGCACTCTACTGCAATTTTGAAAGGCCTTAAATCTAAAAGTCGGTTCACAATAACTATCGTTGCTGAATTTAATTCTAGACATTACACCCTACTGCAATTTTGAAAGACCTTAAATCTAAAAGTCGGTTCACAATAATTATCGTTGCTGAATTTAATTCTAGACATTGCACTCTACTGCAATTTTGAAAGGACTTAAATCTGAAAGTCTGTTCACAATAATTATCGTTGCTGAATTTAATTCTAAAGATTGCACTTTACTGCAATTTTGAAAGGCCTTAAATCTAAAAGTCTGTTCACAATAATTATCGTTGCTGAGTTTAATTCTATACATTGCACTCTACCGCAATTTTGAAAGACCTTAAATTTAAAAGTCGGTTCACAATAAATTATCGTTGCTGAATTTAATTCTAGACATTGCACTCTACTGCAATCCGCAGTTTTGAAAGACCTTAAATTTAAAAGTCGGTTCACAATAATTATCGTTGCTGAATTTAATTCTAGACATTGCACTTTACTGCAATCCGCAATTTTGAAAGACCTTAAATTTAAAAGTCGGTTCACAATAATTATCGTTACTGAATTTAATTCTAGACATTGCACTCTACCGCAATATTGAAAGGCCTTAAATCTAAAAGTCGGTTCACAATAATTATCGTTGCTGAATTTAATTCTAGACATTGCACTCTACTGCAATGTTGAAAGGCCTTAAATCTAAAAGTCGGTTCACAATAATTATCGTTGCTGAATGTAATTCTAAATTCTTTGAATTGTCACAATAAGTAATTGAATTCGTGATAATCCAGATTGATAATGAGTTTTCATACAATATTGAACATTCTAAATGTGCTAAGTGCCAATTTTTACATGGAGCACGATGAAACATACTTCGAAATACTGTGTAAATCCCAAACAATTTTTGTTACGTTTGTGGTTAATTACCTTTGAAAGCACACAGGTGAATTTTACTACATTAGTTAAAAGAGCTTACGAGTGTTCTTTTGATTGCAAAATAGATAAGGACAGGAACTGGGCTCTTGAAATCTGTTGTGCTCCATGTAATTCTATTAACTGGTTAGCAAAAGAATCCTCTCATTCCAGTTCCAGTGATATGCTGGAAATCTAAGGATCTCTCAACAGACTGTTACTTTCTAGAAACCACAGATCATAAGATTACAGAGAACTTGTCGACGAGCTGATTCATAACTATTACGCAATGGAGTGTCATGTATCTCTTAAAATAACTTCTTGGATTCTCATCTACTTTTTCTTTCCTCAAAACCTTCGGTTAGTGAGCGACGAACATGGGGAGCGTTTTTATTAGGGTTTTTCTGAAATGGAAAGGCGCCAGGAAAAATGGAACCCAAATATTCAGATTACTGCTGGACACTCAAAAAAGAAGTTTCTCAAGCGAAATATAGGCTAAAATCTATTTCCCACACATTTTAGGTAAATAAATATGATTTTAGGTAAAATGTTACAGGGTATCATTACTAGAAAAGTCTGAAGTACATTTCATATAATTACTTCAAAACCCTGGGAGATAGAAAAATTTTGAAAACAGATCATCTGAAATCAGCATGAAAAATGCTATAAGAATCACCCATTTTCTTTTATCTTTTAACAAAAAATATGTTTAATTGTGTTGACCAGTGTAATCAGAAAAATATCGTCCAGTTATATTGGGAGGCCAAGAGACTGACTAAATTCAGAGTCTGGCATTGGAAACAACTGTTACTACTACTACTACTACTACTACTACTGCTGCTGCTGCTGCTGCTGCTGCTGCTGCTACTGCTGCTACTATTACTGCTACTGCTCTTACTGCTACTACTACTACTCTACTGCGGCACACTACTACTGCTGTTGCTACTGCTACTACTACTACCGCTGCTGCTGCTAGCGCTACTACTTGCTGCTCTACATTGCACTCTACTGCATTGCTGCTGCTTAAACAAAGCTGCAATTTACTGCTGCCACTGCTACTACTTGCTGCTGGATAACACTGACTACTACTACTACACTGCTGCTACTACTACTGCTTGCTACATGGAGCACTGCTACTACTACTACTGCTGCTAACTACTACAACTGCTTTTGCTACGTTTGTGGTTAACTACTTACTACTACTACTGCTGCTGCTGCTGCTGCTACTACCATGCCTGTCCTGCTGCTGCACTGCCTATTAACTACTACTACTACTAGCCAGCTGCAGTACTGCACTATACTGTTACTTTTGCCAAACTATTGCTGAGACTGCTGCTGCTGCTACTTGTCACTACAAAACAGACTGCTACACTGAAATGCTGCATGAAAATGCTACTGCTACACTGCTGCTGCTGCTACTACTACTTTTACTTTTATGATTTTACTAAAACTATATGTTTACTGAAAACTGCTGACTAATTACAAAACCCTGCTGCTAGAAATATCTGCTCCACCACTGAAACTGCTACTGCTGCTACTAGACTACTACTACTACTGCTACTGCTGCTATGCTTTAATTGCTGCTGACTGCTAACTACTACTATACTACTACTGCTGCTGCCAGAGCTGCTACTGCTACTACTACTGCTGCTGCTACTACTACTACTACTACTACTACTACTGCTGCTACTACTGCTACTGCTGCTGCTACTGCTACTACTATTACTGCTGCTGCTGCTACTACTACTGCTGCTGCTACTACTACTACTACTACTACTACTACTGCTACTGCTACTACTACTACTGCTGCTGCTGCTGCTACTGCTACTACTGCTGCTGCTGCTGCTACTACTACTACTGCTGCTGCTGCTGCTGCTACTGCTACTGCTACTACTACTACTACTACTGCTACGTAGTGAAGACGTATTAAAAGTAGCTACCCTTCCTGAAAACAATTAAAAGAAGAATGTAAATTGAAAAATAAGTTCCTAAAATCTCGCGATGTTGACAGACTATCATTACTTAACAAGCTATTAAGTGTTATGAGAATGCAATTCTTAGTTGTTTGGTGTTAATCTGTTAGTAAATTATCTGTGAAGTCATTTGAACAGCCTCCAGCAGGAGGCGAGATGTTCTTAACGGCGAAGAATTCTCCTGTCGGACGAGTCTGTGTCACGTGAGATCGGAACGCAGTACAAATTAAGCGCCCTCTATTGTAATTTAAATGTTTTCACTCTCAACAAAACACATACGCTTTCCTTTAATCAAGAGTGTTGCTGTGTTGCCACAAGATGTCACGATCGTCATTGTTTTGGTAATAGGTTCGCTTTGTTTCTTAAGCAATGGCGCTAGGTTCGCTTCTATCCAACAGCTTTCTTTAATCTGTTATTTAACTGCGCTATACCAACTACACGATTATCTAGTAACGATAGAATTCTTGATAGTGAAATACTACTTGGCAATATGAGTCCCCAAGAATTCACTATTAATCTTACAATTGGGACAAACATCAGAAAAAAATCAACCAGGATACCATAAAACGAGCGGGCCCGGGTTCAAACTCCGGATGGAATAAGTTGCTTGGGTTTTTTTCGATATTTTCCTCCTGAACCAACTGAAACAGAATTACTGGGTAACGTTCGACGTTGGACCTGGGATTCATTTTGTCTTTATTAATTACAACTTCATCTATCATCTTTCAATAGTTTCAGGTAGATCGAAGATGCAGCAGATGTAGTACTATACAGGTGGATCTATCCGAAGGAGCTGCATAGATCCCAGGGGAACGGAGAGGCTTTCAAAGCGGACTCTGTTGGACTTGGGTGATGTGCAGCTGAATCGATAGACTGCATCAAGTAGTGAATCACGATACCTACAGTAATTCGATCTTCAGGTCAATATATAAGAAACAGCAGGGATGTAGTACAATGACTTCCATACAGATGGCATCTGAGGAAGCTACTGAAGTTCCAAGGGGGAGCGGAGGTGTCTGATTCCGTCGGTCGGAGTGTTGTAGCTGAATCGATTGATGGCACCAAACAGTGAATCACGATACTTACAAGAAGTGAGGTTCTAAGGACTTCAATATTACTCTCAATAAGGAGATCGGTACAATAAGCCTCCGGGTGTGGTGCAAATCTTTCTGGTCATCCTCAGTAAGAAAAAAAAACGTAAAATTAGTCCTAAATGGATTCGAACCCATACTTTGAATCTTGCTTCGGAATACGAATCACGGCTCATTCCCTTGGACCAAGCTTAAGCCTACACAAAAGTTCTTACATTTACCAATAGATAACGTTTGTGTAAAAACCGTAACCCTCTTTACGATGTAATGGAGAAATAAAAATAAAATAATGAAAGAACACCCCAGTCTAGCATCCCTTTCCTGCGCATAAGACATTGCATTGGCCTGTATCCGTGGCTGCTGGCGGGTATGCTTTCTCTCTCTCTCCCTTGTGCACGACGGAACATATTACGTTACACTCGATGCACTTTACCCATTTCAGCGAGTGCTGACGACCTCTGCTGTAGATCTTTTAGTTATGCAGACAAAACACTGCCTTTTATTCACGCTTCTTTAAAGGACCAAATAAAATCGATCTTAATCCATTTTAATTTAAGACATATTTGTATTTTTTTTATCATTTTCATGTCGTATTTGGAAGGCCCAAGATTCGATCCCAATAGCCGCTATTCTAACTCGGATTGTTCGTGGTTTTCCAAGTTTCTCAGGCAATTCTAGGACAGTATCAATTCAAAGGGCCACGAAGCTTTTCCTTACCAATCCGTATTAATCATTCACCATCACTTCTCATGTATCATCATCTACTGCCAAATACTTTCCACCTATCCACGGGAGTATCGGTCACTTTAAAACGTGCCCTCTGTGAGTATGACGATGAACCACAAAATTGTTGGGAAATGGAAAGAATAAAATATTTTTGTAATGGAGGAAACTCGCTTAAAAATCACATTATTTATCTCAGATTTATTCAGTTATTTTATTCAATTCTGATTCAGTATGTCTAAAATATTTACGCATTAAACCTAACAGTAGGTATTAATTCTTGTAGAATCGAGCTAAATATTATAATTTTTTGTGCAAAAGTAATATAAGTGAAACTGTCCGCTCTGTACTATTTTTGCATTCTTATTCCTATAAGCTCAGATATGCAAACAGTACTCTTTTATTTACTCCATTTGAAGTGCCAAAAGGAATCAGAGTTTTGATCGTTTAATTAAATTTATATATTGAAGTAGGAAATTAGAAATATATTTAAGGGTATATGTATGTTAACGACCACAAATATTATCTGAAAATGCAGGCTCTTAAGTTCTAAAATTTTATAAGAAAATGAACTCACAATTGGACAAAAATTACACTGTACCACAACAAGACTTATTACAACTTAAATATGTGATAAAAGTATAAAAAAGGTTACTAATAACATTTTTTAGAATTCACTTTTTACTTTAAATTAAATTTTCCCAAAGTTGAAAATTTTCACACATTATTTCATAACTCCACAACCATTAGATATAGAATTCTGAAATTTTGTACACTGATTTAACATGCATTTATGGAAAAGGTAGACTACAATAATGCCCATTCCTTTGAAAATAGAAAAATTAGGTCACAAAATATCATGTAAAATTTAATATATTTTATATAGGAGAAATAAAAAAATAATTGTATTAAAATAAACAACTCTACATGTCTGAGAGTAGTCTACTTTTCAGAAATAAATGTTTATTACATGCAGGAAAAATATTAAAGATGGAGAGAGACCATAACAATGTTATGGTTACCAAACGATGTAACTGCAGAATTTTTTTATATACTTTGATAAAACTGGTTTGAAAAATATTAGTAACTTTTTTTATACTTTTATCAGATATTTAAGTTCTAATAAGTCTTGTTGTGGTACCTTGTAATTTTTGTCCAATTGTGAGTTCATTTTCTTATAAAATTTTGAAATTTAGAGCCTGCATTTTCTGATATTTGTAGTCGTTCACGTACATATAACCTTAAAATTTATAGCCTAACAAATTTTTACCATCTCCATAATTTTAATAATTGTTTATACTCCAGAAATTATAGTTGATCGTAATCTAAATTTATTCCTGTGAACTCCGCTGCTATTATCACACGAATAAAATAATTCACGGAACGCATAAATTTGTGTTGACTATTTCGTTTATATGACGTCATTCCATTTTCGACCAATGAAGTGTAATGAAATTTTGAATTCCAACCAATCATAGTCAGATTTTGCGATAATTTTTGCAGCTAGATTTATCGCTATCAATTTATCGCATGGTCGTTCTTTTGTTTAGTCGTTGTCGCCAACTGTTTCCCCGTGAATTGATGATCATGAATACATTAAGATGCAACTACACGGTTAAACTTTTCTTTCAACTTTAAAGCAATGAATGCAAGATTGATATTTAATATTAATTAATATATTTACGTTCAAAACGGCGCACCATGTAGACACAAAATCTTCATGCATCTTAATTAAACGTACGTTTTAAACTTGATTCTTTCAATATTCTTCCCAGATTGCACGCATACGCGATTGGAATATTGAACTGTGTAGATGCAGCTTTAGTTCCGTTACACACTACAGCGAGAATACGTTTGTCGAGCTATAAAAAATGCTTTCGTGTAGCACAGATTGTAACGGTCGAAATAAGACACAGCTGACATTGGTCCTGCTCCCACAGATAACATAACCAATAAGTAGGCCCTAGCCTATAAAATTTGTATTTTGTGAATGACATGAAGCAATTAGGCCGAATAGAAAGTCAGATGTTCAAATTTATGTAACATAATCGCATATCAAACCCAATGACCTTGCATAGTAATAATAAGGTATTTTCATCAAACTGCTTTCCGTATGGCGTAATAAAATTCTTGTTTTAATGAGGCCTATCTATACAAAGATGGCTTCACTGTGTAGCAATATGTCTCGCTGTGAATACATAAGCATTGGTATACGAGTATAGATGTCCCCACTGTTACTGTGAAATTAAATTATGATTTTAGCAGATAATGAAAATGTATTTATGTTATAATAATAAGAGAAAAGTGCAGTACATGTAATTGACATTGTTAAACCTGTATTTCGCTTTTCGCAATTGGCATTACTGAATAATAACATCGAATTTCTTTATTGCAGTAATCGATATTCATCTACGAGTATTTCAACTTCACAATGTCTGAATAGGTTAAATATTCGTTAATAAACAATTATTAACATTTTGTGATCGAATTTTAGGGATATATTATTTACATTTTTATTTTATTCACGAAATAGTCCTAATAAATGCCACTCGAGGTCTGAGATTTCCCAGATAAATCTCAGACCTCTCGTGACATTACTATAGAATAATAATTTCTGTAGGAAGTAATTCTAAAGTTGTCTTTCACCTAAGACAAAACATCTAATTGACAACGCACATATTGTTTATTGTTTATTTTTATTGTTAATAAAATAACATTGACAGAAATACAATCTTAGTTCTTCCCTGAAGGAGTAAAAAACTCGTGCTCAGGGAGATATCTAAACACAAAGATAAACACAAAGATAATTTTTTGACACAAACTGGGTCAAGAAAAAAAATTACAGGATTAAATTAAATTTAAAAATAAAATTTCAATTTTAACAATTTAAGTCATACAAATACATATACATATTAAATCAATATATATTCTTTAAAAATTAAATTCCTAACGCTATTTTTGAAATTCCTGATACTAAAATTTTCCAAATCTGGATATTTATTAATTATTTTATTGTATAACCTTGGACCAAAGTAGGTACCAAGGCTCAGAGCTGTGCTTGTGAAACACTTTGGTTCCTCTAGTCGTATAAAATCGAATCTTTTAGTTCCATATTTATGATGATACAATTTGAATTTATTACGGTTTTTATGTATGAAGATTAATAAGGCAATATAATAAATCTGTTTAATTTTCAAAACATTAAAATCAGTACACAAAAGCTCAGATGAGTAATCAATTGGTTTATTAAGGCATATTTTAATGATTCTTTTCTGAATAAGTATTAGTGGAGTGAGATTAGAATTACAAGCATTTCCCCACCATAAAATTCCATACTGGAGAATGGATTGAAATAAAGCTAAATAAATGAGACGTAAAATATTAATTGGTATATATGTATATATATCTATATAACCTTTCCCTATATGGGTTTCGAATCTGGGATAGTGATTTCGATGCACAAGGAAAACTCGTCATGCATCACGCTCGGCTACATAATTAAAATCGATTCGGATCAGTTTCGATGTTAGCGGCATGCAAGATGTGCTGAGCGGTGCGGGGCATAAGACGGTGTTATCCGGATTAAAATCGAAATATTGAGGAAGTGCATTGCGCATCGACTGCCAGAGTCTCGAGGCAGCTGCCACCAAATTTGGCGCGGTGTTCCCTTACATTACAGCGGGCTATTTCCGGTCGCGCACAGAAATAGCAGTGCGCAACTCACCACGCAAGCGCCTCGGGCCGCTCTGCAGAGGGGCGCTCTGTTCGAGTCTCGGCAGCGACAAGCCACGGTCAGACAGGTCATGGGTTCAGAATACAGCTCCCAGCATATGCAGTTTCTGCCTGCGCATGCTCTCTATGCTGTACTCGAAGATAGTAAATAAAATCTCCTTTCGAAGCAAATTTCGCGTTCAAATAATTCATACATGTCCAAGCTGACTTTTAGGTCTACAAAGATATCATATTTTCTCGGTGTACTCCTGTTTCCTCTTTCTTAACTCCACCACCACCATCACCATAACCATAAACACTTCAAAATTAGCACAAACATATTTAGTAAACACTAGTCTATCAACGTACTGAGTCCACAACTGTGGAGTAACGGTCAGCGCGTCTGGCCGTGAAACCAGGTGGCCCGGGTCCGAATCCCGGTCGGGGCAAGTTACCTGGTTGAAGTTTTTCCCGGGGTTTTCCCTCAACCCAATACGAGCAAATGCTGGATAGCTTTCGGTGCTGGACCCCGGACTCATTTCATCGTCATTATCACCTTCATTTCATTCAGACGCTAAATAACCTAGATGTTGATACAGAGTCGTAAAATAACCCAATAAAATAAAATAAATCAACGTGCTATTCCACATGCATGCTTATAATATATATATATATATATATATATATATATATATATATATGCACATACATACATATACATGTATGTAATTTATATATGTTATTTAATATGCACATTATATGTATATACGCAGACTACATACATACATACATACATACATACATACATATAAATGTACATTAAATAACACATATCAGCAGTGTTGAACTAAAAGGGTTATCCCACAAAAGAGAAGTTTTTCAGAAACAGCTATAATTAAATTTTAACACATTATTAGTTACTTTATATGAAAGAATGTAAAGTTATTAGTTACTTTATATGAAAGAATGTAAACATAATTGCCAATAAAACATATTTTCAGATTTTGTAATCAAATTTTAACTAATTACAGCAAAAAGTCACATTTTAAAAATGAGGGTTAAGCCCTTTCACCTAAACACCATCGATATATAAATTACTTGCATGCATACATACATACATACATACATACATACATACATACATACACAGAATATAGGCCTATATATAATATACAAATTATATGCATACGTACATACATTTTCTCATTCACAGACTGGGTTGAATAGCTTAATCAACGCCATTCAAAGTGAAGTGTAATATAGCTTTTTTTTTCCATTGTTAGCAGTTGCATTCTTCACACATTTAATAGTACTGTCCCAAATTAGGAGTGGTATTTAAGATGCGTACTCGAACTTTGTTCAATTCCTTTCTTGTTACATACAATTCATACATTTTATCTTTCTACGCTTGTGGATGTAGAGCGGACACGACAGTGCACAGCGCAGCTGCACACAGGAGCGTGGAAAGATAAAATGTATGCATTATATATTCTCATAAAAAATTTCAACTCCTTACAGCTTTTATTTAAAGTCCATATATGTGTGTACTTACAGGCCCACACCTATGTGTATGCAGCGTAATTCAAAATAACTGTGAAATACTTCATTTCAATATAGGCAACACGAAAATATATTTCAGTGGTGGTCTGCGAAGCCACAGTTTCTCGCGTAAGGGCATTGTGAGATGTCTCCCGGAAGATATGCAATACCTCTTACACCTCGATTCCTATGTCAGTGGTCAGTTGTGTTTCTGATATTGTTGTTTAGTCAACTGTACGAAGACAGATTTAAATCTCATACGTGACACCAATAAAGCATCACTCATGAGGAAACTAAGCCAGGAAATAATGAGGTAGGGTGGCTAGTTCCTTTCCCCCTTTTTATGAAATAATTTACAGACTACAGTAAAACCTCTATTATCCGTGGTGATGAAGGGGGTAGGCTGAACGGTTAATCGAAAAAATCGGGTAATCCGTACCATAAAAGGTATTCGTAAATTTAGTGAATAATGCGTACACATTCGTAATTTCCTCTATGATCTTGTATTGAACACGCTTGGTAGTGGATCAGAAGTTCACTGATATAAGTCTGGTTATTAACAACGGGTTTTTAAGGGATAAGGAAACTCCTTGTAATGTCTGCCTGTGGAAAGATAGTAATAGTGGAGATCTCGTGTTGTAGATTTACATAGTTTACAAAATTTATCCTTGATTTTTATTAAATTGTACACAGTTGTGATTCCAATATTGTATTCTGAGATGAGCCACAGTTTCTCGTTTCCCAAACCACTCAGTTATTTACACTTTTTTACATTTAGAATAACACGATTTCTTTTCATACCCGTGGAAGAGATTTTATACAGAAGTACAACTCAAATAGTAGACCATACTGTATAAGGGTAGAGTTCTGTAATAACTCTCTCTGGAAAAAATAACGTGCTAATATAATGTATGATGCAGTACTTAATATATTTCAGTAGCAAAAATAAAAAAAAAAACGAGAGAAAGAAAGACAGTCGGATAATACACCAATCGGTTAATAGGGAGACGGATAATCGGAGTTCTTCTGTACATCTATCTTCATGATATTAAAATGTTGCCAGAGAGACTGCATTTGTAAGAAGATTGCAACATCAGAGCACATATTATTATATTATGCTCTTGTGAAGGAAGGAAGATATCAGTAAATGTTTGAAGTAGCGACCCGGGGAATGTTGCAAATGTTACAGCTGTGTTCCTAGTTCTTATAAATATGCATAGAATATTTTTAATATTGATATAAATTGATAAATGAATGTAAAAGTGTAGGCTGTGTCGAATACCTTCTAAGGTATTTACAATGGCATTCTGTAACAAACTGAGACTTCACTGGTCACTCATTCTCTGTCTCAAAATACCTACATTTATTCTAATAAAACAGTTTACTTACTCTGGAACAACATGTAGGCTTCTTATGAAGGTCGACTGTCACGTTGAAGGGCTGATACTGAAGCTAGCTCCTGGAGTCCTGTTTCTTCACCAAACAGCAAGTTCTGTGCACCAGGTTTACCCTGTGGTGATTATTTCACCAGTTTTCATCTCACTGTGTTTAAGAACTCCTGCAATATGGAAAGAACATAATGTAGACCACACTTTCAAATTCAGGATTTAAACAGTTTATAAGGACGATTTTCGTACGTTTTCCGAATCCATTTTTTCGAAAGGCTGTAATCCTACTTCAAAGTTCCCGAAAACCAAATTCCAATAAGTCTTTCTTCCGAAACCTATTAATAATTTCGAACAGCGGAACTGTTAGTAATAATTTAAAAAGCACACATACAGTATACATTATTGACTATAATGTAAGGGGCTAACCTTGAATATTCCAGCTACAAACCACTCATGACGTTTTATTACAATTGTAAATTTTCTTTCGTACCAAACATAATTTCTCTGTCTTCATCACTATCTTCTTCTCGATATTGGTCAAAGCGCGTCTGGCCGCGAAACCAGGTGGCCCGGGTTCGAATCCCGGTCGGGACAAGTTATCTGGTTGAGGTTTTTTCCAGGGTTTTCCCTCAACCCAATTCGAGCAAATGCTGGATAACTTTCAGTGTTGGACCCCGGACTCATTTCACCGGTATTATCACCTTCATATCATTCAGACGCTAAATAACCTAGATGTTGATACAGCGTCGTAAAATAATCAGTAAAATAAAAAAATATGGGTCAATAAATAAATCTCTCACCTGAAGAGTTTTTTTTTCGTAACTGTCGGGGATCTCAAACCTATCTTCTAGTGATATCGAATGTGGAAGTTGATCATGTCTCCTTTTCCTTCGAATTGTTTTCTTCAAGTTTTCCTGTTCGGTAAAATAACTTATGATACCGGAAGAATCTCGTTGCAGTTGATTACGCAATATTATTACTGGAAGAAGTTCCGGATGTCTTGGCTACACGCTTCATATTTTGTTTTACTTCCTCTGCCTCTGCCTTTGCCTCTTCTCTGTTCGGAGGAAGAGAATGTTACTCTTAAGCTCTCATGAAATCCCCCATTACCGATGGTGATGGCTCTTGCAGAACATTCCATTGCCTGGATTCGCTTGCATTTGCAATAACTTTTCCTGCCTTTCAGATCTTGTTTTAAAATATACAGATCTGTTTAATAGCAATTTCATCCCTCTCTTTCCCGATATAACTTTTGTGGGCTGTCACTGCATTTTTTCTTTTAAGTGAATAAAACGAAAACGTTTTTATACCGCTAATGTAATGTAAGCATTACCTAGCAACGGCAAAGTATTGTTACACTTTGATTAATTAATTCGCATGCGGAAATAATGGTTAACGGAAAAAAATTCCTCTTGGAAAAATGTACATTAGAAATAACTGTTTTGGAAAGTTGATTTCGAAAAATTATGATCGGGGACATAAATGAGAAATTATATGTCTATATCATTAATGTTGTGAACATTTTTAGATTCACTTGAATAAGTTTTAATGTTTTTGTCTAATCATCTGATATCTTCTATCATCTGATATCTTCTCCTGCCCCGAACTTTTCTCCCGTTCACTATTCCTTCCAGTGCATGAAGTTACAGGAGAATGGAGAAAGTTACACAACGCAAAACTGCACGCATTGCATTCTTCACCTAACATAATTGGGAATATTAAATCCAGGCGTTTGAGATGGGCAGGGCATGCAGCAAGTATGGACGAATCCAGAAATGCATCAGTGTGTTAGTTGGAAGACCTGAGGGGAAAAAGATTTTTGCGGAGGCAGAGACATAGATGGGAGGATAATATTAAAATGAATTTGAGGGAGCTGGGGTGTGATGGTAGGACTGGATTAATCTTGCTCAGGATAGAGACCGATGGCGGGCTTGTGTGAGGAAGGCAATGAACCTCCGGGTTCTTTAAAAGCCGTTTTTATGTATAAGTTATATTTCTTAATTGTCTTTGCTAAAAGCAGTTCTTTACTTGTTTTTAAGCAATAAAAAATTCTGTTTCAATGCATTATTATTATTATTATTATTATTATTATTATTAATTTTTTTGGATTATTATTATTATTCAATTCTTTCGTTACACATTTAATCTTAGGCTACAGCAAATTGCATTTATTTACCGTAACAAATCGTAGCTTTATAGGGGAGAGTCGGGTAGTATCGGACAGTGCGTTTCTTTCATCTACCACCATGGTTTAATGACATGGTTATGTTTCTCTATGTGACATCACAGAAACGTAACCATGTCATTTATTACTATCATCGTGTGGTAAATGAAAGAAACTCAGTCCGATATTTTATGACTCTCCCCTACCTATTGTAATTGAAAAAATTTCAACAAATAGTTTCATTAATTGAATTTTAAAAAATTACTTGAATTCCTGTACAGACTTTACAAGCAATCTTAGTGATATCTTCAAATCTCCAGTAACTTAAAAAAAAAAAATCTTATGTTAGGGATGGATTTAAGTACCGGTAGCTCATTCATGACTGAATTTTCTGTATTAAGGCCGATCACAATAAACCGGGAATGAGAACCAGAATGAGAACGAAAAGTGGAGATTTTTGATTCACAATAAACCGAGAACGAAAACGGCTATGCATATCGATATGCATGTCAGTAACGATATACGAAGTCGATATTACGCATTCTGATGTTATTTGTGTATACTTGACCAACGGCGTTCTTTCATGAGTACAAGCCAGCCAACACAAACAGGCTTACAAACTTTGTAATTTAAGACACGGAATATTTAAGAATTGAATTCATGTGGTAGTCTGGACACACATACACATAGCATATATGGAAAGTGATTCTACTGAATTTCTGGGTTAGTTACAAGCACTGAATGGACCAGATGTCATGTCACATCTTCTTGCTACAAAATATAGACAACCAAATAGCTTTCTGATGGCAACAGAATAAATCTAGTAGGCTGTGATCGTAAACGAGAACGGCAAAGTTAAAACTTGGCCAATTCTTCGTTCCTGTTCCCGGGCTCCGGCAAGTTTCTCGTTAATTGTGAATGCTCACATTTAATTACATGTCCACACCTGTGGAGTAACGGTCAGCGCGTCTGGCCGCGAAACCAGATGGCCCGGGTTCGAATCCCGGTCGGGGCAAGTTACCTGGTTGAGGTTTTTCCGGGGTTTTCCCTCAACCCAATACGAGCAACTGCTGGGTAACTTTCGATGCTGGACCCCGGACTCATTTCACCGGCATAATCACCTTCATTTCATTCAGACGCTAAATAATCTAGATGTTGATGGAGCGTCGTAAAATAACCCAATAAAAAATAATTACATTTGTTTTAATTTTTTCCGTTCTTGATCACGTTATCGTTTCCGTTCCCGGTTTATTGTGAACCAGCCTTAAATAATACTCTATCGATGATTTAGATTAGTTTGTAATAGATTATATAGCGTAGAATTTTGGTAGAGAAAAAAATTTGTCTGAACTATATTATTGTATGCTGTATGTATAAAATTCGTTAGCTCTGAAAGAAACCCGTTGTTCGATTCAATCGTGATACAGATCCGTCCACTTCACTGCTGAAGGTTCCACCTTGATGGACCACAGATACGCAGTGTGGGAGTGTCTGTGTGTCGCAAACCTGGCACGAGATTCTGGACTGAAATATTTGACGATACAACGTTGCCAGACTCAGCAACTCCGAAAGTGATTGCAGAACAAGTGTAGGGAATCATTCTATCTTACTACACATTTGTGGCCTCTTTGATTGAACTGGGACAAAATACAAGTATTATCCTCCGCTGCTAGTAAATGGTATCCTACCCATACGAATCCTCACGTTGTGTAACTACGCGTTGGCAGTTAAAGCCAAAGTTTGCAGGTTCGAACTCCGCCGAGGTGAACGAATTTCAAAGACCGATAAATCCTTACCATGGCTTCCTCCGGAATTGAATAAAGCTGGGAGGCGCGTGTCGTAGATTTACGGCAACTAAAAATTGTGTATATGATAGAGAGCTCCACACAAAATGTGTTAGTCATTCCCAACCCACGAAAGTTGGGATGATACGAATGACCTCAGTGCTCATGGGCTTCTCTCACCCTCCACACGTAACCTATAACATATCATATTATAATAAAAAGACAGGGACGCTAGCTGTTTCAGTGTAGAATACTTACAATACCCGTGGGTTCATTCTTTACTTTCTTACAACGGTTCATTGCCGCTCTCACATAAGCTGACCACCCCATTCTGAGCAAGATTAATCCAGTCCCTACCATCATATCCCACCTTCCTCAAATCCATTTTAATATTATCCTCCTATCTACGTCTCGGCCTCCCTAAAGGTCTTTTTAATCCGGCCTCCAAACTAACACATTACATGCATTTTTGGATTCACCCATACGTGCTACATACCCTGCCCATCTCAGTCGTCTGGATTTAATGCTCCTAATTAAGTGAGGTGAAGAATACAATGCTTGCAGTTCTGCGTTGTGTAACTTTCTCCATTCTCCTGTAACTTCATCCCTCAACCCCAAATACATACATCAAAATTGTCTAAGGAACAACTAAAAAATTAGAAATATTAAGGAAATTGACCAAGTTACAAAACTGAACGGAAGTGAATATTAAAGTACTAGTCATTTGTCATTTTACCTGGTTACCATAATAACCAACATTGTTATTTTGTATTGTTACATTGGAAAGAATTAAATTGGTGTGTTTTAACAGGGACATATGTAACTAAAAACCGTGTAAAATCGTTATAAACAGTCGTCATTTAAACCATCATTAAATGTTTATGGCGATGGGCATAATTGAAAGTGGTGGAACACAAGCTGATGCTGCTGATTTTTCTAAGTACCTTATTCTCGACATTCTTAATCTCTGTTCCTCTCTCAAAGTGAGAGTTCAAATTTCACAACCACATAGAACAACCGGTAATATAACTGTTTTATAAATTCTAACTTTCACGTTTTTTGAGAGCAGACTGGATGACTAAAGCTTCTCAACCGAATAATAACAGGCATTTCCCATATATATTCTGCGTTTAATTTCCTTCCGAAATTTATTATTATTATTATTATTATTATTATTATTATTATTATTATTATTATTATTATTAAAAGTAACAAAAAATAGAAAAGCTACTGGATTGGACGGAATTAATGCTGAACTAATTAAATATGGTGGAATGATATTAAAATTCTGTTTCCTTCATTTTCTGAACATGTGTTGGAAAAATTGTTCAGTGCCCATGGAATGGAATACAGCCAAAGTTATTTCCCTATTCAAGAAAGGTAATAGAAATGACACAGGAAACTATAGAGGAATAACCTTATTAGATGCAGGATATAAAATCTATGGAAAAATTCTTAATCAAAGATTACAAGCTATTGCTGATGTAGTAATATCAGAGGAACAATCAGGCTTTAGAAAAGGACGCTCATCTAGTGATAATATATTTATAATGAGGCAGATTATTGATAAACGTCGAGAGTTTGGTTTGGAAACCCACTTAGCATTCATTGACTATGAAAAAGCTTTCGATAAAGTGAAAAGACCCCTTTTATGGAAAATACTGGATATAAGAGGCTTTCCTAAGCACCTTATTAGTGCCGTTAAGAGTTTATATGTAAATACCAAAATAGTTATTAGCTCAGGTTTTAAAGTGTCAGAAGCAATTTTAACAAATTTAGGTGTTCGACAAGGGTGCAGTTTATCACCCACTCTGTTTAATTTATATATTGACGATCTAGTTTTGAAGTGGAAAGATGAAATACAGACTGCGATTAAAATAGAATCTAACACACCTTTAAATACTTTACTATACGCTGATGATCAAATAATTATCCAGGAAACAGAAGATAACCTACAAAGAGCAGTGTATAGATTAAGCCAAAACGCAATATTTTACAATCTAACTATATCTGCAAACAAAACAAAGATAATGGCTTTTAAAGGAAAAATCCTGTTAGATCTAAGATAATAGTAAATGGAAACATTTTAGAACAAGTATCCCACTTCAATTATCTAGGATGTGATATTAGTTTTAATTATGAGAAAGATATTGAGAAGAAAGTTAATAGATTTCAGATGATATGTGGAACAATTGGAAGAACTTTAGGAAGAAAAGCGAGAAAAGAAACTCAAATGAAATTTTATAAAGTTATGGCTGTACCTACTCTTATATATGGCTCTGAATCATGGACAATAACAAAAAAGAAGAATCACGTATACAATCAGCAGAGATGAAATTTATGAGATACGTAAGAAGATGCACTAAAGCCGATAAAATAAAAAATGAAACAATAAGATCAGATTTAAATATTTTCTCAGTACACGACATGGTAGAAGAAAATAAAACAAAATGGAAAGATCATGTTGACAGAATGGCAGAGAATAGGATACCAAAGAAGATAATGAATTATCGCCCGATCGGGAAAAGGGATCTGGGTAGACCTCGCAAGAGGTGGCTGGACGATAGAGACCGGAACAGGTGATACCACCTAAACCTTGAAGGGAGAAGAAGAAGAAGAAGATTATTATTATTATTATTATTATTATTATTATTATTATCAGGCGTCGTTAAAAAGTGGATAAAAACGTATTAATGACTCCTATTGAAATAAAAGTTCAGAAATGTAAGGTTATTCAAAAGTAAGTTTCCATTTTGAAATGGTAATAAGTTTGTCAAATTTTTAGTTTCTACAAATATAAAAACACCAATTTGTTCGTAAAGAAATGAGATTTTATTGAAACAGGAAAAAATTAAATATGACCAGCACCGTGTTGTTCAATAAGAAATAGTCTTTCTTCTATGCTATAAACGGCATTAGTAAGCACATTCCTAGGGATGTTTTCTGTTTGACTGTTTCAGTTCCTCACGTGTAGTAGATCCACTAAAAAATACCTTTCCTTTTACATAAGTACATAACCAATAGTCAGCTGGATTTATGTCTGGTGACACAGAAGGCCAACTGTTCGGAAAATGCCTACTAACTACACGATCGCCAAATGTGTTGCGTAATAGTGTTTTTACATTATTGTGTATGTGAGGTGGAGCGCCGTCTTGCATGAAAACAATGTTTTCGATTTCATAAGTCCGTAACGATGGTATTGCAATGTCTTGCAACATTTGAAAATATCGCTGCCCTATTACCGTCACTGTTTTTGTTTGTCTATTTTCAATTTCTTCATAGAAATACGGTCCTATTACAAAATGTGACATAAAACCACACCAGACAGCAATCTTGATATCATATAAAGATAAAACCATTGTAAAAATTATTAAAATTACTCTCCTACTGCCGTCTGTATTCTGAACAAAAATGTATTATTGTTTATACAAGAGTGACACAATTACCATAAGCATCGATTAAAATAAACCCTAATCCTTCTAAACAGTACTGGCACCTATATGAAACCAAACTGCTGATATGTACAGAAGATACAGCTGCTTCAAAGTGGGAACTTACTTTTGAATAACCTTATACTTTCGTCACTTGAACATAATTATAGGATTCTTCCATTTGAGAGTCTTGGCAAGTATGAAGTAACAGCACGTTGCTAATATTCCGTTAAGTCACATTTGCTCTAAGAAATAGAGTATTTGCCATGGATAAACGATACACCGTGCCAAGAGATGTCAGCACGCGTCAATACAGATCTACGCGACGATACAGGTCTGGTGGCGCTGGCGACGCACCAATCACAACAAATACCTCGTTGAGGAGCAGGTCACGTGCTGGCGTTGCCGTAGCAAGTATCGGAAGTTAATTACTACCAGACCGCGCAATCCTCGAGAACCTTGGCCTAAGTCCATTACTGGACTTTTTTCCTTTTCTCTGGAATTGACACTACACATGCATGCGGTGCGAGCTGAGATAGAAAGAAATCACGTAATGGAACTGGATTGATTGTATAAATGTAGTACTTCTTGAGAGAGTGTGAGTATTGTTATCATGAAGAATTTATTTCGAAGCTTTCGATCAAGTAGCTACACATCTTGAGGGACCCTAACACCGAAAAAAAAAAAAAAAAAAAAAAATGAGTTTCGGACATGCCATCTATCTGTCTATAACTGCACAGTGATTTCTTCAATCTGTCCGAGAATGAAGCAAACGAAATGCAGGTATAATCATTTTCGTAAAAATTTATGAGTGTTCTATTTCTAGTCGACAGCACACAACGGTGGCTTCTCCAAATCAACGCCACAGATTTTCTTCGAGATTTTAGCACAAGGTAGCTAGCTGTCCATGTCTCGATACGGACGGAAGCAAGGAAAGGAAGGAAGAGGAAGTAAATTAGAAAGGAAGGAAGAAAGGGAAGAAAGGAAAGGAAGGAAGGGAAGGAAGGAAGTAAGGAAGGAAGAAGGAAGGAAGGGAAGAAGGAAGGAAGGGAAGAAAGGAAGTAAGGAAGGGAAGAAGGGAGAAAGGAAGGGAGGAAGGAAGAGAAGAAAGGAAGAAGGAAGGGAAGAAAGGAAGGAAGAAGGAAGGAAGGAAGGGAAGAAAGGAAGAAAGGAAGGAAGAAAGGAAGGGAAGAAGGAAGGGAGGAAGGAAGGAAGAAGGAAGAAAGGAAGATAAGAAGGAAGAAAGGAAGGGAGGAAGGAAGGGAAGAAGGAAGGGAAGAAGGAAGGAAGGAAGAAGGAAGAAAGGAAGGAAGAAGGAAGGAAGGGAAGAAGGAAGGAAGGAAGGAAGGGAAGAAGGAAGGAAGGGAAGAAAGGAAGGGAGGAAGGAAGGGAAGAAAGGAAGTAAGGAAGGGAAGAAAGGAAGAAGGAAGGAAGAAAGGAAGAAGGAAGGGAAGAAAGGAAGAAGGAAGGGAAGAAAGGAAGTAAGGAAGGGAAGAAAGGAAGTAAGGAAGGGAAGAAAGGAAGAAAGGAAGAAGGAAGAAAGGAAGAGAGGAAGGGAAGAAAGGAAGGAAGGAAGAAGGAAGAAAGGAAGGGAAGAAGGAAGGAAGGAAGGAAGGGAAGAAGGAAGGAAGGAAGAAAGGAAAAAGGAAAAGGAAAAGAGAGAAAGGAAGGGAAGAAGAAAAGAAAGAAGAGAAGGGGATAGGAAGTGAAGAAGAAAGGAAATGGGATAAATAGGAAAAAAGAGGATAGGAAGGAAATAAGAAAGGAAGGATGGGAAGGGGATAGGAAGAAAGGGAAGGCGATAAGGAGGAAGGAGGATAGAAATATATAGTGGAAAAAAACAGTAACGAAATTAAAATGTAGAGTCGAAATGAAAGAGGAAAGAAAGGAATCAGAAAAGAAAGAGAAAGAGTAAATAAGGAATTCAGCAAGTTTAGAAAGCCTGTTATCTTAGCTTTGCCTGTGTGTCCAGACTCTGTAGTTTGTAGAATAAGCCGACACAATATGAAATTGAGGAGTTGCGTCAGAGACAGTCACAAGCCACAAAATCATAATTTTACAGGAAAGCATTTTAAAACTTTGGAGTGATGCTAAAATCAAAATAGTCTAATATGAGTTTCAAGGTCTTTAAGGCATATTCTCTGATATTTTCTGAAGTATTTTACAGAAGCAAATATTGTTTTATTATTTACACTATTTAATTATTATGAAAAAATATTACAAGCATGTAGGTAATTGTGGAAGTGTCTCCAGAAATATTAAATTTATTAGCTTTTTAGAGTTTTGTAAGTTCATTTTAATCGCATAACATAAGACCAAAGTACAAACGTATTCCGGGTGGCCCGGGTTTGAATTACGGTTAGGACGAGTTATTTGGTTGAGGTTTTTCCGGGGTTTTAAGAAATGTGTGGGATAGACCTGTATAGGAAGGAAGGATATTAATAGTACACTACCGGTCAAAAGTTTTCGATCAGCTATGAAAACAACTATATAGGTACTTTATTTCAATGTAAAAACACATCGGAAAAACTACATAGACCAACAAAATAAATATTCTCTCTCTCTCTCTCTCTCTCTCTCTAGCATTATGATATGATAGAATATTCAAAACGAAATCCCTGCTTTAACCACAAATCCATAATTGTGATAGGTGATCGAAAACTTTTGACCGGTAGTGTATATCAATACATGCTGTACTTTAAGAGACTTAGGCCTACTCGTTTTCTCGATTTTCCAATTTTCAACATTTTGTAACATTCAAAATGCTCTACTCAATGCATTTTTTCTCTAATCTCAGTGACATTTTGCACAGAAGTCCACAAAAGCATGTGAAGTAAACTGACACATGTGTTTTCTTCTGCTATTGAAAGTATTCAAATCACTAGTATGTTGAGATTGTAATAAGTTAAAAAAAAAAATAGAAAAATTAACAACTAAAAGGGTGAATATTTTTTTCTCAAAAAGTAATTGGAAAAATATGAAAAGTGTGTGTCATATTTTACATACATCTATCGGGAATAAATTAAATATAAATTTAAAAAAAAATATGTGAACTTTGAAAATTGGGACAGTTATAATTCAGTATTACAAAAAGAACAAAAATTAATTATAAATAAACTAATTCGAATATACAAGTCAAAATTTGTGTATTGGATATCCACATTGTAAGAAGTATGTGGTAAACGTTACAGATTAATTGGTGTGAAAATGTAAAAGGTAGAAATTTCACAGATCCATAGCCTTAGGCATAATAAATCTCGGATCAAATTTAAACCCGCTATGTATAAAGCGTCCATTACCTTGACTAATGACGCCATTTCTTTTATTTTTATACATACAGAACTTTCAAGAATACTGCAAACGTCTGCGACAAGGTCCCAAATTTTTTCCCTTACGTTATATCACTATCGTTCAGAATATTAGAATATCAACTCTGTACCAAATATACCTCTATATATGACTTATAAAATATTATTTTTGTTGCAGATCCCAGATCCCAGGAAATTCATCACCATGGCGGACGATGAGGTGAGGTGAGTACCTGAAAATCCGCCGAATTCTAAATATTGAAATTGAATTTATTATGAGGCGTGGAACAACCTCGTGTTTATATTCAGGTAATTATTATCGACATTGCAGAAGAATATGCATTTTAGTTATTATAAATTAATTTTTAATCAGATTCAGTAGAATCCATCCATTATCTGAAATTGCAGCATTCAAATTTATTAAAAATCCGTGCCTATCCTTTTCATACAAAAATTATTTCAATTTATACCACCGAAGATTAATGATCACCATTCTTTACGTGGCATCTCCTTTTGTGAATCAAAAGTTTGTGAAATATAACATATTTTAAACATTTTATGAAGGTGTTGGTCCAATTTAATCCGGAATGTTTTGTGGACTCTTTGCTGAACAGTTCCGTACCAGTATCGATGTTTTCACTGCCACTTGAATAGCCTTATTTTGTAATTATTACATACTCGTGTTATAAAAACGAGGGTTACCAGATTTGAAATCCTTCAAATAGGGACACAGAATTATAGCCTACTTGTCAACGGACTTTTCACAGAAGAAATGATCTGTGTTAAGAACTATGACTTTCAACTGAAATAATAAAAACGATTTTAACATAGGATACAAAAAAATTACGCCTATGTTAGGCTAATACAAATCAATTTAATTCCGAATATAACAAAATACAACATATCAATTTTCAACCAGGACTGTACTTAATAGTTAAAAATACAATCCTTCGTCTGTTATTACTGGGATAAGCATTGTCTGATACTCATTTTATTATCACAGTAGTATTTAAAAACTTGGAATAATTACAAGTTGATGATCACTTCTAGGATAGTACATATACTTTCAGGATAAGAATATAAATATGATTTTTTTTCTTTGTAAAGTTCATGGAGCTAAATGTGCTTTCTGATTCTTCATTAGAAGGTTCAATAGAAAACACGTGAGATGTAATTTTTCTGAAATATTACGCAGAATAATTAGTAAAATAAATCTGCCCAATTTCTAACAGTTTACAAGATTAAACTGTCTATAAACTGAAACTGTTCTTATAACTAATTTGAAGTATTCTGAAAGAAAATTGTTAGTTTTCTCAGATATGCATTGTATTAACAATACCTATTATAAACTAAAAAGCTAAAACGATATTTCATATCCCGTTTCGCGATATGTTAATAAGAGAAAAACTTGATATGTCCCCAAAATTCAGGATAACTGGTAACTCTAACATCATGAGAATATGTTCGATTAAGAAATAATTTAGATAAAACAATTCTGCTATTTTATATGTTTACAGTAGTGTATGTGAACACAGATTGTGGATTTTTTATGATAAGTCCACAATTTGTGTTCAAATTCACTAGTTTTAACTTCCTGAGTACTTATGACAATGTTGCCAATTCAACTATTTTCCCGCTAAATTTAGCGTTTTTAAGTGTTAGTTTAGCAAGTAAAATTGATGAAATTTATATTGCTCATCTAGGAATTTAGCGGTTTTTTAACACTCACAGCGGTAAAATAAGCCTATTGTATATTGATAATATAGCAATTTAACAGTTTCTGCACAATATCTTAGCGAGTATTTAAAAATCCAGTTGGCAACACTGATTTATATGCTAAAAATTGAGAAGCTGAACAGTAAAATTTACTTTCCGTGGTATATTATCATTACTATTTAGCCTATATTATTTTTCCTGAAATAAAATGCAGTAATTACTGTAGTTATCTCCATTTTTATATTTAATGTGTGAATAGGCTATTATGTTAGAAATTAAGTACGAGTGAGTTCACTAAGGAAGTCTCTCAGGTCTGATGATGCAGGAATGAAACATTCCTCTTTGTATTAAAATTATTCCTATAGCACTATTTCACATCAGCTTCTTGTCTTTGCGGATGACGTGAATATGTTAGGAGAAAATCCACAAACGATTAGGGAAAACACGGGAATTTTATTGGAAGCAAGTAAAGCGATCGGTTTGGAAGTAAATCCCGAAAAGACAAAGTATATGATTATGTCTCGTGGCCAGAATATTGTACGAAATGGAAATATAAAAATTGGAGATTTATCCTTCGAAGGGGTGGAAAAATTCAAATATCTTGGAGCAACAGTAACAAATATAAATGACACTCGGGAGGAAATTAAACGCAGAATAAATATGGGAAATGCCTGTTATTATTCGGTTGAGAAACTTTTATCATCTAGTCTGCTGTCAAAAAATCTGAAAGTTAGAATTTATAAAACAGTTATATTACCGGTTGTTCTGTATGGTTGTGAAACTTGGACTCTCACTCTGAGAGAGGAACATAGGTTAAGGGTGTTTGAGAATAAGGTGCTTAGGAAAATATTTGGGGCTAAGAGGGATGAAGTTACAGGAGAATGGAGAAAGTTACACAACGCAGAACTGCAGACATTGTATTCTTCACCTGACATAATTAGGAACATTAAGTCCAGAGGTTTGAGATGGACAGGGCATGTAGCATATGGGCGAATCCAGAAATGCATATAGAGTGTTGGTTGGGAGACCGGAGGGAAAAAGACCTTTGGGGAGACCGAGACGTAGATGCGAGGATAATATTAAAATGGATTTGAGGGAGGTGGGATATGATGATAGAGACTGGATTAATCTTGCACAGGATAGGGACCGATGGCGGGTTTATGTGAGGGCGGCAATGAACCTTCGGGTTCCTTAATAGCCATTTGTAAGTAAGTAAGCACTATTTCAAAAGTATTCTAACTTGAGTGGGAGAAAGGGAGTTTTTTTCCTAAGAATGAAAACTGTATAGATATTTCAAACCTCTGAAATAGAACCATAACTCTTAATTTACTGCAGTAAATCCTTTTATGATATAATTAGGATATTATTCGGTAATAGGTCAGGACTGTAAGAAGACATTGTAGAAGTTTTCTAATTTTCGACAGGCCTATGAGACTTCCTTTTTACCACTCACCTACAAGTAGTAAAGTTGTATTTTGAACATCATTAATTTGTGATCACTCTAATACAAATAGGAATCCTGTCCATTCCATACAATAACAAAAACAAAACAATTTTCATGACAGTTATGTTATTACCCATGATACTGATTTCTATTTCTCTCTCCTTTCTTTCCTTATTTCAGTACCGAAACCTACGACTCCTCCCATTATCCTGTGACGTCACCTAAAACACGTGATGTACGCTTATTAGTTGTTATAGTCTTTTATATATTAAATCGTATGAGCTTTGGATCATCTGTATGCCAAATACATGATAATGCAATAGAAATACCGAGTATGGTGGCTCAATGGTGAAAAACTAGACTGGCATTCGGGGAGTCCTGGGTTCAAAGCCCAGTGTCGGCTATTCAGATCGGAGATTTTAGTAGTTTTCTCGACCATGAAATAACTAGGAATCTATTAATTTCAAAAGGTAAATGTCGATTGGTTTCAACTTCCAGGACAACGAAGATAGATCTGTACATCGTTTCGCTAGACCTAAATCCACACTTGTAACCTATACAGTGACTGGCACATGGGAACAAAATGTACAGAGTGTACCTTTCCCAGCAGACAGTCGCTGTATGACTCATAGTTAAAGCTACTGTGCCTAAAATAACCCAAATAAAAAGTAAAAATTTGCATGAATGTAGCATACAACAAGCACACTCGTTTTGGACTTAAGAAGCAAGTGTATAGGTAGTTGACAAAGTTAAGTTTATTGGTTTTAATAAAATACAGATCTCATAACAGCCATTGTATTCACTAGTTAGGTCAGGTTAGGTTAGTATTTATTAATAACGGGGGAAAAATTCGTTCCGCGCTGGGGATCGAACACAGAACCCTCAGTTCTACGTACTGAGTGCTCTACCACTGAGCTACGCCGAAGCGCAATCCACGGCACCGGATCGAACTTTTCTTCTTTGGTTTTTATCCCTTTTGGCCTACCCCATGTTCGACATGTTACAGGAACGTACTCATATGAGTGACTTGGGAGGCCGGGAACCAACAGTTATGTACTGTTAGGCGAATGATATTTGTGATGATATTATTAATTTTTGTTTCTACAGAATTCTGTGTTGTGATTATTATTTATTAATAACGGAGAAAAATTCGCTCAGTGTTAGACAACATAGTGCGTAGAACTGGGGATCCTGGGTTCGATCCCCGGTGCCGAAGCGAATTTTTCTCCGTTATTAAAAAAATATTAATCAATATTACTATTATTCGGTTGAGAAGTTTTTATCATCCCTTTTGCTGTCAAAAAATCTGAAAGTTAGAATTTATAAAACAGTTATATTACCGATTGTTCTTTATGGTTGTGAAACTTGGACTTTCACTTTGAGAGAGGAACATAGGTTAAGGGTGTTTGAGAATAAGGTGCTTAGGAAAATATTTGAAGCTAAGAGGGATGAAGTTACAGGAGAATGGAGAAAGTTACACAACACAGAACTGCATGCATTCTATTCTTCACCTGACATAATTAGGAACATTAAATCCAGACGTTTGCGATGGGCAGGGCATGTAGCACGTATGGGCGAATCCAGAAATGCATATAGAGTGTTAGTCGGGAGGCCGGAGGAAAAAGACCTTTGGGGATACCGAGACGTAGATGGGAAGATAATATTAAAATGGATTTGAGGAAGTAGGATATGATGGTAGAGACTGGATTAATCTTGCTCAGGATAGGGACCAATGGCGGGCTTATGTGAGAGCAGCAATGAACCTCCGGGTTCCTTAAAAGCCAGTAAATAAGTAAGCAATCAAAACAGAGAATCCTGTAGGATCAAAAATTAATATCTTCTCATAATTTAGGTTAAGTTACGTTAGGTTAAGTTATTTATTCATCTGGTAGAGTTAACACCTTTAGGTTTTGTCTTCCACTCAACTAGAACTAACTATAAACAATGTGAAATACAATATAATGACTAAAATAGATGCAAGAAAATGATTTTACAAGATAGAAAAGATTCAAATAATGCGTTTAACTTAACAGTACAAGCTACACTATGCAGTAAAAGATACTCAGTGATTAATTAGATTAAGCCTAGTAATTACACACAAATTGTAATATTAATAACAGAGAAAAAATAAAAGTAGGCCTATGATTAGACAAATCATATTTTATATTTAATGGCATTAATATTTTCGAGATAACTGTTTTTTTTTAATTTATTTCTTACGTAGAAGATATTTTTTGGAAATATGTAAAAGGCTATATGAACATCACGTGTTTACCACCCGATTCCTATCCTAGAACTAACAGGACAGTGCAACAGGACTGCGGCATCCCTGACGCTACAAGGGTCTGCACATCGAGGGATTTGTATGGCATGAACTAGACCTGTGTATCTAATCGCACTACATGACTGTGCGAATAATATTAAATGAAACATTCCTATGCCTAGGAACTCGATGTAAAATATATCATAGTCCAAAAATACTTAGATAAATTATACAACGTAGATTTGAAGCAATGTGCAAAGACTACGATTCTACACAAAGGTCTACTACATGATACACAATTAATGTCATAAAATAGACAAAATATTTTCAAATTTTACCGAGACGTAAATGCACATAGGCCAGTTTTACACTAAACCTACGGTAGAGTGACCAGACGTCCTGATTTGACCCGGAAATTCCGGTTTTCAGTCATGTTCCCTTTGTCCCGCCAGGTTCGGTCGGCTGGAGCGGTAAACTGCACACACGTTTCAGGTATATGACCTAAAAGAAGGTAATTTACACATATGTAGTTTGCACACACCGATTTTGGATATGTAATCTGCACACTCAAACAACCCAGGTAATAAAAACAGGATGTAAATTGCACACAGAGCTATAATGGCATGTATTTCCTTTGAAGATACTCCTACTGCAATATTAACATATTAACCAATAATTTATATTGGTAGGAGGTATTTTGTTCGCTTAATGAATTCCAATCGGGATACATGCTTCTCAGTAAAATCTTTTATATTTCTCTCCATAGGTTCTTTCTTCTTTAAGGAGCCTTATTTTTAATTTTTGCTGCAGTAGATATCTCCTGAATTTTCACGTATATGTATATTTGAAATTCAATTAACCTGTTCGTAAAAGTATAAATATCAGGATGAGCAGAGTAAAATATCTTGTTGAATCTACTATGAAAATACTCACAGACTTTAATTAGTTGTACGCTGCAAGCTTTCTGTTTTAGCTGCCCAGATTGAAGGAGGAAAGGTATCGTCATCGTCTACATAGCTGTCTACTAAAATAAATAGTCACAAAAGTTATCTAGCTTTTCATCTTGTGGCTTAATGGCCACTAAATCAGATACAAAACAGTCGCCATCCTCATGTAGGTCTAAAAATGGTAGAGCAAATACAAATTTTAACCACCTGCCGATTTCAGAATCACTTTTATATTTGTTTATTAAACCATATTTTTTTAATCTGACGAAGCCAAGATTGACTTAGGTGGAATGTACATCCAATGACATTGGCTTCACTCCATACGACACTTATTGCAGCATAGATAGCACTTATAAACAACTGTGTTCATGTATTTGGCATGTTGAACTGCTGTGTAACTATCCATCTGAGTCAGTCTAATTCATACAGTACCTCTCTCCTTTCATTACAATAATTGTCAATTGTGTTTATCGCTTGTAACATTGGTTGACATTGCGTTCGATTTATGTATCATTTATTTAAAAAAAATAACCCGAGTCATGCTGTGTGTGCAGTGTACATACGACCCTTACTACCCAGGTTTTGTTGTGTGTGCAGATTACATGCCACAAATGTACAGCAAAGGCATGGGAAAGAATATATCTGAAAAGTGTGTGTAGTTTACTTCCGCCCTCGGTCGGAACGCTTGGATGTTCCGGTTTTCCCAAGTCAAATGAAATAACCAAAAATTTGAGATGGCCTCCCCAAACAGACGCGATACGGAATGCGTTACGATAGCGTTACGATTTCGCGATAACGCAATATCGCACTATCGCGAAGAGGTGCCCAAACTGGCGCGTCCGCGATATTCTATCGTCCCCAGTCAATCAGAGTATCGTAATGGGTGATCACCAGGGAACGGATTTATATGGACTAAAAATATATGAAATATGTAAATATATATGTAGTTATTTTTCCAGCCAAAATATGGAATTAAATATGGACTTAAAATTATAAAAAAATGACGCGTTAAAAGTACATTTTAATCAAACTAAACAAAAATATAATGGAGTACCTTATCTTCCAATGTAGTTTCAACAAAACACAATTTTTATTGTCTGTTACCATAACAATAGGTTACAAACATTTCTTTCAAGTGCTGAAAAGTGAATCTTCTTCTATTGTCTCTGAGGATAGATTTATACTGACTAAAAGATTCGACGTCACAAGAAGTAACTGGTACATAATTCAATTTCACAATGTCTGCTGGGGATAAGTCCAAGTTAATCTTCACTGTTGATTCACCACTCATCACAGCAACAACCTTTTGTAGTTCTTCATATCCAGGGTTTTTGAAAGTACAGTGTCCACCTTAGCTCTTACTGCATCTGCAACTTTACCTCTACCACGATTCAGTTGTTCCACAGTACTATTTATAATTTCAAAACTTTCAGATAGTGAAAGGTGCCTATTTTGGAGACTTTTGAGCGTTTTTATGATGCATGAAAATGTATGCTGAAAGCTAAGTCATTCTTCAACTTATGTCACAGGTAACTGGCAGTATCAATTGAGACTGCATCTTCAGAGTCCAATGCAAGGAGAACATTGTTAATAGAGTCTATATGTTGCATAATATTCAAAGCCATGTACCCCATCTAGTTAAAATTGGCTTTGGTGGCAATGGAATTTCAGGGTACATTTCTTTCAACACGTTAACTCTACTGGGAGCTTTGAGAAATACTTTTTCACTGATGAAATCAACAAATCTACTTTAGGAAATTGTCTCTGACCACTTCTGCCACACGATGAAATGCATGCGCCACACAAGTAAAATGAGTCAATTTAGGATATACAACAGATAATGCTTGTCCAGCTTTGACCATATAAGGGCAGCATCGCTAATAAAGAATAACACATTATCGTACATAATACCCTTTGGCCACAGGATACCCATAGCTTCGTTGAACAGTTTAACTATAGTTTTGTTATTGCACTTTTCTAGAACATCACAATGTAAAAGAATTCGTTCAGAATATTGTTCACTTAACAAACCGATAACTACATTACCAACAAGTCTACCTTCTTTGTCGGGAGTCTCATCAATGGAAACCCAAATTGAACTATCTTTAATTTCATCTCTTATCTTCTGTATTGTCTCATCGTAGATGGATGGAGCATACGTCTTCCTAAGTGTTGAATCCGGGATTGTATGTTGAGTATATTTTCAAGGAATTCCCTGAAGACCTTATTCTTTAGTTTGTAGAGAGGAATATCAGCAGAGATGAGAGAACGGCACAGGTCGATGTTAAACTCAGATCTTAATTCGATGTTGTTGGTTGTGTTAAAAACAATTGTCTCTGCTTGGAATTTAGTTGTTTGTTGGCCTGATGTTTACTAGTTGTAATGTGTTGTTGCACCAGGAACTTTTTGTGTAGATGATACTGCACACTACAAATTACAAAATAATATTTTATTGTCAGTTGATAAACTATCTTCTTTAAATTCTGAAATGTAACTTGTTAGTTTTGATTTTAAATTGACTGAATGACGTACTTTTGGCATATTTACCGTCTTTATAGTATGATTTACAAAATGAACCTATGTGTACTCTGACTGGCATTTAACTGTTGAGCTGTTGAAGTCTGTTAAAAATTTTAAATTAAATTAATACAGTTTTGTAACTTACTTTCCCATTGTTGATAGGACTGCTAATTTTCAAATAACTCTGATGTTAAAGGGATTACTGAACATGTGTTTAAATCTCTATTGTTGAAATGTATTTTTAAAAGTTAATGGAATTTTGTTTTGTTTTATTGTTAAACCTAATATAATATGGACTGTTTTATATGAAATATGGAAAATATATGGAAATTAACGAAAATATGTACTAAACTCTAAAATATGGAAAAATATGGAAAATAAAAGTAGGATTTTTCAACCCTACACATTGTGAAACATAAAGATAATGCAAAATATAAATTATTAGCTTTATTTATTTACATATAAATCCTTTCCCTGGTGATCACATATGCGGATTTTAGTTTTCCAGCCACAGCGCAAAGACCAGTTACCTTCAGCAGGTGTATATCACTTGTGCTCACAGATTGCGATTTCGGATTACTTGTAAACGAACGTGGAATTTTTTATTGAGTTCGTAAAGGAAAATCCGTGGCATGGAAAAGGAGAGGAAATGGAAGGAGATAGCTACAATGTTAGATGTAAACAATAAGTGCAATTATTTATTTATAATTTGATGTCGTACTGGCTTGTAGACTTACGCGGGGTTTAAGGTAGAAAATAAATAACTGTCGCAAAAATGCACAAATGAAAAAAATATATTTGTGCAAATTGCAAAATGCTTGTACAATATTATAAATAATTGTGCAGAAATATAAAATTAATGAAGTATGTGGAAACAAAAAGTTATGTAATTTGTTTGTCGGAGTTTTATTACTTTCAAAATCTACCACACTCTAGATATACTTATGTAAGTAAATCATTAGACGTAGGTATGTTTAGAATAAATTACTACTGAATTTACTTTACATTAAAGTTCGTTATTTTATGGGTACTCTAAACATTGAAATTCTTTACTAGTAGGCTCTTCAAGGTTAGCAGAATGCTAAGGTTAGTTGTTGAACTAAGGTATAAAATTAATCTTTTTTTTTCCCTTGTGGCATTTAACTCGTGAATCCACAACCTCCTGCAACAAAAAGAGCAAATTAAAAAAAAAAAAGTTTATAATCGAGTAGGCGTACTTGTTATTTATTTCACGTTCTTGGCAAAGAAAAGCTAAATCATCACTTTATGCCTTTTTATATTGTTTATCTTAACCATACATGACTACAATGGACTTACCTGCACCTGCTTTGCCTGCGACGATTCTCATCCAAGAAAGAGAAGTTCCTCTTCCTTTGAAGATGAATCCATAAATGACACACTTCAACCCAGCATCAAAATAAACGCGTGGCGTTCTCGCGATCTACATCTCCGGGAGAATAGAACGCAGAATCGTCGCGTTATACTTGCTGCGATAATAACGCTTATTACGATAATCGCGTGTGTGTGAACACAATCATTGAACGCAATGAAAACATTTATCGCAAAATCGTAACGCATTCCGTATCGCGTCTGTTTGGGGGAGCCTTTAAATGTAATTGTTTAACTTTCAACAACAGTGAAAAGTTATGAATGATTGTAGGCAGAGTTAGGACCTTAGCTTTAGGTTAAGTCGTGGGTAAAAAAAAAAGTCGTGTCATGTCATGAGTAGGCCTACCATTACATGACATAACAATGTTTCCAGCATATCGTCAAGTAAATCCAATTACAAAAATGAGTCAGTAGTAAAATTCGTAGCATGTTAGACATGCAAATCTAGTCTTTCAGGTAAGGCTCCCTGTAAAGCAGATTTGAATAATTTCAAGGGAGAAATTGTTCCGGGGCCGGGTATCGACCCCGGGACCTCTGGTTGAACGTACCAGCGCTCTGCCAGCTGAGCTACCCGGGAACTCCACCCGACACCGTCTCAACTTGTTAGACATGTCACTCTTGCATGTAATGATACAATATAACATTGTTGAATCAGTTTTAAAATCATGAGATTATTCGCATTTTCATGGCTCGTAAGTTGATGCAGTCCACACCTTGGAGTAACGGTTAGTGAGTCTGACTGCGAAACGAGGTGGCCGGGGTTCGAATCCCGGTTAGGAAAGTTACCTGGTTGATTGATTGATTCATTCATTCATTCATTCATTCTATCCCAGATCTTACATGAGGAATGAAGTTTTAAGATGTGGAACAAGTCAAAATTTTACAATATTACAATTACAATTTTTACAAATTTTTACAGTTTTACAATTTAGTATTTTTCTACAATTTTTACAATTTTGTGCAATTTTTTACAATATTTTGGCGAGATGTAGTGAGATGAGGTGAGGTCCGAGGATTCGCCAAAAGATTACCCGGCATTTGCCTTTTGGTTGGGGAAAACCTCGGAAAAACCCAACCAGGTAATCAAATCAAAGGTGTATGACTTGAGGCTTTCCCGGCGTTTGATGTAGAATAACTCTTCTCGGGTTCTCAGCCAGGTGAGTTGGAGATTAGCTTCCAAGCTTTCGACGGCTAGCTCTGCCATCTTCTTCAGGGACGAAGTGATGTGGGACCACGTCTAGCCGGTATATAGCAAAAGTAGGGCTTCCCGCTGCGGGCCAATCAGGAGCTAGTTCCTAGTCCCGACCGCCAGGCGCTTTCTGGTTGGTGGACACGTCAGCCAGTCAGGAGCCACTTGCTGGTCCCGACTGTCTGCTGTGTGCTGGTGGTCTAAGCGTATTGATGGCAGGTTTCCATGCCGTACTCAGCTGTAGACCCCCGTCTCTGTTGAAATTATTGCCATCTAGCTGGTTTCGATGGCTTCCTTGATAACTAAGTCCCAGTAACCTGATGTCTTGTCCAAGATGGTGGTGGCGCTGAAATCTATCTTGTGGCCAGTTTCTAGGCTGTGTTGGGCTACTGCAGACTTATCAGGATAATATAGTCTTATGCTGCGTTGGTGTTCCTTGCAGCGTTCCATAATAGTTCGTCCCGTCTGCCCGATGTAGCATTTCCCACACTCACAAGGTATTCTGTAGACACCAGGTGTCCTGAGACCAAGGTCGTCCTTAACTGGTCTCAGCAAGTTCTGGATCTTTGTGGGCGGCTTATGGATAGTTTTAATCCCGTGTTTTCTTAGCATTCTGCTAATTTTGCCCGAGATGGGGCCGTAGAACGGGATATATGCCATGCCCTTTGTCTCCTCTTGTTCCTCGGCAGGTGGTTTGTCCGAAAAGGCCCTTCTGAGGGCCAAGCCGATTTCCCTGTTGCCGAAGTTGTTCTGTAGGAACGTCTTACGTAGGTGACAGATCTCAGAAGGGAGAGAGGAAGCTAATCTCCAACTCACCTGGCTGAGAACCCGAGAAGAGTTATTCTAAATCAAAGGTGTTGATACCGAGGACTCGCCATAGACCATCCGGCTTCAGTCCCACGGCTGGGGAAAACCTCGGAAGAAACCTATCAAAGGGGGATCCAACCCAAGTTTCTTTCCATGGTTTTCTCTCAACCCAATATGAGCAAATGCTGGGTAACTTTCGGTGCTGGACCCCGGACTTATTTCATCGGCATTATCTTCTTCATTTCAGTCAGACGCTAAATAACCTGAGATGTTGATACAGCGTCGTAAAATAACCCAATTTAAAAAAAGTTGGTGCACCTATAAGTGCAGAAGCATAGAGGAACCAAGAAGCAGTTATGCCGCGTGTATTATAATATTTGTACCTGATCGAGTAGTTACCCACTTGGTCCTAGCTTGGACTCCGAGGAATATGGTCACATTACCTGCGGTAACAGTTCCATATACAGTAGGCTCCACAACGCTCCATACTGGATAATTCGCAAAGCAACATCTTCAGCACAACTTGTGGCTTATGGGTCATTCCTAAACCGCGACCTCCACTTCTCTGAGCGGAAGTCATATATTAGATCAATCATGGCCTATTATATAAAGTCAATTAACAATAGATATCTCGGTCGTAACCTCATAAAATATTAGATGAAACTATGAAGTGGATAATTAAATAATGAAACTACGATCATTTAGTCCAGGGAACATCCTTTTTTGATAAAAGAATAATTCCTTTTAACATGTTTCTTCATTGCAATTATACTTAAGTAATTAAAATACAATAATTTTTGTCCACACCTGTGGAATAACGGTTAGCTCGTCTGGCCGCGAAACCAGGTGGCCCGGGTTCGATTCCCGGTCAGGGCAAGTTACCTGGTTGAGGTTTTTCCGGGGTAACTTTGAGCAAATGCTGGGTAACTTTCGGTGCTGGACTCCGGACTCATTTCACAGTCATTATCACCTTCATCTCATTCAGACGCTAAATAACCTAAGATGTTGATAAAGCGTCGTAAAATAACCTACTAAATAAAATAAAAAAAAAACAATAATTTTGTCCAGATAGCATCCGTTTTTTGTGCAAGGATAATTTTAAAATGCAGAAAAGAAACCAATAATATTCATCAAATATTCATCATTCTTAATGATTTTGGGGTAGAAAATAACAATAAAATATTGTATACAATAATTACACTGTATATAACTGAATATATAATAAACAGTAGCTCATTCGAATAGGCTAATTGCTTAAACAACTACTCCAAGTTTAGTGTAACAACTGGTCTATATATGTAACGACGTGTCATAGAAAATTACGAAATTACAACGTTATGCAAATATAATTCTACGTTAGAGTTGAACTGATTATGACAGGTTTTTCCTAATTTTATATTGTGTAAAACATATTATGCTATACCTGAGTTAATGTAAGTTATAAAATGCTTCAGTAATATTCTCGATCTTTTCACAACGATCTAAATGTTGAATTTGAATTCAAAAAGCTGGGTCCCGCAATATTATAACAGCAATTCCTCAACCTTTCAAAAAATTGCAACTTAGGCCTACTTACATTTCTGTTTGATTCCTTCATTGTCAAAAACGCATTTCATCGGCTCGTTCAAAACTGAAACCATTTCTTTTACATCAGTTCTATGGTAACGCAAAAATATAATATCTGACATTGTAGAATAGTGCCATCACTACATATTGTCGGCAAACTAGCTGAATAACGATATTCGCAGAGGATTTCAACGAGAAGAGGATTCAGAGAGTAAGATATGATTGTTACTAACCTCTCCACATTCCTTTGCTCTATGTCTTGCTGTCATGCTGGCCTCAGGAGTATTGTTGTTTCTGTGTTGCAATTGTATGTATTTTATTTTAAGCTGATATTTATTATTATTTTGTTATTTTCGTATTTTACAGTTTTCTTTTTAGCCGTATTTGAGCGACCAACACGCTATGCTGTTGACTTTGTAAATGAATTGTGTATATATTTGCTATATTTCTGTATATAAGCCTTATTTTTTGTCATGCCGTAAGGTACATTTTTAATATTTTCTGTCTATGTCGTTGCTGCCTCTGCTATGTTTCGTAACAATTTTTATTTTATTAGTGCATTGAAAGCATATTAAGTAAAATTTAAAATTTGTGCAAATTTTGTGCCAATTTTAATTTTTATGTTACAATTTTGTAAACGCTAAAGTGTTTTTAAGCCGAAAAACACTTTACAAAGCCTATTTACTACATGATTTTGGTCACAGCTTTAAGCTTAATATGCATTTTGACAAGTGGCTTTTTTGTATTATAATTCATCAAACAAAAATTTTAACCGTATGGTAATGTGCGTTTTATGTTAAATAATGCTTTTATTATATTGCTATTTAACTGAAAAAAATATTTAGTTTTCACTTAATAAATTCTATGCCAATTTAACGATTTTTTAAATTAGTGATCTATTTTTTGAATATAATAAAATAGTATATGAATCTATTTTATATAATAATTAATATTACAATTGTAATATATTTTCTTTCATATAATATGTCTTATAAGTATATTATATTCCAAAAAATAATAATACTAAAACAAAAATGGCATCTATTTTTATACCAAAAATATATTTTGGTATTAATGACTTTTTTAAAGAGAAAGTTATGTATTTATAATACTCAGCAAACGAAAATTAATTAGAATTTATTTTCTGTTTCTTTTACAGAGAAAGCGCATCGAAGAGGCACGTAATGTACAGCATGCTCCACGTAAAACTAACTACACAGCAATAGAAGATGAACCTCACTTCTCTCCAGCACACATTCACAGTATTAATTACACACTTTTCGACCATAAACACACTTCTATTAGATTTTAGGGATGTTGATACTGACGCGAACAGCAAAATAACTCCATAGTATCCGTACCTATATACGAGTATGTAATAGTCTATTTACAGTTATGTTTATTCGTCGGTGTCAAACAATACGGCTTCGTGATACAAGATGCTTAACAGTTCTTATAAAAACGTATATGTCTAAATGTTATTTCTTCTCGTAACATTTTATCAAGAATTTTAATTAATAACAAGATGAAGAAATGATAGTGAAGTTCATACACCGAAATATTAATAATAAATTGTTCAATATAGATTAATGTCCGATCTTTTCAAAATGATGGAACTTTTAATTTCTATTCAGTTTTAGTGCAAAGGTTATTTTTTTTCTAAATCTAACTCTAAAAATAATAGTTTCAGTTTTTATTTTGAGATTATTTCGAATAAATTTTATTCAGACAGTGGACGTACTGTACTCTTCTTCAATTTTTAATTTTGTGAAGATCGCACTGATACAGCAATTATTATTTCCATTTGTAACTTTCCAGTACATATTTAAACCTTAAAGATTCAGTTTTAAAAATATATCTGATCAGACCTCTAACTTTGAGTTAGTAACCAAAATTTATTAGTCATGCTCTACCATTACTAATACTGATATTTTAAACGATGTATGCAATTGGGTAAGTTCTACATTATCATTATTATTATTATTATTATTATTATTATTATTATTATTATTATTATCATTTATTAAATGTATTATTTAGTTTCGAAAGGTAAAATTACAAATGTCTTATGTGTTGAGTGCTTTATTAAATATTAATTCACTGATATTGCAAATTTAAATTACAAATTATTTAATATTTGACATTTTTAGGATTATAGAAATGAAATATTTTAATATATTCCGTTAAAGCACAATCGTAGGACATTCTGCATTTAAGGTGTTTCAAGTTACACGTATACTGCAACACTAACATAGTTAAATTTTGCAGGCGAAGAGGCAGAAGCAGGCCGAAATTGACCGCAAGCGCGCTGAAGTGCGCAAGCGGCTCGAGGAGACGGCCAAAGCCAAGAAGGCCAAGAAGGGTTTCATGACCCCAGAGAGGAAGAAGAAGCTTAGGGTGAGTGGCTTGTTGTATTGCTTACCACAGCGCTTAATTTTTAATCTCCTCATTATACGAACAAATACAAAGCATTGTGATGTTGGAGAAAAGTCTATTTCAAGTAATATTCAGAGATACACATGTTTTCGCTATTTCCGATATCAGATAGCCTAACGGTCTTACTAATAAAAACTCTATATACAGACGTTTAAATGTCTTATACTTATACAATGAGTAGCTCGTTTATAAGTCGTGTGTAAATTCCTTACTAATAATCACTACATACGTCGTGTATAACTGTTAACGCAGCTACGTCATAGTTTCGTCATTACTTCATTACAAAAGGTAATAGAATATCTGAGATTCTCTATTGCATCCGTTAGAGCGCTGTAGTGTGCAGTGTTAAGTATCGATAGTACAACTGGCTCTGATCGATTACACACTCTATTTTGGTCAAAGAGTACAAACTACAGCAATATTAGTCTACTTATTCTGTGCTCTTTGGTGTGTTCGTCTGTGGTTACAAGGCATCTATCATCATAAAATGACAGTCGATACGAACAGCTGTTAGAGGGGCGGCCATTTTCTCTCTATATACAACGTTTCGTGTACTGTATATAACTACTGCAAAGCAATTCCCATTGTATAGTTATAGACTGTTTATACATCCATCGCTTATGCATGGTTTATTAGTAACGTTTTCTGTCTCAACTCTTCATGTCTCGTATAAAAACTGTACACGGTTTATTAGTAAGACCGCTAATGTTTCTAACACCATGTAGGCTACCCGTCTGTGAACAGTAATTTCTCCTGATCTACTGGTCGGATTTTTCATATGCAGTAGGCCTAATTATGAGTCAATGCAATCGTGAATGTTGCAAATGGAGTAAGGTTGACAGATAGTCAACTGGTTACAGATAGTCCTTGTAGTATTCTGGTTAGGTCATGGTAGTAATAATAATATGGACATAGGCCTACTGTATTCTGCATTTCAAAATTAATTTGCCATTTTCACACCTACTTGGACGTCTTCAATAGCATTACTCCCATAATGTTCTCTACAAGCCCTTTTGGTGCTAGAAGAAAAATATTTAAGAAAACTCCATATCATAAGAATAATCAATCAATCTTCTTAATGTATCCAGCTGTTTGCTGACAACATAAAGTCCACTATAATCCATTGTAGTCTATTCAGTTGTTGTTTTTCACGAGAAATGAGAGGTATCATAAGAATAAACCTCCGTAAATAACCATTTATCTTTATCCAAAAAAATTGCAGGTGGTGTACCTCAAGGTTCTGTTTTAAGCCCAAATTTATTTAATATAATGTTACATGACTTACCTGATGTTGTTCCAAGTGAGGTAAAAATAAATATTTATGCAGATGATGTTACAGTATGGTCTAGGAACAAAGATCCAAACGAATTACTATCATACGAATAATGATATTGACCGGTAGTCAATACCCCAGTACTTTTCATGTGGCCTTGGCACTTGGAATTTCGACTGATAAGAATATGACATGGTCATTTTATTTTATGAAGAAAGTTAATTTATACATGATAGGTTATCGAATAACCCTTGATGAACTATCGCTTTGCTTCGGAAATGAGAAAAATGGACAATTGTCCTGCAGTCGACAATGCAGTCAGAAAGCAATTATTATAGCTTGAATCACGGCCAATTAGATTGACGGTTATGTCTGCACACAACACAGACTTCTGTGTAGAAAGACGGCACACACGTTTCAAATACTACACAGAAACGTCAATTAAAATTCGTTATTGTTTGCTTAATTGAACTATACACTTTCTTCCCGAATTAAGAATAATAATATATTGTAGATTAAAATACATTGCTAGCATGTTCCCCATAATCACTATTGATATAATTAATATTAATGTTAATTTTTACTTATTTAATACTTAAAACTCTTGGTACAAAGCCATTCGTCTTTAATTAAATATTAATAACGGTACTAAAATGTTTTTCGGAGACTGGGTGCAACAACTTTGCCCATGAGAATTCCATTGAATCTGAATGAAATGCTCATAAATGCTGATGTCATCAAGAGAATGCATTGGCATCGGCATCATTAGCCCCGTGGTATAAGAACAGCTGAAGCGGTATTTTTTTCATATTTGAATTCCACTGTCAATTGGTACATAGCAGTTCTTCTTTTAAATTTGTAATAAGTAAATGAATCAATTTATATAAATTATCAGCAAAATATTAACGCTTTATCTCTGTACAGTTGCTGCTGAGAAAGAAAGCCGCCGAGGAGTTGAAAAAGGAGCAGGAAAGGAAGGCAGCTGAAAGGAGAAGGATAATTGATGAACGTTGCGGAAAGGCCAAGAATGTAGATGACGCAAACGAAGGTAAGAAGGGTAGTGATATATTATGTTCATCATGAATATAAGAAGTGTGTGTGTTTTGCGGTAGTTATAAAATAAATTAAAAAACAAAACATTCAAGGAGAGTCAGCCATCCCTAAGTCACCTATGTTAAATACATTGTCATATTTTAGTTCTTTGTGTCCTGCATTTACCCAAGTTTCTACTAGGTAATAAATGTTTCGTTCTTCAGCACGATACTGTTTTATGGTCGGAGATAATTTCTTCGCCACAAAACAGTATCTCTGCGTCTAGAAGATCCGTTACCTAAAAAATTAACAATCATATTAGGTTGATTAATTTAGAGTTAATTTTATATGGTATTGAGGGGTTGGGCGTAAAACATGGTAACTGGCATTTTAGTTAAAAATGATATTTGTATCGTATAATATGGTATCTTACATTCAGCGTCTAATGCAGTAGTTAGTTTTCCAATATCTCAACAGATGGCAGAAGTATATAGATTTTACTTCCCTGATAGCTATACAAACTGTTGCATGTATAAATATTTACCTACCTAATAAGTTAACTTCAAAACACTGAAACACCACTTATCATATTTTACTCCCGAATCCCTCATATATACAGAGTGAAAGTGAAATAATCCTGCAGATTGAATGAATAGAAAACCTATATTACGTTTTGTGGTTAAATGCACGGTTAATTAGAAAATTGAGTTGGAAGTTTCAACAGTCTAGCAACATTGCCGCCAACACACTGCTCTTTCTTCTTGTAATACAGAGGTATGAGGTAAACGAACTCAAATCTGTCTGCCTTTGTGAACTACCTCCCATCTCCCTTTCTGGGTACAATGTTACAAGCTGGTTGCAACGTTCAGTGGCTTGAAATTAGTCCATGCTATTGAAATGCGCCAGAGGGATAAATTATTCCTTATTAGATGTTCTATCGATATGGACAAAAATCACGACCCTACTCGCAGTAGTTTCAGAATAAAAGGGTGTTAGACAGTTGGGGAAAAACATTTTTTATAAGAAAACTATGGACTTCCCATCAATATGATATTCCACTTTTTTGTTACATACTTGAGCTATTCGCTCTGAAAATATGTAGGGTTCACTTCCACGCTGTTTATTACCACTATTTACCCAAGTAAAATCCTTATTTTGGTATAGGTACCAGAAATATCATTATTTCAAAATCGTTGAGTAGGCTAACTAAATATCTGGAGTCACTGAAACAGCTCAGACGGTGTGTTCGAATCCCGTTTGGGCTGATCACCTGAGTGTTTTTCTAAGATTTTTACCAACTGTAAGGCGATGTAGGGTAATTCCACAAATCTTGGATTCATATCACCAAATACCATCTCGCTTTCACCAATTCCACCCAAAAGTATGATACGCTTCAATTCAGACTGAACATCTACATAGAGGTGATAGTTATGCAGCAGCAAAAAAAATGTGGAATGTGTAATATATTTTTATAATTTTTTAATGCATACCACATTTTATAATGTAACTGAAAGAGGAGAAATATAACAGATTCGAATGATACCAGTGAACCTTCATTCTGCAAGGTTTGTGTCAATATTCTTTCCATGTTTTAACATACTTGAGAGGCAAAAAAAAAATATGCTTTTGTATACAGGCTGTATCAAAACATGTGGGATAGCTCTGGGAAATTGATAGAGAACCTGCAAACAAGCAAAAAAGTTCATATAAACATATGGCCAATTTCGTTTATTTTTTTAAGTTACAGTTATTGTTTGTGATGTAGGTACATAATATTTGTGATGATAAACAAGCTACATGTCATTTTCGTCTGTATTCAAGTCGTTGTTGATTTGTTTTGTATTCAAAGCCATCTGTTGATAGAAATGAATATATGAGCTGACAGAAATCTTTAAACAGTTTTAGAAACAAGACACCGACTGCAGTTCAGCATTAATCTTTGGGCTGGAATAATTGGTGACACATTAATCGGTTCTTTCATTTTACCTGGAACACTGACAGCAGCATCATACTGCGACTTTTAACAAATTACTTAAACGTTTTGTTGGAAGAAGTTCCACTGAACTTAATTCAGCGCATGTGCTTCATGCATGATGGGACACCGCCTCCCTTTGTTCTTGCTGTTAGAGCAATTTTAAATTAGCGATTCCCTAATAAATGGATTGGTCGTGAGGGACCGACATCCTGGCCTGCTCGTTCTCCCGGCCTCAGTCAATTGGAGTTATACTTATGAGGCCATTTAAAGGCCAATATGTATTCCAGCCCTATTGATAACGTGGAAATTCTTCGCCGGCGACTTGAAGAAGGATGTCAGCAGATACTGCAGACGCCTGGAATATGGGGAGAATAAGTCGATGATGCAGCGCTCAGAAGCCTGTATTAGAGCTCGTTTTGGCCATTTTGAGCACTTTCTGAGAAATTATAAGTTTTTGTATAAGAAAAAGTATTGTACGTTGTAAATTAAACTTCATCATCACAGATATTATGTACACCACAAACAATGACTAACTAAAGAACTAACCGACATGATCATATGTTTATATGAACTTTTTTTGCTTGTTTTCAGGTCCTTTTCAATTCCTGAGCTTCCCCAAATGCTTTGATATACCTTGTATTTTCATGATGATCTTATTTACTTAATATTTTTATCTTTAACAAATCCTAAGAAGGAGCGTAATAATTCAACTGTATGCCATTAAATACATTTTCATGTTTTTGTATGTATTGTTTGATGATCTTATTTACTTTACATTTTATGTTATACAAATCGTAAGCGAATATAAATGATAATAAATCAACTGTACGCTATTGAATACATTTTGATGTGTAAGTATTTTCAGTTTGGTTAAATCGTACGATCAAGTTTGTTATACATCTAACATTCACTTCAGATATACGAGATAACTGTCCATCACTGCAAATTCGATGGTGTTTAGGTAAATGAGGATTGTCATTTTTTGTGCAAATGGAGTTTTGTTCCCCAGACGAATGCACAAGTTAAATACTACAAGTGGGAGTACAAAAATCAAAATAATACCAGCATTTTCTATGTTTTATTTGAGTAGAAAATTATTTTCATTAAGAGTCCGAAACTTTATTTTCATTTATCTCAAAACTCATTTTTATGACTTATCTCCCTTTATTCAAACACCACCAAATTAATCTTATACAATATAATGCAGTGGCTGTATTCATTCACTACAAGAGCATTATGTTTTTGAAACTTATTTAACATTACAGTCCTTGCGGAAAGAGAAAGTGCCTGACACTTAACGTATCTTCAAAATCACCATCGCATAGTAACTATGCTCATTTCTAAAAACAAAAGCATATAGGAACCTTTATGATAATGGAATAGAATGAAGACATTAGTTGTAAGAATAAGCTGCTAACCTTCTATTTGCTACTGTTGACCTTGAAGCAGGGTGCAGTTAGTAGAGTGGGATTTAAAGCACGTACTAAGGAATTGCAGGCACTTAATTTTTCTGAAAGAACTGTAAATAACTGTTTATCTTGTACTCTTAGATAAAGAGATTAATTTAATGTTTACTTGTTTATAATGGTTGAAGCATGAAAATGGTGTTATTTAATTAGGTAAGAGGTTACTGGGATTGCTTTTATTGTTATCTTTTTAGGTTATACACACAAAAGTGTAATTTCACAGAATTTTACTAAATAAAATTGAAGTTTTTGTTTTTATAGGGCAATATATGGGGAGTCAGTACAATGTAAGTGAGATGTAGTAATTAACTTGGTAATTGTTACATAAAAATAAAACAAAGTTCGAATATAATTATTATGTATGACATAAACAGAAATAAGTTTAATAAACCAGTAAGTAAATCATTTAATTTAATAAACATAAAAATTAACATTTGAAAATACACAACTATAATAATTCCAGAATATCATTCATTGTTCGTTACACATTTTTAACACTTATAATCACTGAATAACAGCTTTATGATATCCTTTTATGTTAACTTTTGCGATGGTATCCTTCACTAGGCCTCGGACAATGAAGGATGCCACTTCGAAACCAGTCAGCCAGGTAAACTACAAAAGTTAACATAGTAAAGATATCATAAAGTTATTCAGTCCAGAGTATCCTAAATTAAGCACACATATACTTAAAGTAATGAAGAATTGTAATAACCAGTTCCAGTTTATTAGTATGTTGCACGAATGTTAACCACTATTAATTTGTCGTAGAGAAAGAAAATGCGATTATAAGAGTCAGAACGCTAGGGGCTGATTACATGTGATAATTTTAGCGACTTGTTCATCCTCCGTGAAAGAAAAGGCGTTTTATTTTCATTTTGTGTTGTCTGATACTGATTTTCCTCTGTGTGTATGTCCGACACAGAAACTGTTAAACGTGTGCTCAAGGACTACCATGCGAGAATCAACTCGTTGGAGGAAGCTAAGTTCGATCTGGAATACGCAGTTAAAAAGAAAGATTTTGAGGTAGAATTTATTCTTTTATCCTCTCGCGCTCTTCTACCAGTGACAAAATCTGTAACTGCGAAACCCCTTCTATGTAGCCTGCAATTCCAAGTTCAGGTTTCTATCAATTCATTATTACACAATTGATCATATAAATAATTAAATTTTTTGGTGGGAGGGGGAAGGATTGCAAAAATATTGCAGTTTAATGACAAAATGTAAACTATTACAGTCCAGGTCTTCTTACTTAATACCCTGACAGTGAAACCTAACCATTTTCCCCCTGTTAATGCACATTATAATGGATTATCGTGAATGTCTAGTTGCCAGATTGGATTTGTTTTCCAACTTTGTTTAGAATTTCAGTACTGACAAATACAACAATTGGCAGTTACTTTTTAACTGTTAAATTGGCAGCATCATTTGCATTCAAAGAAGCTGCCAACTTTCATTAAACGAAAGTTACTAACGAGTATTATTTGAAATTAGAACGTAATAAATAATTAATAATATTAATATAAATAAATATTACAGCAGTAATTAATAAATCAACAAAGAGCATACATTTTAAAGTGGTATTCGGTTTTCGGAATTCATAGGCCTAATTCTAATCATTTGATGTGGGCAAACAAAACAAATTTTTAGGTTATGTCCCATGAATCATTTACTTGACTGCTTGGTCAAACCAGTAAATTTTATGTTGCGACAGTAAACTGTATTATCTTGTCAATCATAAATAATTTTTTTCAGTACATACGTAGCATTGTGATTTTTTTCTGATTTGGTAATATCTGGTAATAGTTGGCAACCACATTAGCTTTATAGAAACTGATCTTACGTGAACTCCATTATTTTATTTGAAATAATTGGCGTTTAATTTTTTTTCTTATTAGATTCAGTATTGGTTTAATATTTTCTTCGTCCCTTAAGGATTTAGCTTAATACTTATAGTCGCGACGCTGTTATTCCCGGCGTGACTCCTCATCTTTGTTTACGTCATAGAAAGTGAAGGATCTATAAAGTCTAGGTAGATAGTATCGTTACCATTTTTGTTCTTTCGTTGCCGAGCTACCACACGAGGAATCTATTTGCCACATCGTTAAACATTATCATGTCGTAGCTCCTATGATAATAAATCAAACGCACTGTAATTCAGCAAATAATTGAGCGGCAAATAACGTCTTCGTGTGCTTTCTGCGAACGCCAACGAAAGAGCCAAAATGGCGGGCGATTATGACTAAATATTTATCGAGCCTTAAGAAGTGAATAACGTCCTCATCAGCGAATGACAAGACGCACACGTTTAAATGTAGCCGACCTGCAACGCGATTGGCTGCCGGAAATTAAAGCGACGGGACTATAGCTATTCTTGTATGTAATATTGTTTCTGTGGTAAGAATTAAATTGTTGATATATGTTATTTGTCGCAATGTTATGAAAGCAGTTTTATTGATGAAATCAATATAAAACAAGATTTATTATCAGAAAATGAGAGAATTGATATTCTGATTATGGTAGAATTAGGTGACACAACAAGAGGTATGACCACTTTGTAAAGAAACTCGATCCAAATCGATAATTATCTTGCTTTCTTATCGAACACGACAACATCATTAATATTGTAGATGCAATACAACTCCGATATCTGAAATCACTATTATAATTCGCATCCACAATATATATTCTGCTTAGTATTCTATGATACAAATTAATTTGTCAAACATAGGCTATATTTATAGCAGTATTTAATTTACATCGTTGTGTTAGAAAATTAATCTAAGGAGGATATTTCATATAGAAAATTAAGTACATAAAATTTCGTCTTAATACGTCAGGTTTCACATTGTGCGAACTGAATTTAGTAGTTAACCTGATACGTTAATTTATTTATAAATTTTTTGTCTTATAAATAATGAAGACAACTGCCCTTCCCTATAAAGTAAAATAATTAATTCTTTAATATCTAATTACTAATGTTTTTATTTCATACATAAATAAGACGACTACAATTTTCCCTGTACTTTAAGATAATTCCTTGTACAGTAACGTTTTAAGTCCCTAATGTCTTGAGAGAAGAAACCATAAACTTGGAATTGCAGTTTTCTTACGTATATATGTTGTAATAATAATATTATCATAATATGTCTCTGAACAGTTACCTAAGATACCTAACAGCCTTCTTATGTTGCTTTTGCATATTTTCTTTCTTCTTCTTTCATTTACAGATGGCGAATTCGGATTCTTAACACTGTGAATTTGCATTTAAATAACTGCAATTATATAACATTTTATGTTAATTGTGACCCTTCATTCGTGATAAATATGGAATATTTCTTTCGAAGAAATGTTTGTAGATGTTAATAATGCATTGTTTTTATCGTTGCAGATATGAAGAAGGAAATAGCTTAATGGTGTTTAAATACGAATATACGTAATTAAGTCGAATGCATTGTCGCGTTAAATGTATCATTAATAATTTAATTTAATTTAATTTAAAAAATATATCACGTCTGTGAAGAAGATATTTTGAAAGTAGGAAAGTAAATTAAATTACACATTTCGTAACACAAAATAATGGATATAACTTAAACTTATTGAATATTTAATTACTTTTTCATGTCGTTTAAATCGAGATTTAAATCATAGTATGCCATCGAAACATGTGTTGAGGAAAGTAAACAAATATCAAACGAAGTCACTCAATCGTATATTTTCATAGAATACCTAGTCTTTAAACTGATCTTAAATGTTACATTTGTGCACACTTCAACTACAGTGGAAGCTCTTAAGTTCGACAGAAATCAAGTTCGACAACCTATAGTTCGACTGCTTACGTAGGAGAATTAGACACGTCCCTATACGGGCACTAAGAAATGGGTTTGCCATTTCAATGGGAATTCGTTCTGTGTCTTGTAGTGATACTTTTGTTGAAGGAAAACAGAATATTTTATTGATTAGGACATCCATATTATCACTGATTTTAAATTAATGAATTCTTCTTTTTCTATTTGATAATTGTGCCGTTTGTGAGACGGAACTGTCGAAACCCACTGTGGTACTAGGAGCGCATACACAAGTCTCGGGGAGGGCAGGAAATGCAAGTACAGTACTGTATTCGTTGATGGATAACCAATAAGAATTTGTATTCATTTCACCTTTCACACCCACTACCCTTATTAGACTGAACTTTCAATTCCGTTTTGTCGAACTTAGGAGAAACCACTGTACTTCAAATACGAAAGAGAGAGAAGTGTCCCAGTAATACAAAAGTAAAATATATTTTTTTTTCTATTTTGTATGAAGAACATAATCATAAACTGGTGAGAATTTAATGATAAATGGAGAATGTTCATTATAACGTTAACTGCACTTATAGACCTAGATTTAGCAATATTTGGCGATGACTTCTTTCCTGATTGATTTTGTTTTTCAATTTTTGTTTCTTGTAGCCCGTCACTTTCAGAATCGATTTCCTGTTGCATTTTTTGTTTTGTTTTTTTTTTTTTTTTAAGCCTTCGGGATTTTCGTAGTAATTTTCAATAGTTTTTAAGTAGCAAAATGTAATAAAATTATCAAATCATTATTTTAAAAGGGTGAGAGATGAGTTTGATATTTCATACTTTCCTCCAGCTTCTTACGCCTCATGCGAAATTGTGTAATAAAAACAAAGTGTTGATAATATTCTCGGCAGTATCGACAATTCTGTCTCTTCACATACCACAAAAATCAACCTCCAACACGTATTGACTTCAGCTTGCCTGATTCCTTTTCTCCAGCCAACCTCAAGTCTATCATCAATGGGTACCACAAGCGCATCGGCACTCTAGAGGCCGAGAAATACGACCTTGAGTACGAAGTGGCCAAAAAGGACTTGGAGGTGCGAACCTGTAAGGTCCCTCGGCCCCAGCAAACACGCAGATTTCAAATGATGCAACACTGTTATTCCCATTTTGAAAATATCGCCACCTTTCATTTATTTAATCTAGCCTCTTTGTGATAATCAGTAATTAATTCCTTATATGTTAATATATGTAAAAGAAACCTTCATAACAGTTTTATAATATACACCTGTAGTTTGTGAATTTTGTACCTTACATAGCTGCTGATGTAGTACACTCAAATGTCACCGTATACTTGCAAGTAACTACATTAAAATTATTGTCTAACGTGTAATTACCATCTTTAATATTTCCACAATATTGATGGCTTTTAACAGGAAAAATTTCATAAACGTACATACAGATCTGAGTTATACGTTTCGAAGTAAGTTACAGAAATATATGTTTGTATAAAAATGTTGTATAGTTTCGCAACTTCAAGTGAAACCCCGTAAAACACGCCAACTTCTGGAATCTCTCTCTTTCTTTCTTCTCTCTCCCTCGCTCCTCGTCATTCAGTCACCAATCACCACGTAAATATCTCAGAGGGTGTGTGTGGGCATCGCGACCAATAGAAGAACCACTCTCCAGTATTACCACAATAACGGATTCTTCATTTTTGCCTCGACTGTCGGCGAAGAAGGTTCCATTATGCTAGCATTGCAGGCAGCTAATCAACCTTTTAATGCTTTTGTTAGCAGGTTTGACAAACTGTGAGTGGACCTGCAAGTACATAGTGCATAGTGCTCTCTTCCCCCCGTGCTTTCTCACTTGCTCCTCCCCAAGACAGCCAGCGCTCACATAGTAACTCGGTCAGGGTTTCAGTTCGATTTGTCAATCTATAGTAGTTGTTACTGTCGTCGTCGTCGAATGGCAGATAAGTTGTTTTGCATCATTCTTTTTCTAGTTTCCCAATAAAGTGCTTCAGTGTTGTTATTTTTCCTGTCATCGAAGTTTAGTTTAACATGATGTTACATATTGGGCAGTTTGTTATTGTTCATACGAGCTTCTTAATTACCATTATAGGCGAGTTTCATACGACTTTTTGTGCTCGACCATATTTCTAACTTGAAATTATTCAGATGTATAAATTTTATTTGTATCTGACAAGATCGGAAGTGACCTTGTTCTAGGTCGTGAATTGTGAGATGTGCGCAGACGCGAAAGTATTGATTTTTTCCGAGGAACAATAATGTCATTGACCTTGACGTAATCCCGTTAAACTTGATATAACCTTGATTATTGAATTCGACATTGAAAAACGAGATGACAAATTGAATTTATTTGAATATTATTTACAATTAACGCTAATTATTATAGTAACAGAACATAACCTTCTGCGACAGTATTGGATTTCCAGCCTCCGTGACTTTTCGCTAATTCTCTTTCGATTGCATATCCGAGAATAATCGATACTTGCGGTTTTATAACGGTACAAAGCTGACTTGTCATTGGCTGAACACCTGTAAGCTGAGTTGTCATTGGCTGAACACCTGTACTTTAATGAGTAGGTGTACTTTAATGACATGCATTAAAGGACGGCTACCAGGAGTATAATTACTACATTTCGGCATGGTCGAGCATAAACTAATTTATAAACTTCTTTATTGCCAAGTAGACTCACATGGGATGGTGTCCATTGGAAGACAATTCTTGATATGATGTTTATACAGATTTTTTTATATCTTGTAGATTTTCTGATGTTTTGTAGTTATTGGATATGCTCTCTAATGCTGCTTTTGAACCTCATAGAATTATAATTTTTTGTTTATATGTAGCCTGTATAAAACATTAAGTGGAGCTGTTTTTATTTCTATTAGTTCTCGATCAAAATTATTTGCATATTTTTCCAAGTGTGTATAGTGAGAAAATTCTGTTCTAAATATTCCAAAGCCTGCCTCCTTATTGTTTGTGTATGAACCATCGGTATAATATCTTATACCATGCATCAGTTGAATATCTTTCTTCTATAGTTCCATGCTTGCCACCTTCAGCACTTCAGGTGAGTCACTTGATTTTAAGACTGGTTCCTGGAGATATTTATGTTTGTGTCTTGAAATTCGAGGGAAATGATAAAATGTTTGTCCCGCGCCGTGGCGTCGCGGTCTAAGGCATCCTGCCTAGGACTTGCGTTACGGAATGCGAGCTGGTTCGAGTCCTCATGGGAGAAGAAATTTTCTCATGGAATTTCGGCCAGTGTATGGGACCGGTATCCATCCAGCATCGTGATGCACTTGGGGAGCTATGATAGGTAGCGAAATCCAGTTGCGAATGGCAGGTGTAACGGCTGGGGGGATCATCGTGCTAACCACACGATACCTCCATTCTGGTTGGATGATCGTCCACCTCTGCTTCGACATGTGGGCGTGAGGCCAGCAGCCGGCTGGTCGGTCTAGGCCCTTCACGGGTTGTAGCGCCACGGATTATTATTATTATGATAAAATGTTTGTGTATTTTGTGTTTATTTGTTAAATTTCCCATATCATATTAGGTCTGTTGAGTTTGTATAAAATGTACAACTGAATATTTCTGTAATAAACCTTAAGTACTTCTTAACAATTTTCAAGTCCCAAGTCCAACAATGGGACGATGCGACAGAATGAGACAAGTTTCCTATAGCCTATGAGTTTACATAAGTTATATGTGAGCACATGACCCTTTGCAAAATAGTGTTTTCATAAAGCCATTAATTTTCCTCTACCAATTATTATTTTGTTCATTAATTCCTTTAGTCTCCTTCAAGACTGGAAAGTTCTGACTTCCGTTTGTTCAAGAAGTCATGAATTACGTCAGAGTTTTTGCACAAAGCAATTTCGTCACATGAAGTCAAATGTAATTTGTGTAGGGCGATCATACGAATATTGGTCCGATTTCGAACGGTTAACGCAACTATGGCTCTATGATTCAGGAAAAGAATTGCTAAGCTTCCATTACTCTGAAATACTTTTAAAGACTAGTAGTATAAAAGTTCACAATTTATGTCCACAGCTGGTGATCTTGAAGTCGTAGTTGATGATTACAATAGATTCTTCAAAAATATCAACCTTTGCTTCGATACACTTTTTCGCTCGCATGTGAATCGCGCTTATTTTTCTGGTTAACTAGACATTTAATATTCGATGAAGGTCATAACATAGAATTTCTCATGGTATCGCATGATTTACAGTGTACTGTTAATTTATTTGCCCCAAATAAGCGAATTTAACTTCTGAATCATTCTAAAGTCATATAAACGTTTTAACTTTTTACTAGTGAAAGAATTAATCAACCAATAAGGACGAGGCACGACTGATAGTTCGAAAGATACACGAGAACGCGTCCTTGCAATGGTGATGAGACGTGGATAAGAAACTAAGAGAATTCCAGACGAGTTAATCATTTGTCTCATTGTCATTGTTCCACTAAAAAAAAAAAGAGAACGCCGAAAAGCTAACATACTAGGTTTGACGAAATTAATTAATGACAAGAGTGAAAGCATCTTACAAGCCAAATACACTAACTTATCTTAAAGATCAATGTACAAATTGAAGACAAAATAAACACTAGTTGGGGCTTATAGAACAAGATCACCTACATCTGATTCAAGTATTTCTCACTCGTCCTGGTGGAAATCGAAACCGGGACTATGTGAGCGACGATCTTAGGAAAAATAACTCCATAAGAAATGTGCGACAATCACGAGTTCATGCTTTAAAAAATATGATTTCAGAAAAATGTTGAAAGGTGTTCGTGAAAATGGTTTCTGCCTTAACAATTTAATATCAGTTCCATTTGTGTTCAAATTAGATTTTTTAGTGGGCTATATAAATTGAATTTCAGAATAACAACGTAAAAACTCTTCAATTATAATTTCGCAAAATTTTTATACTAACCTCTTTCATCTGCGGTGGATTAGAGCAAAAAATTTGATTAAACAAAAACTAAGCAGGTACAATTTACAAGACTTACAAGCAGGACAAATTTATCAGAAGATTTACAATAGAATTGAATTTAAAACTAACGTACAACCATGTAACGTATAACTCAGATTGTAATGTATAGTTTATGATGTTTAAATTTAATAATCACTATCGTTACTTATTACGAAACGTATTTTAAAATGTATAATCATTTTTGGACTATTTCCATTGTTCACGAGAGAATATTCAGAGCATCTTCTCTGGTTTAGAATATAGACATTATTTATGTGGATTAGACGTCTTTTAAACGAAGTTCATATCATGTGCCTATTGAAAAGAAAAAGTTTCATCTATTTTGTGTTCATTTCAAAACTTCCCACCTTGAATAATTTTAGATGTGATGGTCACGATTTTGAGGAAAAGCGCGTCGATTTAATTTTCGAGTACAAAGCTGAAAACCACTACTGATGAATTTTCTGTTCCACCCCTTCACCCTACTCCTCCCCAATTTATAATTTGAAATTGCACTCCCTATCTCCAGATAGATCATTTTAATGGGATGGTAAACCCTATTCTGAGGCTTATTTTGCTGTTTCGTAACAAGCTGTTTTTTTTTTTACGGTGATGAGTTGTTAACCCTTCGCCCAACCCCGTAGAGATTGGATGGATTAATCTTGCTAAGGATAGGGACCGATGGCGGGCTTATGTGAGGACGGTAATGAATCCCCGGGTTCATTAAAACCCACAAATAAGTGAGGTAATAGTACATTATGCAACGAGCCTATAATGGTAGTAATTAAGACGCGAGTATGTTTATGAAACGAGCGCGAGTTTCATAATATTCATACGAGCGTCTTAATTACCATTATAGACAAGTTTCATACGACTTTTTATGCTCGACCATATTTCTAACTTGAAATTATTCATAAGTATTCATGTTATTCTTATCTGACTGGGGAGCGGAACTGACCTTGTGCAATACCTCGTAAATTGTGAGATGTGCGCAGACGCGAAAGTATTGATTTTTTCCGAGAAACGAATGTCATTGACCTTGATATAATCTAGAGTAAAATAAACATAAAGCGTGATAAAACCTTGAAATTGATTTAGACATTGAAAAACGAGATGACAAATTGAATTTATTTGAATATTATTTACAATTAACGCTAATTATTATAGTAACAGAACATAACCTTCTGCGACGTATTGGATTTCCAGCCTCCGTGACGTTTCGCTAGTTGTCTTTCGATTGCATATCCGAGAATAATCGATACTTGCGCTTTCATATTGCTACAATGGTGTTTTCTGATTGGTGGAACACCTGAACTTTAATGAATAGGTGTACTTTAATGAGGTCCATTAAAGGGCTGCTACCAGGTGTATAATTACTACATTTCGGCATGGTCGAGCATAAACCCTATTTGTCTACCACACAAAAATTAATTCGGTCAATCGATTTCTAAGACAGCCAGAAACTTATCATTTAATGAATTAAAGTTTAGTTGATGTTAGACGTATTATGAAGATACTCTGATATTACTGTGTGTCCTAGGAAACAAATCTGTTGTTTGTCTGGTATGACTGGAGTTCTTGCTGCCGATTTGTACTTTTAGAGATATAATTGGGCTTTTTATAGCACTTCCTTTTTATGTAATTATTTATTTAATTACTTTTCTCACATATTTAGATTCTTATAACATTAAATACCTTACTCTATGCCGATGGTCAAGTCATAATTTCCAATTCAGAGGATAATTTACAAAGAGGATTATATACATTAAATAAAATATTAAAAGATTTTAGGATGGAAATTTCAGCACAAAAATCAAAAGTAATGGCATTTTAGGACAAGACCCAGTCAGAAGTAAGATAATACACAATAACCAATGCCTCGAACAAGTACAAAATTTCAATTATCTGGGTTGTGAAATATCTTATCAAAATGAAAAAGATGTGAACAAGAAAATTACCAAATTTACACAAATTCTAGGAATAATAAACAATACATTAAAAGCTAAATTAGTACAAAAATCTACAAGAATAAAAATATATAATACACTAGCATTACCCTCCTTTTTATACGGAAGCGAGTTTTGGACATTAAAGAAAAAAGACGTGAACAGAATCAAAGCAACGGAAATGAAATTTTTTAGGACAGCAGGATATACTCTTTTAGACCGAAAAGGAATGCAGAAATTTTAGAACAATTAGAAATAGAGTCAGTAGATCATTTAAGAAGAATAGAAAATTCAAGAATCCCAAAAATTATGATGCAGTATAAACCTAGAGGACATCGTCGACCAGGAAGACCTTTTAGAAGACTGCTAGATTAGGCCGAAACAGGTCTACAGAGGCCTAATTCGTGAAGGATGATGATGATTATATATACTTACTGAATATTGAGTAATCAATGACTTATGAAGTCATCACGTAGATAGTTATTGATGAAGAAAAATTCGTTCAAAGTAAATTGCATCTGTAGAATCTTTGGATATTTATCAGGAGGTCGTGAAGTATTGTTGTGAATCTGCTTCTGTTGTCATTTGTTAGACGGATAGAACTTATCTCCTTTAAAATGATGTGTCTAAAGATGAGTGTAATTTCAAGTTCAAAAGTGGTGGTGGGTGTTGGTAAAGAGGTGGAACAGAAAAGTCAACTAGAAGTGGTTTTGAACTTCTCCTCGAAAACTAAATCGACATGTTTTTCTTCATAATCGTGACCCCTGCATATCTAAAATTATTCATGATGGAAGATTTTGAAATGAACAAACGGTATACATTTCTTCGATAAGAAAAGAAAGAGAAATATTATCGAAGTTTAGAACTGTCACATCATTTTTGTGGCACATAAGTCAACGTTTCTTCGGAGTAAGCATAATAAACTGAACTTTGTTCCATTCCTAGATTAACAGTTGTGTAAAACCAGACAAGATCATTTGACTGCTTCTTCAAGGACAATAGAAAGAACCCTAGAAAACTTAGCCATGTTTAATTTCATGAGTTGTCAAAAAAGTTATTGTGTTATTAGTGAAGCAAAATTTAGTTGCATCTCTTGTTCTCTGACGCAGAAATAGTGTTACAGGGGCCGCGCATGCGTAGAAACCAAATCAGACCGTTTAATATGTCATATTAAGGGGCATCGGTTTGGTTTGAGAAGTTCCATAATCTTTGACAATATTTTTATATGGATTAAAATTAAGAAAAGATCCCAATTTCCTTTTCGTTAATTTAATCCATCGTTTTATTAACAAATTACACAACATTATTCACAGCTTCGGTCACACTGCGTGTTGTAACGTTGTCTAGGTTTCTCACAACGCTATTAGTTTTTTAATAAACGTTTCAAAACTTTTGCGCACATGCCGGAAGGATTCATATCTGTCATTTTTCCCTCCGGTTAATTTTTTTATTTTCAAATGTAGGCCTCATTTCTTTATTTTTTTGTTGTTTGCTTAAAATATTTCTAACAATGCAGCTAATTGCGTATATTTTGATAGATTTTGCGCTCGTATTACTTTTGTGTAGAATTAGAGCTTCAGGGAACACCTCTGCCTAAGAACCTTACCTCCACTGTGCCCTCAGACTCCTGTCTTAAAACTCCTTCCCGGCAGTTCAATGGGATCTGACGTGAATTTAAAACTTTCTTGGTAATAATTAGGCTTCCGTTTATGATCACAGAAGGTGGTTGGCTAGCAGGCTTAACAACGGGCACACTGTTTGAACCACCCTGTCTATATTGTCAAAATTTCAATTTATGTATAAGATTACAATGAGTACCAAGGGTAATTCCTTGGAAGAAAGGCGGCCAATACATATGAACGATATCCCTACTGCTACTCAGTGTCGATTGTCTTGCGAGATCCATTAACATTCCCCCAACCTAAAGGCCGGGCTCTAATGGAAAAAATTTGTTTAAGCTCAAACTCTTCCCATGCTATTTGGATTGACTGTTGTAACATTCATAATGTAGTTCTGAAGAAATTTCTGTCAGGCCTACTGTTGTAATCCCAATTAGGATAAAAAATATTTGTGCAGTAGCTTAATAGTTATTTATGGTACTTGTGAGGTAAGTGCATCTTTATTGCGCGAGTGGAAAGATTTAAGCACGAGGCGTCAGCCGAGTGCTTAAATTACACGAGCGCAATAAAGATCACGCTCACAAGTACCATACGTAATTTTATCCATGACCATAACAAAAATTATGTTTTATAAAAAAAATATGTTGAAAATAAGTTCTCATATAATCACAAATCATGCCATAGATTTTAGAATCGATATGTGTACTGGGTAGGTCATGATGTAGGAGGCCATGATTGGTGAAGAATGGTATCTAAGTCGTTGGATAAATAACAAATTATAATTAATTGTATAATTTCAATATGTATATTTTCGTTTTAAACGTGTATTTTCTTCTTTTTGAAGTTTCAGGGATTATTTAGAAGAGTTCACGGGACTAATGTGATTAAAATAATTTCACATTTTACTTCTGTAAACTTAAGAGGAATATTAAAACGTAATTAGTCATTGTGTCTGTTTAGCTCAGTTGGCTAACGCGTGTTATTTTAAAATCCTATAAACCCAACTTCGCATGTTCAAGTCTCCTCGCATCCCAAAAGGTAAATTATTACAAGATTTAAAAAAATACGTATTACATATGGATGCAATGCACAAATTTCGACGTAGTAGATACAGAAAAGAGAAGGAGATTGAGTGTATGTATATTTAAGAAATGGTAAGAAACAAGTGGAGATGGTGACATCTAGTAACTAATATATTAACTTCTTGAGTAATAGTTGAATGGAAAAGTATACGTGCGTGCCCAGGTACTAGAAAAATATAATGAACTGTGAGATAAAGTTCAAACTGTGAGGTAAAGTCTTTATCTCACTAGTGAAATAAAGTAATGTTGAATAAAAGGCTACTTTACAAACGCAAAAGTATTTAGTTAAGGCATGCTTTTCGTTGTGGTCATGGATAAATCTGTATTGCAATTCTTCATATAGCTTACAGCAACTTGATTGCCACTTCATTAAGAACACTTAATAAGATGCAGGGCAGCTTTCGTTTTTGAAACTGCCGAAATTATTTACGAAATTGTGTCAACAAGTTTTCTCATCACCAGTCACCCTCTTAGCATAATCATTATCACAATCAGTTTAGCTTGGCTTTTCGAGAGCTGGACCCGGAATATTCGAGAGGCGGTAATATTCATCAAATTAAGAGAAAGGTTCAAATAAACATGGGTTCTAAAATTAAATTTTGTACGAAATAAGGACTTTTTAAAATAATTTATTGATCGACCAGAGCATTTAGCGCTATATAGACCACTTCTAAATGAAATACAACTGCAATACGTGACATTAACACAGAATTGAGGGCAGCCTACATTGGGCTTTTCAGAGAACAAAAATTGTTAATTACTGGTAGGCCTATACATAGGTTTGTGTGATGATAAATTTTGATTATAATATGAGGTCCATTGGAAATCGGCTCTTAATTCTGGTGAGAAATGTGTATTTTCTTCCAAGAGAGTAGTGAACGGCACCTGGAGCATTTTCTAGGTTGTTATAGAACTTCTTAGCTTGCGAATGAATAAGCTGTTTGATTGTGTCAATACCAGTTTCTCTGTGTAGTTGGTTGTTACGGAAAAACCAAGGAGAATTGAGTGAAATTCGTAGAACTTTATTTTGAAATGACTGGATGTGTTTATTTTCACTTACTGCAGCTCCTCCCCAGACAGGACAGGCGTAAAGCAGTAGAGGTAGTGATAGAGATGTGTAAAGTAGCAAACAATTTTGTAGCTTTAGAGATGATTTCTTGTTGAGACGCGGATATAATTTAGTGAGTCTTGAGTAGGCCACTTTAAGTTTGTTGTTGATGGTATGTTTTCATGATAGACGGCGATCTAAGTGCACTCCAAGATATTTTACAATTTCATCGGTATCACGTTGGTTGAAAGATTTATGCCTGGAGGATTAGCAGGACGACACAAAGTAAACATCATTGCTTCGCATTTGTTGTAGTTCAATGCAATGCGCCAATTTACAAGCCAAAGGCATATGATGCTTAAGGTTTCCTGAAGATGATTTGAAACCATGTTAATGTTGCGATGGGTTGAATAAATAACTGTATCGTCTGCATACATAGCAATTTGTGCAGTTGGTGTTACAGGAATGTTCGAAGTATAGGCATTGAATAATATCGGACCTAAGATAGAGCCTTGAGGAACTCCAGCACCAATGGGTCTAACAAAGGAGTAAGTACAATCTACTCTGACTGATAATCTGCGATTTGACAAGAAACTAGTGATTAGGACTTTGAAATTGGGATTGTAAGAACACCTTATCTTTTAATCTGAGCTCTTTTCTTATTTCTTATTGGGTATACAATATTATAACGGAAATGTTGTAAACAAAATGGTAACAAGGTGCGATTCCCTAAGACATAGAACAGAAGGATGCTTTGCAATGAATGGAAATGACATTGAGCATCTCCTATGAAGTTGATGAACAAATAATCATACTTCGGAAGATATTAATTTTAGGACCCATGTTTATTAGACTTTTTGCCTTGTTTTTCTGAATAGTACCACCTCTCAAAATATTGACTTTTTTTAACACTCATATGCGACGATCGTCCAAGTCCGACAAGTGGCCTGTGTGTCAAAATCCTCAGACGAATCGCTAATAAGCACTAAATCCTTGCTACGTCAGCATCGGAAACTCATACTATCCCCAATATTTCAGCCTAGCTATTTTTAAGTATTGAAGATGATAGATGACATGAGGGGGGGATGGAGAGAGTTGGTGGAAAGAAAACTATACTGCGTGTTCAGTTCAAAGTGTGTCATGGCTCGCTGTATGCCGTCATGTGGATAGTCGATGAGCCTAGAGAATTCAATCTTTCTACATTTCCGCAGAGGCGTATTATCTATGTGCCAGAGAAGTTGCCTAGCAAGTACGGCGTTCATTCTGAAGAGTACTTACCGATCTTAGTAAGTCTGTTACCGATACGTACGGTAACGCCGGTAGTGGCAGGAATGTGAACTATTTGGACACAAGTACTGAGGTGAGTTTTTTTCTTACTGTCGGGATATGGGGAGAGGGTTAAGACGATTACTTACGTGTTTGTTGACATTAACGTCGACGGTCAACATGGACACGGAGTATTTGATTTGTATTGTGTAATGTTGCAGTACGCAACCGATGATAACAAATACCCTGCGTACGACTTGCCAGCGCAAAACACAGTTCGAAAGAGGTTATGGTAGCACACAGACTTTATAGACCGCCATCTGTTGCTACGATGTTCAAGTTATACCGTACACATTCTCAAGTTCAGTTTGAACGTCTTGAATAATAGGCAACTTCTCTGACATAAAAACTGAAACTCGCTTCACATCGCTGACACAACAGTGACGTCATGACACACTTTGAAATGAACACCCAGTATAATATTTTAGCAACTTTCACCTCTTGACACAAAGTCAGCATTCTAAGAAATTCAAACTTTCATATAATCCATAAAAATGTTCAATTTGAATTGGCCAAATTTCACAAAAAGCACTCATTCAGATCTAGATTTGTTGTATAAAATTATTATCTGTGTTTGAGTTCTTAAGCACTTAGTAGCAACTTTGTATAGACAGGGTGGTCTTCGGTTTGTGATTAATTAAAATCTCCTTAAATGGAATTCTTCTCTGTCTGTCTCGCTCTTTCAAGCCATCGTTCAGATGGAAGGAAAATCGTCCGCTCTTGCTCTCGTTTAATGCTAATTATGTTTCTTAGCGCTGAGGCTTAACTGTTGCATTCTACAGCTCCAAATTTTGAAGTGCTTGCTAATAAAGGTATCTAACTAATACAAGATATAATTTTAGTGACTACTGTGGTGACATGAACTGTGACGCTACTATTGACCGATAATTGCTTTGTCGTGTTGTAACTGTTAATCGAATTATAATGCTTCTTTTAAGTACAGCCTAAGTGTTGGTGAGCTCCGATGTTTACATACTCATTATTTCAACTGATTCTTTTTCTCCATAGAAATCGATTAACATCTCACATGCCCGAGCTTTTTTCCATACCTAGCTGATCCACAGATTCTAGAAGATCAACTATTTTGTAAAGAAGTCTATAGCTTCTGAAGGGGTCATAGCGCTTTGCATTATCTTTGATCAGGCTTCCACCGTTAACTTCTAATTGGTCCCAATTTATGTAAAATTTAATTGTAATATTGTTTGAACAGTATTTTTTCATCTCTGAATTTATAAAAAGAAATCATTGTTTAATTAAAGAAATTAGGCACACCAGTTTTGATCAATACAATATAGCCAGTAAAAATAATGAAATTATATTAATATAGAATTATAAGAAAACTTCATTTTTCTCAGGGTACGAACAAGGACATTTTATGTAGATTGTTGAAACTGTAATCTTATATCATGGAGACCTGACCAAGGATCGATAAATAGCCATAAATATGTTCTGATGTGACTAACATCATTCTCTTTCTTGTGCTTTTTGCTTCTTCATCTCTTTCTCTCTGTTTTAGCCGAACTTCAAACACTTTGCAAGACATACTGGAACAAAATTTACGTATTAGAGGGTGATAAATGGGAACTAGAGAGAATAAGTAGATTGAAAGACTTCGAGGTAATCATAAAGGGAAACTTTGTGCGTGTTTATTTATTGCTATAGATTACATTTCTTATTCTAACGTTTCGGTTTTGTTGAACATTATTTTCAATCTTTTCACCAAGAATATATCCCGAATGACCTGAAGCACCAAATCCTTAAATCCAGTCTTTCATATACCGGTATCATTCATTTGCTTGTTTCCAGGACTTTATACAAATCTTATAATCAAATTTGCAGTTTAGCTACATTTGTGTACACTCTTGTTCCAAAACTATGGTCACGAATATTATGCATTTTAACAATACAGAAGAGTTAGTTGTTAACAATCGTATCCCGTAATACTTCCATATAATTAAAATATTCAGTTATCTGTGAAATATAATTATGAAACGAACTAAAACACATTGAATTTAAACAATAGATTTATATGATTATAAAATAATTTACAAGTTAATTTTAACAGTCAGTGATAGCACAACATCTTGAATACTACATTTTTAGAATCACAATTTGCTCAAAGGAAATAGTCTAAATGCAGTACTGCTTCATTTTAATTATATCTTAATGTTTGCAATGCATTAACAAGAAAAATAAATTAGGTATTTGTTCTTGAATCTGAATTAAATACTTCTAAACCTTCCCAGAAAAAAAGTGAATGAGAGTGTATACTGAATCATTTCAACTTGATATATTTACTTTTTAGCGCAACTCAAGAAAATCGTGAAGGAGTATTTCGATCGTGTTTATCTGTGTGAGAGTCAGAAATGGGATTTGGAACATGAAGTGAGAAAGAGGGACTGGGAGGTATGCCGATGAAAAGAGTGTGGGCCGAATTCCAACATTTCTCCCCACCTCCCTGACTGAGTGTGAAGTGGAAGGAATGTTGGAATTGGGCCACACTTTTTTGATTTTTGAAACCGAACTTTTCCCCAATTATGACAGCTTGTTACTTCGTCCAGAAGTTTGTAAACGCCTGGCCAGCCCTGGCTGTACGTTTGCATACTTCTACGAAATGAGTACCGTTTGCACTTGATGAGAAAATGATTCTTAATACTTCGTGGTTGTTGATCAGAGGAGCAGATATTTAAAGAAATATAACTTAATCTCTAAACTGAATTAAAAGTGCCCGGCGACCGTCCAGGTGATGAAAACTCATATGATACTAAATCCATACACTGGATGGTCGACAGGTCTCCTCAGATATGAAGTGCTTCACTTTATTCAGTCTATAAATCTATTAAAAAACTTATAAACAGAAAGGGTTGTATATTGCCCCCATTTTCGCAAGTAAACAAAATTTTCAATAAAAAGCCACAACGTAATTTACAAATTGAAGCAGGTTGATCTGCTGCAATAAATAATAATATTCAACAGGAAATAAATTGTGAAGAGGCGCGCATAATGAAATAAATATACGATATTAAATACACCATAAAATACTTAAATAATATTTGCAATGCTCCTACACACTGAAATATGCAAGCTTCCCAGGGCTGGTTAGGATTTTACCCAGTAATATGTATGCACTACCCTTGTACATAATCACACACACTAGAAAATTTAGTGCGATCCCTTGTAAAAATGAAAATAAAAGTATTTTGTGAAATTAGATGTAGAAGCTGTTAGCTGTCCTATGTGGTGCAAATTCCATTCTAAAAGAATGTATATTCCAAGCGATGCATGTTCAGTAATGTAGTTGCACAAGCTTGTAGTACACATTGTCAATCGGAATTGGTGGATACAGAGTGGCATATTTTTCGTATTAAATGTATGAACTTTGACAAACAAATCATATAAAGTTATGGGGCCAGCCCTTTATAATTCATGACAAGGCGAAAAATTTAAGGACTGTTGCAAAAATTCCAAAGAGGACCAAAGAGAGACGTTCAAATAATAACTGAGTGACGGTTTGCTTCCTTCTTGTAGTTGCAGAATCATGTGTACTGATTCCCACTCTGCTCTGAAGTATTGTAATAAATTCATAACATCTTGTGTTATAAATTGAATAACATTATTGCTTTTATTTATTGAATAAATTACTTCTGGCATTATACAGTGCGAGCGAGAAGTTTCTCCGCAGTGCTTCTGTAGACACGGTGCAGACGAGAATCCACTAAGGCACAGAATTCAAGTGGCAGCACTAGCCGCTAAGCATATGATTGACTGGGGGTGTGAGGTTGTCAAACCGAAATGATTGGGGAAGTGTCAACTTTCTACAAGATTACGTACCAGCTGTCTACAGGATTACTATAACTAATGGAGCTGCGGAGGGACTTTTGGATCGCACTGTATTATGTTAACGTGTTTCAGTTGAAAGCAAATATAAACGCTACTACCAGGAAATCATTAAAATTTCTGAATTCTTTTATAAAAATATTGTTAGAAAATTAAGAGTACACATGATTTACAATAGCTATAATTTAATATGCTTTTATTTCTCATGCATTGCATTGCTTTTTACTTTATTAGTACAACAGAAATGACAGCTTGTATTATATTTCCCGAGCTTAATTTAACAATTTTACAATAAGCCTACCATTACGTATGCAAATGACCACAGGGACTGGAGGTACTTAAACTAAGCTGTATAAGGTATATAGATATGCTATATATTAAATATATTTATTTTCCTTTCATAACATTTTCATACCTTTTACCTATTACCTCTGTTGTATTGTTCTTGTAGTTAAGTAACTCTAAAAATCCTATCGCATCTAACCTTATTTAGAATTATTGCTGATACTGTAGATATTTTATTTATTTTGATCTAACTCCGCATTATGGTGCTTATAAAGTTTACATACGACATATTTTTATAGCTGAAACTACAACAAATAAATATTTTTTATCTTAAAACTGCAAGGAACACTTTGTCCCGAGGGTAATGAATTTTTGTTCCTACGAACTTACAAGTTTTGGAACACTGTGCAACATTGCCGTCCGCTTTTATATGAATACTAGCCAGTAGTCTGAGCCTCACTAACAGATTTGGACAGTCTCTTTTTTGAAATTCAGATTTTAAAATCATTTAAATTTTTACTGTACCATTAATACTCGTATATTACTAAATATATTTCGATTTTTACAACTAACAGTCCTTAACTGATGCATAAAAGTATGGCACTTCATATTTTTTTTTTTTTCATTTTTGAAAGCCGAACATAATGTTACTACACTGCATTTATATTATAATGACTGTTTTGTGTAATTTTTTGTTACATCATGTTATTTTTGTGAGTTTTTTTACTTGATTTTTGCAACGATTTGAATATATTTTTGATATGTATTTATATTGTATGATTATTATCGAATACATGTGTTATAACCCAATTAGCGGTATGTACCCTCAACTCTGCACTTCATATTCCAAGTCCATTTCAAGACTCTTATGGCCAGACAAAATTTTTCTCGCCAAAGAAATAGCAAGAAAGTGCCATGCTGTCACCTCTGACTGAACCCTGTTGTAACATAGTTATGGACTTTGCACCACACCGCTCCCATCCCTACAACCTCTGTGTTCAAATGGCTGTGTACATACCGCGCAAGTCTGCACTGCGGAACTCGCCGAAGGCGCTCATCCCTGAGTCCAAGCGTCAGTCAGAGGTATCACAACAACATTTTAATGTTAACTCACATCATGGCCGTATATCAATCGTATTTCTACTTATAGAAAACTATATTAATGTTAAGATTTTGAACTTGGTTATATTTTTTCTTCATTTTACAAAATTATATCATTATCTACCAAAACTTACTTGAAAACAATATGTTCCTGCTTGAATTAATACAAAATTTAATCCAATTTGAATCTTGCATACACTACTTTTAACACCTGAATATAATTAATTGATTAACTAGCGGACTTACTCGTGTTAATTATGTAAGTTTGTGCGGCTTTCAGCTGTTTCAGTGCACATGTAAGATCGCATCTTCATTCAGAAAGCAGAAATACAACATAACATACAGAACAGAAAACACACTACAAAGACATCTCAACACACAAAAAACACAAACAAATAAATACGACCACACAGGTGTATACAAACACACATGTAATAGCTGCAATAAGTTCTACATAGGACAGACAGGCAGATCATTCCAAACACGCTTCAAAGAACACATTAAAGCAATAACCAGAGGACGCAATACATCTACATACGCCGATCACATAACCAATGCTAACCATACATACAATAACATAAATGCGGACATGGAAATCCTACACATATAACCGAAGAACCAAAAACTCAACACACTAGAACAATACGAAATATACAAACACACTAAAACACACCCCGATCAAATTCTCAACACACAGATCAATTTCAGTACACACACACTATTTGACTCCACTCTTCAACACCTTTCAACAATCAAACACACCCACATAACAGGCAGAGAAGTTCGAGATGACGCTGAGATCTAGTAGGCTCTGAGGATGGTGCGTGAAGCACTGAAACAGCTGTAAGCCGCACAAACTTACATAATTAACACGAGTAAGTCCACTAGTTAATCAATTAACAAAATTTAAGCCAAAGGCAAACAACTATAAATGGAATGACTTGGGAAGTATAGTAAGACAAAAGTCTATAGTCTAAAACTATTCAAATATTCTTCTTGGGAAATATTTTTTTAATGTATCAAATTGTCAGTATTTCACAAATTACGTGCAATTTAAACGGCTTATAAAACTTTTATAGCCCTTATTTCAGCAGAAAATAAATATCAAATCGCTCAATTTTTTTTACTTTACATGCAATATAAGTTGTATCATATTCAGTAACAGGCTGAAGGCGAGTTAAACCATTGTCATATTATATGCATCGCTCAATTAAAATTTTAAAAACAATAGGCCTATATTGTAATGAAAGAACATACCGAAATACCTCTGTTTTATTACAATAAATGAGTTACAGGCTATGAATAATATTATAATACCGGAGTCTTGAGAGAGGAATAATTATTTTTTCGTTATATATTTTAATTGAATATTCATTTTCAGCAACTAAATTAAAATATAATTTGGGAGAGATATTTTAGTATAAAATTAAAGAACACTAAATTAACAGGTTTATAGGAGTCTAATGCGTTAACAAGTACTATTGTTACAATAATTATTAATATTGTTTTTACTTAAATGTAACTCTAAAATTCTTGTTCTGTTACTCATTAGATAATGCGAGAGCTTATATTCTACTGATCGAAATCATGTCTATTTTTAAAGCTAATAGAGTCAGATTGCTCTCGAAGTTACGTTTTCATGTGTGAAGGCTGGTTCACAATAAACCGGGAACGGAAACGACAACGAGAACGGAAATATTGTTAAAATACATGTTTTTAAATGTGAGCATTCACAATTGACTATTGTGAATGCTCACATTTGAATACATTTATTTTAACATTATTTCCGTTCTCGTTCCCGTTCCCGGTTTATTGTGAACCAGCCTTGAATGGGGAAACAGCGCATAATCCCTGAAAGTATGAATTTTCAGGCCGGCGATGTTACGCAGTGCAAGCGACCATTTCAGTGAAATGTCTTTCATTTGTTCTTAGTCATGTTTATAGAAGCAAACCTGACCATGACCAGTGAAATGTACTATAGTCCATTTTATTATGTTCATGTCCTCTGGAATTCCTTTGTTAGTCTACATTATCATCTACAGAGTAAGCATTTTTAATGTCAAGTGCAAAAGATGTTGGAGTGCAATGTGTTATCACTTTTTTTGTAACTTGAAGTTATTCGTAAATAAAACGCTTCAAATTCTGAAACAAGAATATTCGTATTTTCATAAATTTTATAAAGTGATTAAAGCTAGATATATTTTAAGGGGAGTTGGTCATTATCGCATGCAAAATAATGGTAAAAATAGCCTATCTTCTAGCAGTCATAAATATAATAGTGTACTATTTACCAGTGGTCTTTCATTGTTGTTAGCTATGTGTGTATACATATTAAGCTTTAAAATGAAAAAGAATGGTGACTCTAGAGTAAATCTCTATCCTTAAATTAATTTTTTTAATTAAGCACAATTTTTTTTATAAATTCACTACATGTCTGTCATTAGGTACACTCTATTCACTTATTATAGGACATATTGAATTGAAAATTTGACCACTTACTGCTAATAGATACTAAAACATACCCTACTAAAATTATTCATATATCTGTAATATTATGGGCATAGGGCTTATAGTAATCATCACCGTCAATAAATTTTAAAAAAATTGAAGATTAGTATAAGCCCTATGCCCATAATATTACAGATATTTTAATAATTTTAGTAGGGTATGTTTTAGTATCTGTTAGCAGTAAGTGGCCAAAATTTTAATTCAATGAGTGCTATGGTAAGTGAATAGAGTGTATCTAATCACAGGTATGTAGTGAATTTATATAAAACATATGTTTAAATTCAAAAATTGATTTAAGGGTAAGATTTACACTAGATTAACCATTCTTTTTTTCATTTTAAAGTTTAATGTGTATACATATATCACTAAATGAATGAAATAGCTGTGATAAATAGTATTACATTTATGACTGCTTGAAGATAGGCTATTTTTACCATTACTTTGCATGCGATAACGTCCAATTCCCCTTAAGAGGAATTTGTTTTTACTTAGGTGACGTTCTATGTTTCAACATTTTTATTATGCAATTGTTATGAAAAATTGTTGTGCGCACAACAACTGATTTTAAAAGTTTATCACGCCATATATTGAGATATTCCACATTATTTTAAGTCCATTTTATAAAAGACGCTTCATCTTCTACCAGTCCTGTGTTTTCCGTGAAATTTTGGAATATTCATTTACAAAACGAATATTAGGATATTTTATTTCTGCTAACTATTTGATTTAAGATTTTTGTCACATTTTTTATTCATTAGATTGCTATGAACTTCAGGAAACAAAAATTAAACCGCTACGATATTATTTTTCTTTTTTATATAATGGTACCTTGCAGGTTGGAACATATTAGTCTTTTTCTCACTTTTACATATTTTGTTGGAACGATTTTTTTCTAGTCAGCTGGCACAACGCACCGCAGTTGACTTAAGATGTGTAGTATGATGGAAAATCGAGGTTTGGCTCCCGTCATTGTTTTAAATGTTAAAGTAATGAAAACAGCGTAACTTTTGTTTCTCTCTCTCTTCTTCAATATTTCTTCATCGTATTAACACCGTTCTGCAATCTACTGGAAAACAGTGTTAAATTTATAACATTAATCATTCATTAGGTTGATAATTTATAATATTTAATTCATTTTACGAAACAATCTAGTTCTCATAAAACTCTATATTGTATTAAATTTTACAGCAATCATTATGCAAATAATATTTTACAAAATGTTTTAAGGGGAGATGATGGTATTTTTTATGAAAAATGAGTAAATTTAAAAAAAAAAATTCTGTAAAATACTCTGTGATATGTGTGGAATGCATAGCATAACATTTGTGGGTATTTGTGCCCTTATCGGATGTTGAGTCGCCATTTTTAAACTTCCTGCGTTATGGATTTTTAAATCACTCTCCCACTTTTTATTGTTGTTTCCGGTAAATTAAATTTTCAAAAAAAAAAAAAATTCTTTAAAATACCCTTTAATATGTGTGCATTGTATAACATTTTGTGGGCATTTGTGCCCTTATCGGGTGTTGAGACGTCATTTTTAAACTTCCTGCGCTATGGATTTTTAAATCACACGCCCGCTTTTATCGGTTTCCAGTAACTTCAATTTTTTTTTGCTACATTGCCAGACAAAAATGGATATAATTTCTGAACTATTAAAGATACATGCATGAAATTTAGAACACACATTCTTAAGACTATTAGGAAATTTTCTCTATAACAGAATTTTGTTAATTGATTTCATTTTAAAAATACGTCCGTTTGTGTGCAAGAAAGGAAATCAGGAAATTGTTATTATATTTTAATTGCTTATTTTACAAACGTAGGAACTAATATCAAAATTCTGTTACAGACAGTTTGTAGAACATGCTTTTGCAAATACATTGCAAAAAACTGTTTGAATCTATCTTTAAAAACGGTTTAGATATATCGGATTTAGTACAATCCTGCATTGGGTATATTTTTTTCAAGTTTTGGCCCCCAAATAATTTTTTTTTTCAAAATATTTTATTTGGTTGAGTTTCCACAGCTATGAGTTCTCTACATACAAAAAATTAATATTTTACACCAAATAGGAAAGAAGTTTTAAAAAATACCATCCTCTCCCCTTAAGTAAGTCCTGTGAATTATAGTTATGTATAGGATTTATATCTATACAATCTTAAAATGTTTCACTGAACAAAAGAACACCCAAATATAACGCTGAAAATAATTGTACGTTCTTCCTGGTAGATTTCAGTATCGGTGTCCCACTGTTGTGAACCTGAGCTCTATACTCGTGCTGATATTTGTCAACTAACTACAATATTCACGTGATTTTTGGCAGAAGACTAACAGGAGTCTGATTAGCATCGAAGCACAGTTTTAAGTACTCTTAATCAGAGTAGAGAGATGGAAAATGAAAGAAAGCAAAATACTAAAGTCATTCAGCACTTAGTCTTCTGTTCATTTATGTAAATATTTACATCTTTTTACAGAGATTAATGCTCCGAATTCGATATTAAATTCAAAAGATCTTTTTCCCAAAATAGAAGCTGCTATTACAGCCTTCCTTCATAATATAAAGTATTTTAAAATAGTCTTAAAATAAAATTAGCCACAGTTTGTCAACTATATTCTCTATTGAAAGCAAAATTATATATTTTATGTAGATATTCTTAAACAAAATAAAAGACAATAGTTTTTTACCATAAATACCGAGTCTCTGTTAAGAGGTGTCATTTTGTGTGTGAACTTGTGGTTGTTTTCATGTGAATGTGTACTCAATGCTTTATGTCTTGTGTTCAGATTTGTTTATTCTTAAAATGTGTCAGTTTTATCAGTGTATTCAGTGTGTGACGTTATCCTAGTCTGGCCAATACTTCAATTTTACGTTGTAAGGCAGAAAGTATGTTATTTCACGTCCTGCCTATATTAGTCAGCTGTATGTCCCCTTCTCCATTCTTGTAACAATTTCCTTATCTTTCCCACATTTTATGAGACATGAATGCTGTATTAATTCAAGTAGCATTAGTTATATTGCTTCCTTTCGTTTAAAATACTAATCCTGTACTGTCGTTTGAATATGTGCATGTTTAAGAGTTATGATTTAACATGGTTACTAAGTTTACTACTATTTTAAATTACATATGGGACATTCCATGTGAAATCGTACAGCAGAAACCTTACAACTGTGTAATTCCTCGAAAAAAAAATGTATGTGTAGAGGGGAAGGAAATATTTCACACAGTAAAGTCCGTTCTGGTTTAAGTACATTAGTTTTCTTGATTTAATGGGTTAAATTTATCGTAATTCCGTAAAAAAATCTTTAGTTTCAAAGGGTATAAACTTGAAATGACTTACGATAGACATTCCAACAAAATTTCATGTTGCATCTGAGAGTATGGTTTTCGTAACTATGCATACACCATATTTTATATTAATAAACAGAAGTATAACTAGATATATCGATATTTGATAGACTTTCCCACGGAAAACAGTTGCATAAAAATATCAATTGGTTTCTCTATCTTTAAAGAAATTGTACTAATTTTAATTTTCATATTACATAAAGAAGTGCTCCAGTAAAAATAATTTAGTTAAATTTTATTTGCTACGCGCAAGTACCCGAGTCGAGTGACTATGTGAGCTCGCTTCGCGTGACGTAAGCAGAACGGCAGATGAGTTTGTCCAAGTGTGTGTTCATGTGAAATCGGACGGAAAATAGGAAAATTTATCTAAATATTTATAACTGTCATTTGTTATACAATTAAAATAGAGACGGATGTTTTCGCGAAATATGGCATTCCTAGGTGTAATAGTTTTCTTACAAAAATTCGTCAAATGTATCGTACTTCTTGAAAACTACGATCTTTATGTAGCTGCTGAACGATTTAAAATTGAAATTTAACCAAAATGTATTATAAAACCCAACAGCTTTGACTGGGACCAAGAGAGGGATATAAATTATGGCGATTTGCATAACCATGGCTTATGAGCGTACAAGGTAGATGTTTATTGTTTAGTCAACTGCTCGAAGACACGATGTGAGCAACATAAAAAATTCCCGGTACGAAATATTTTATTTCTATGCTTGTATGCCTTGAATAAAAAACCTGAAAGCTGCATTAATTAGTCCTAAAAGTTTGCAATATTGCCACAACTTTAATTTTCATTTTATTTCTGAGAAAAATCATTCAAATACGAATTAAATGGACTGAAGCCTAATCTTACACAACAATGAATATGTTTTACAAATCAGTATGTTCGGGAAGATAAGAGCTTTAAAATGAGATATTAGTGAAATTTCCATTTTAAAGGGTTTAACAGTTATGACTGCATAAAATAGTAATATGCGTTACAAGAGCGGTATGTTGAAGTTTTCATGTTCGAGGAAAAGTTTGAAAAAGCTAAACGTAGTTGAGCTTTTTTAATTTCCGAGAATTTAAAGAAAACATACCGCTCGTGTATCGTACATTATTTTGTGCGAAGATCGTTTATTATATACCTGAAAGAGGAATTTCTAATTAGTTGCAATGAAATCTCCATCTTGGTTTCTGTTCAATGACGGCAAATTTGCAAAACAAAAATATCTATCTTCAACATTGTTGCTTTAAAATGTTTTCTGTGTTTACTATACTCCAGCAGGCCGTGATATACGTCTGTCTTTTTTCCCCCAGTCTATAAATGCGAACTTAAAACAAACGGTAAGGTTATGTAATGATTTATTTTTGATTTTAATATTTTAACAATATTATTTATTAACATATTGCATAATAAATCCAAGTTTAATTTTAGTGAGATGTTTAGAAATGGAAAAGTTTGACATCTAATTTTTGCAAATTAATTTTACAAAACAGTCACTGGAGCACCACCAGTTTTTTCTATTGTGAAACTTTTTTGCATGAATATTGATTTCTAAAAATAATTAACAGTGAAATTGCAGTGGTAAGTTTCCAATTTATAATTATTACTATATTGAACGTTTCTAAAAATACGTTAAAACCTAAAGCAATAAAATCAATATGTCACTTAAGCGGTAAGAAGAGGGAAATTGTTATGTGTGTTAGGTTGGGAATACTGATTGTGGAAATTTAGACTTTTCGCGGATTGGTTTTGTGCGGAAACCAAGCAAATACGCACGATCTCGCACAAACGTAATTTTCATCATGTACGGTACATTTGACAAATTTTTTGTAAAAAGTAAAAAAAGGTACTAACATGCCATGAAGGATGTGATATGCGGATGTCATATTTCGCGAAAACATCAATCTCTCTCTATTCTAATTATATAACAAATATAATGACAATTACAAATTTATTGTTAAGTAAATTTTCCTATTTTCCGTCTGATTTCACATGAACACACATTTGGACAAACTCATCTGCCGTTCTGATAGCAGTACAGAAACATTTTTGCTTACGTCACGCGTACAGAGCGGGGCGAGAACGCATCGTCACCCGGCTCGGGACTTGAACGTAACTAATACAATTTAACGAAATTATTATTTTTTTACAGGAGTACTTCTTTATGCAACACTGAATTTAAAATTGATATAATTTCTTCAAAGAGAGAGGAACCAGTTGATATTTTTATGTAACTGTTTTCCGTGGGAAAGTCTATCAAATATCAATATATCTAGTTATGCCCCGTTAATTATTAATATAAAATATGGTGTATGCTTAGTTATGAAAATCGTACTCTAAGTTATAATATGAACATTTGTTGAAATGTCTATCATTAGTCGTTTGGAGTTTATGCCCTTTGAAACTGGAGATTTTTACAGAATTGCGATACATTTAACTCATTAGAACAAGAAAACTAATGTAGGCTACCGTAAACTGGGGTAAAGAGGATCACATGTGGTAAAGTGGATCATATGTGTATTGTTAGATAAGTCAGCGCCACATGGATCACACATGCAAAGAAAACTATTTTTAGTGGCACTTATAGAAGAAAGTTTTTCTTTGCATGTGTGATCCATGTGGCGCTGACTTATCTAAGCAACATACATATGATCCACTTTACCACATGTGATCCTCTTTACCCCAGTTTACGGTACTTAAACAAGGGCAGACTTTACACAATAAAGTATCTCCTATCCCTCTATACACATATTTTTAATCTAGAAATTACACAGATGTAAGGTTTTTTGCTGTTCGATTTCACGTGGAATGTCTCATATATAGCTAATAGAAAATTGGTAGATGTAATAGTTTGATATCTTTTTATCTTCTTGATGGTAGAAAAGTTTATAAATTTATAGTCACTGATTCTATGAAGGTTACTCATCAAATAATTGACTTTAATACAATTCATTATATTATTAATATTCAAAATGTTTAAGATATCACTTTGATTAAAGTTAAAATTTATATTTTAATTTATTTATTTTAGAGAAAAACAAATGGCATGTCTGTAGCTTGCCGAATTTTACTTAGCCACACAGACAAAGAAATAATATTTTAGCATAACGACTCTTTTCAGCATGTCAAAAGAACGTACTAACTTGTTTTTTGTGATGTCATTTCAACAGATTGCCGATCTCAACAGCCAAGTGAACGATCTCCGTGGTAAATTGTAAGTATATTTTAATATAATACTTTTAACGTGTGTATTTTTCATAGTACTAATAACGTAATGTTTTAAATTAGCATATTACGACGTTCTTAAATTGTTCTTTGAACAAAATAAAATAGATCCAGTCATATCCCTGTTTATTATTTATCAGTCTGTCCCACGTTTTGTGTCTCGGCCGGTCATCGGATAATGCTCTCTTCACATATCCGAGAATGATTTCTTAGAATAGTTTTTTATCTTGTGCTTTAAGAGACACTGGATTCAATTTTTTCTCCAGTTAGTTTTCGTGCCATTTTCAATCGATGATGATGATGATGATGATGCATTATGCAACTTCTAAATCTATATGATAATTGGAAAATATTTGTTGTTAGGCCTATAGTTCTACAATTTGGTAATTTTAATGCGTCTGTAAACCAGTGAAAGGGAATTACAAGTCCGCATTTCACGAGAAGATCCGAGGAAGGAATGCGAGTTTTTCCCCCACTCTTATAACCTGAACCGGTCTACCATTGACCGAGCCTTGTTTGTACCAGCCGGCCAATGATATCACTCCCATCCACCTGCTCTTTCAAGAACGCCGAGTCAATGGCTTACTCTCCTCTTACCCCGCAAGGACCATACTCCCCTCGCAGAGATTTTCTCGTGAAATGTGGACAGTAGAAGTTCTTTAGTAGAAAAAGATTGCAGTTTCTCATGCGTTTCTTAGGAAATAAAAGCTCACATTGTTTACGAATTATTCACAGATTATTTTATTTTTAAGCGTTTGAATAAACACTAATAATAATAATAATATAATAATAATAATAATAATAATAATAATAATAATAATAATAATAAAGGTAATGGTAATGATATATAATCATGAAGTCAACACTATCTCGATAAGCTACAGCCCCTTGAAGGAATATTTAAATATATACATTGTAAGCAATTTCTTTCTATGCATCTTTTACAATAGGAAAGACTGGAGAATGCTGGGTTTTTAGTGAAAGATCTGCTCTTGGGCAGAACACTATGAATGAATAAATTAATGAATTAATTAATTAATGTATCTTTTACATAATTCGTCAACTTCTTTTACTTAAATGTTTAAGATAATGGTTCCTGTTTCATGTTATCTCATAAAATATTCTAATCCAAGGCAAAAATTTGATGCTTCACTGCAATTCATGTATGCCTAACATTTTAATAACGTAAACAATTCTAAGATGAGCACTTATGGGTTGCATTTGAAAGGAGGTTTTTATTTATTTAGGATTAGATTTTTAAATTTATTATCTACTAGCCGTACTCGTGCGCTCCGCTGCACGTGTTAGAAATAAATATAAAGTAATTACATAATTAAAATAGGACCTTTGATTCAGGGAACATTCGTGTTTGATAGAAGGATAAATCGTTTAATATGTTACTTAATTTAAATTGTATTTAAATAATTAAAGTGCAGTCATTTTGGCCCAGAGAGCAATCATTTGGTGCAATGACAATTCCTTTAACATGTTTCTTAATTGTTATTACATGCAACCATAATTTAATGAAGATTGACATATCATTTAGTTTTAATGTGTATACTTCATATTATTTGCTATATGTTTCAAAAGTTACTGTAATAATATTGTAGAATTATGTCCATCTAGAGAAATTACACTTTCCAATGATGAAATAATATAATTAAACAATTAATTAGCTTCCGATATTACTCCATACAAACACAGAAACATTCTCTGTAGGCTATGTTTAATAGCTTTCGATTGTTGTTGTCCAAGGCCCCCTTATAGACGAAGTCATTTGTTTTTATTTCAGTACAGCGCCTTAGATGGCGTTGTTATTGTAATTTTAAAACTCATTTATCTTATTAAATATCAGTCCTATCAAACATTTGTATAGAATAAAACTTATCGGAAATTATTTTTAAAGAAACTTTTGTTACGGTATGTAATATTTTTCATGAAAATTAATAATAAGGGAGATATTTCGATTTATTTAATTCAAGCCCCCTTATAACCCCCCTTTTAAATAAAATATTTTGAATGCCATATTGAAATCTAAGTTACAACGAACTTAATTTATATTCCAATTTTTTAAATCGGTTCAGCCATTATCGCGTGAAAAGGTAACAAACATCCAGACAGACAGACAGACATACAAATAAAAATTTCAAAAAAAGCTATTTTCGGTTTCAGGATGGTTAATTATATGTTAACACCAATTATTTTTGGAAAATCGAAAATTACCAGAAAAAATAGGCTACAGATTTATTATTAGCAGGGAACGGATTTATATGGACTAAAAATATATGAAATATGTAAATATATATGTAGTTATTTTTACCAAAATATGGAATTAAATAATTTTTACCAAAATATGGAATTAAATATGGACTTAAAATTATAAAAAAATGACTATGTACGTTAAATATTGGTACATTTTAATCAAACTAAACAAAAATATAATGGACGTATTATCTTCCAATGAGTTTCAACAAAACACAATTTTTATTGTCATGTTACCATAACAATAGGTTACAAACATTTCTTTCAAGTGCTGAAAAGTGAAATTGTCTCTGAGGATAGATTTATTGACTAAAAGATGAAGATTGTACATAATTCATTTCACAATGTTTGGGGATAAGTGTTATCTTCACTGTTGATTCACCACTCATCACAGCAACTACCTTTTGTAGTTCTTCATATCCAGGGTTTTTTGAAAGTACAGTGTCCACCTTAGCTCTTACTGCATCTGCAACTTACCTCTACGATTCAGTTGTTCCACAGTACTATTTATAATTTCAAAACTTTCAGATAGTGAAAGGTCCTATTTTGGAGACTTTTCGTTTTTATGATGCATGAAAATTATGCACTAAGTCATTCTTCAACTTATGTAGGTTGTTTTAGTATCAATTGAGACTGCATCTTCATCAATGCAAGGAGAAATTGTTTAGAGTCTATACTAATTTCAATGATGAAAGTTAAAATTATAATGGAAAACATTTCTTTAATTAACTCTACTGGGAGCTTTGAGAAATACTTTTTCACTGATGAAATCAACAAACACTTAAGAAAACATTCTGCCACACGATGAAATGCATGCGCCACACAAGTAAAATGAGTCAATTTAGGATATAGATAATGCTTGTCCAGCTTTGACCATATGTCCAAGCATCGCTTAAAGAATAACACATTTGTTTTTATTTGGCCACAGGATACCCTTAGATGGAACAGTTTAACTTAGTTTTGTTAACTTTTTAAAACTCAATTTATCTTATTAAATATCAAAGATCCTATCAAACTTCTTTGTCGGGAGTCTCAGAATGGAAAAAATTGAACTATCTTTAAAATTATTGTTTTAGAAGAAACTAAGTGTTTTGATTTATGTAACAAGGAATGAAGACCTTTTCTTTAGTTTGTAGAGAGGAATATCAGCAGAGATGAGAGAACGGCACAGGTCGATGTTAAACTCAGATCTTACATTCGATGTTGTTGGTTGTGTTAAAAACAATTGTCTCTGCTTGGAATTTAGTTGTTTGTTGGCCTGATGTTTACTAGTTGTAATGTGTTGTTGCACCAGGAACTTTTGTTAGATGATACTGCACACTGACACAAATTACAAAATAATATTTTATTGTCAGTTGATAAACCATCTTCTTTAAATTTAAATGTAAGTTAGTTTTGATTTTAAATTGCCTGAATAGCTTTTGAAATCTTTATAGTATGATTTACAAAACTGAACCTATGTGTACTCTAATTTATATTCCAAGTCTTTAAAAATTTTAAATTAAAAATACAGTTTTGTAACTTACTTTCCCATTGTTGATAAAGGTAAAAATAATCCATGATAGATTACTGACATGTGTTTAAACTATTGTTGAAATGTATTTTTAAAAGTTAATGGAATTTTGTTTTGTTTTATTGTTAAACCTAATATAATATGGACTGTTTTATATGAAATATGGAAAATATATGGAAATTAACGAAAATATGTACTAAACTCTAAAATATGGAAAAATATGGAAAATAAAAGTAGGATTTTTCAACCCTACACATTATAAAGATAATGCAAAATATAAAAATTAGCTTTATAAAAATATATTTACATAAATCCTTTTATTATTAGTATAGATTTACTTGAAAGTAAAATTTAATAAATATTGTCGTAAAAATGTAATATAATTAATCTGTGTGTGCTAGCAAATGTCACAAGAGTCGCTAGTACCTGCAAGGTACGCATTACTGTTTACAGCCAGAAGCCCACTCTGAAGAAGGTGTCCAAATATGAGAACAAGTTCGCCAAGCTGCAGAAGAAGGCAGCTGAGTTCAACTTCCGCAACCAGCTCAAGGTTGTGAAGAAGAAGGAGTTCACCCTCGAGGAAGAGGACAAGGAGGTGGGTGACATGTCAATGCGTATAATATAATCTCGAATCGGAATGCTGCAACTGTTCACACTGAAGTCAATTAAGATCGTTTGAATGAGTCATTAAAAAATTTCCGAGTTATCGTCTATTCAGTGAAGAGTTAAGTTAAAAAATAGGCCTTAGATGTGATTCGTTTCATTTCTAGGCGTCTAATCTAGACATAATTATGATGTATTATAAAGTTTGAATGAAGAACACAAACACAATTAGGAACAAAAGCAGTGATATTTTAAAGAAATATTCTTTCATAATAATAAAATGGTAATTGTAAATATAATAATTTTATGTCAGAATTCGATCCTTTCCACGCTTAAATTTGTCATAAAAACAGAGATTCTCGATCTTGAGTTATCTCTCTATTTTTTCTGCCACTATAATTGAGTATTAAATTATTACTTTGAAAGCGAGATTTATTATTTGGTTCTTAAGAAAACTTGCAGATGAAAGTAGGAAAAAATCGTTATATATTCGCTTATTTTTGCATATTTTTAGACTAGGTGCAGATTTAAAAATCGTTGCAGCCAGAATTTTAGATAATTTTTACACAGTAGTAATGGATCACTTATAAATAATTTTAAGCTCTGTTAGGGACAACTTTTAGGTGCAAAATTCTTTCTTCATTCACTATTATATACCATTCATTCATTCATTCATTCATTCATTCATTCATTCAATTTTCTGCTCAAGATTAGGTCTTTTACTGCAAATCCAGCATTCTTCAGTCTTTCCTATTTTTCGCCGTCCTATTAGTCTTCGCATTCGAGCCATATATCTTAATGTTGTCTAACATCTGATATTTCTTCTGTCCCGAACGTTTCTCCCGTTCACCATTTCTTTAAGTGTATCCTTCAGCAGGCAGTTTCTTCATAGCCAGTGACCCGTCAATATCTTTTTCGCTTCCTGATCAGTTTCAGCATCATTCTTTTTTCGCCCACTCTTTCTAGCACAGCTTCAATTCTTATTGTTTGTTCATTTCACGCATTCTATTCTTCTCCATATTCACATTTCAAACGCTTCTAGTCATTTTTGTCCAATTCGTCGTAATGTCCATGTTTCTGCACCATAAAATGCAACACTTCACACAAAGCATTTCAATAATCTCTTTCTTAGTTCTTTTTCCAGAGGTCCCCAGGAGATTATCCTTTTTCTATTAAAAGCTTCCTTTGTCATTGCAGCAGCTCATGTTATTGTTTAGAGTACACCCAAATACATACGATGTCAAAAAGATATTTGCACGCTATTTGTAAAAGTATTTTAAAATTTGCATATAATGAGTTTAAGTGTACACATTTCAAAAACGAATTATTTAAGGATCTTAATTTATTACTGATATTTCTTGATAAAATATGATAATCTTTAATGTAGATTGTGTAAGTGTTTTTGTGAATAGTTAGGCTATGTTAAAATGTATTTCATTATCAAAAGTGACTAATTAAAATTAATGAATTCTGTTAATAAAATTGTTGAAATTCTTACAGAAATGTTATAATAAGTCTTTTTGAAACCTCACACAAAATTTCAGCTTTAGAACATGGCTTGTTTCTGGATGTATCTATCTACATTTATATTTACTAATTTTAATAGTTATTTATGGGACAAGTTCGTAAAGGTTCTGTTTTTGGCACAAGTGTAAAGTTTGTGAAACAAGGCGAAGTCGAGTACAACATGTAGGCCTAAATTCAGAATAATAAGGGCTAAAATGTAGATATGGATGTTAAATTTGTTATTTATTTGCGTTAGGTGAAAGGTCGAGGTAATCCATCAATGTCTTACTGAATGAAGTTTGTACATTGAATATTACATTTTCTTTGGCAGTACGTGAAATGAATAGCAATGCCTAAAGTGATTACTTACTTTTTACGCACTAGTTTTTGAAGGCTCACTTTAGGCACTGATACCATTGAGTAAAATGCAACTTTACTCACTATCGTAGAAAAAATATATTTTAACATACTATATAATGGTGAGTAAAGAGAAACTATGCACCTAAAAGTTATGTTTCAAATTTAAATTCTCCCCAAATGGTCCATTGTAGCGCTGTAAAAATTACATCAAATTAATGTTGCAACTTTCGATGCACCTGCAATTTATACGTTAGCAAATTTGTAATGATTTTTTCTCGCGTTTACATACAAGTTCCCTTAAGAACATAATTAGTTTTATATATTATTTTAATGTACCGAAGTACATATGATATTTCCATGCAGATATTCTGCGTCATCATACGATGAAAGAGTAATGGAACGGAGAAAAATTCTCTCCGGCGCCGGGATTTGAACCCGGGTTTTCAGCTCTACGTGCTGATGCTTTATCCACTAAGCCACACCGGATACAACCCCGACGCCGGTTAGAATCGTCTCAGATTAAGCTCCAACTCTTGGGTTCCCTCTAGTGGCCGCCCTCTGCACTACGTCATAGATGTCTATGAACGCAGGACCGAAGTCCACACATGTGCTGAGGTGCACTCGGTATGAGTGACTAGTTGGCCGGGATCCGACGGAATAAGCGCCGTCTTAAATCACGAAGTGATTTACGCATATCATATATATTATTTTAATGTACCGAAGTACATATGATATTTCCATGCAGATATTCTGCATATAATTAGTTTTACAGCATTATAAGTAATAGAATATAAAATTGTAAATCTATACGGTGGGCACAGAATAAAGTTAGTACAGATCTCCTCAAAGCAAACTCATAAATGAGTCACTGGACATAGTTAAGATATTTGCAGTCGTATAGCTTGATAATATTACGGTACTTACTTGTTAAAAAAATATTAATTGTATTTAGTTTTAAAATTATAATTGCAGTGTTTACAGATCATTAAATGTAGTTGTAAATTTCGAGTTAATAATGAGTTTTCACATAACGTTTCTTGTAAAAAATATCACTGTATTCATCCGAAGTCATCTATTGCATTCCGTTTATTTTATTTAAAATAATGACAAAATTCCATTACATGAATGGCTTCTGTTGCAAGTAATGCATTTTAGAAGACAGCGCTTTTTTAATTGTACAGACATGAAAGTTAACATTAGTTGATAAGGTCTAATCTGAAGTGTTTCCACTTATCCGGCAATATCTATGTTCAGAGCTGCATACGTTCCTTTCCACAGTACAGATAATGCCTAAAACAATGCAGAGATTGAATAATCTGAGTAAGTCCTCGTTCACATGGAAAAGTCAATCATAGTAGCTATTTTACGATGTAAGCATCGTAACATATCATATTAGAATACGAGATGGGGTAATTATCAATCGAGGCGGAAGGCCGATTTCGATAACCCATTGAGTATAGTAATGTGATGTTACGGTATGCGTATTGTGCAAAGTTTAATCAGCTTTCAAATTTCACTGTTAATGGAATTTCACCATTTCGCTATTATATCACTTTTCACTATTTAATATAAAATGTCGACAAGATTTTACAATCTCTCTGGGAAAGAGGTGAAAGACTTTGTTTATAATGCGATTATTGAAACAAATGAATGTACATTAGCTATAGTAGCTAAGTCACTACAAATAAATTGGTAGAGGCAAATATTTTTTCTACGAAAGTGGAAAACAGTATTTCCGACCAGAAAATTACTGGAAGTAAGTTTTTCTACATTTCTATCTTTTATAACTTCAGTGAAAAGTACCCCCGAAATTGAGGAATTTAACATTGTAAGATATGGAAGTATAATAATCGTACCTATCTTTAAGAAGGGGGACAAGACTAACTGTAGTAACTTTCGAGGAATATCACTTTTGTTGACGTCGTACAAAATTTTTCCAATATTCTTTTGAGAAGATTAACTCCATATGTAGATGAAATTATTGGGGATCGTCAGTGTGGTTTTAGGCGTAATAGATCAACTATTGACCAGATATTTTGTATTCGACAGATAATGGAAAAAAAATGGGAGTATAAGGGTACAATGCATCAATTATTCATAGATTTCAAAAATACATATGACTCGGTTAAGAGAGAAGTTTTATATGATATTCTTATTGAATTTGGTATTCCCAAGAAACTAGTTCGATTAATTAAAATGTGTCTCAGTGAAACGTACAGCAGACTTCGTATAGGTCAGTTCCTGTCAGATGCGTTTTCAATTCACTGTGGGCTAAAGCAAGGAGATGCACTATCACCTTTACTTTTTAACTTTGTTCTAGAGTATGCCATTAGGGAAGTCCGGGATAACAGAGAGGGTTTGGAATTGAATGGGTTACATCAGCTGTTTGTCTATGCGGATGACGTGAATATGTTAGGAGAAAATCCACAAACGATTACGAAAAACACGGGAATTTTACTGGAAGCCAGTAAAGATATAGGTTTAGATGTAAATCCCGAAAAGACTAAGTCTATGATTATCTCTCGTGACGAGAATATTGTACGAAATGGAAATATAAAAATTGGAAATTTATCTTTTGAAGAGGTGGAGAAGTTCAAATATCTTGGAGCAACAGTAACAAATATAAATGATACTCGGGAGGAAATTAAACACAGAATAAATATGGAAAATGCCTGTTATTATTCGGTTGAGAAGCTTTTATCATCCAGTCTGCTGTCAAAAAATCTGAAAGTTAGAATTTATAAAACAGTTATATTACCGGTTGTTCTTTATGGTTGTGAAACTTGGACTCTCGCTTTGAGAGAGGAACATATGTTAAGGGTGTTTGAGAATAAGGTGCTTAGGAAAATATTTGGGGCTAAGAGGGATGAAGTTACAGGAGAATGGAGAAAGTTACACAACACAGAACTGCACGCATTGTATTCTTCACCTGACATAATTAGGAACATTAAATCCAGACGTTTGAGATAGGCAGAGCATGTAGCACGTATGAGCGAATCCAGAAATGAATAGGTCTATAGAATTTTAGTTGTGAGGCCGGAGGGAAAAATACCTTTAGGAGATGCTGAGACGTAGATAGGAGGATAATATTAAAATGGATTTGAGGGAGGTGGGATATGATGATAGAGAATGGATTAATCTTGCTCAGGATAGGGACCAATGGCGGGCTTACGTGAGGGCGGCAATGAATCTCCGGGTTCCTTAAAAGCCAGTAAGTAGGTAAGATATGGAAGTACGTACATACTCCCCAAACTCTCAGTTAGCAACATGAATACGAAAACAAGTAGTAACAAAATATTATATAAATTTTTAAAGCTTTAACGGAGTTTTAGTATAAGAGTTTGGAGTTTATTGTAAGTTTTCTAATCTGTTTTTGAGTAGGGTAACTGCTTTATGTCTGTCGTTATGAATGGTCGAAATTTAGCTATTAATATTACTGCCACGGTTACTTTTATATCTGTGTTGACTTTTCCTTTGTGAACGATGTATAAAAAAGTGACATGAGTTTAAGGCACTTTAGAAAACTGTCACTTGACGAGGTATTTATTTAGCTCTTAAACATGCTTTTACTTATCTTATCCCACAGCCCAAGAAGTCCGAAAAGGCGGAATGGCAGACGAAGAAATAATAACTCAGACACACTACGTTCATAACCTCAACAGTCACTTCACTATATATCACTTCTGTAACAAAATTTTAAAATACCATTTCTCTGAAATGTATATTTTTTGAATGACAATGTGTATTACTTTGGATTTTGTAAATTAATACGTCTCAATATATTAATATTTCGACATGATCTACGAATAAGTTTACAATTTTTACTTCTTTTATACATAAAGAGTTTTGTTATTGTTCCATAATTCCCAAACGTAATCATTCGGTACTCTCTCTTAAAAGTATACCCAATTCATATTTTTACACAGTTATACACATTTTTTATTTTTGTCTTGGGTTTACAATTTCTGGTCACACGTTTTTGTCCTTGTACAACTTGTTTTTGTCGTATTTTGTGATGTCTTGTGACGTGAATTTTGTGCATATAGATATCAGCTTATATTAGTTGTGTTCCGTCCAGTTAATTGTTAAGTTTTGCTGCAAAGTTTGCTGTAGTTCCAAACGAGGCAGAATGATTTTAAACTCGTTTTGCTTTTAGCTACTCTTACTAAAGTGAAAAATTCATATTTACAAAATTTAAAGTTTGATTACAGTAGTGTTTTTAGAAGGTCCATATTTTGCTTGCATCCAAATGCATAGATTTAAATGACCACATATTGCAAGTCACACATCCCCAAATCCCTTAAAAAGGACGAGGATGGAGACGCTTTTAGAGGTGAGATTGTCGAACCCTAGCAACCCCTACAGCCCGTAACAAAATTGACACCCATTCAACAACAAACTGAATGTTCTGAAATAGTCAATTTGTTAAAGTAAATATAACAGAAATTTCATTCATTTCTTCCAATAAAATAAGTGTGTTTTAAAATTGTGTGTTATTTCTTGTCTTAAAGTAGTATTCTTATATTGTGAAATCAATTAAATGTGATTTTTTTAGGATTGCCATTATATTTATAACATAATTAAAACAATTTTTATAAAGTGAGAAAAGTGATTAAGAATTAGAGAAATTTGTCGGAATATAAATTAAAAAATAATTATTTTTATTGACTATTTTGGAAGATGTGTGTTCCAATCCTGGTATGCTTTAAAATTATGGCCTTACGGATGTGTTTATTTTCTTCAGATTTAATATTATTATTTATTCGAGGTATGGTTCTACCTCCATGTATTAATATCACCACGGCATGGCGCGTCCTCAATTGCGGATAGAGGATAATATTCAGATATGGAGGGTTCAATATATTGAATAAGCAGTCGTGGACAACCGATCAAGTGGTCCTCCAGCTTGGGGGTTGGGTGAAGGGCTAAGTTTAACCCATCACCGTAAAAACAGCTTGTTACGAAACCTAACATTAAGCCTCGAATGGGACTGATTCTCCGGCACGACCACAGCAAAGGAATAAGGTTATAAGATTTGGTACATGAACGTAACATCTTTATAGACACTCGGGAGGAAATTAAAGGCAGAATAAATATGGGAAATGCCTGTTATTATTCGGTTGAGAACTTTTGTCATCTAGTCTTCTGTCAAAAATCTGAAAGTTAGAATTTATAAAACAGTTATATTACCGGTTGTTCTGTATGGTTGTGAAACTTGAACTCTCACTTTGAGAGAGGAACAGAGATTAAGGGTGTTTGAGAATAAGGTTCGTTTAGGAAAATATTTGGGGCTAAGAGGGATGAATTACAGGAGAATGGAGAAAGTTACACAATGCAGAGCTGCACGCATTTATATTTCATTATATTTATTAGGAACATAAAATCCAGACGTTTGAGATGGGCAGGAATGATTAGCAATTAGAGAAATCCATAAATGCATATAGAGTGTTAAAAGGCCGGAGGGAAAAAGACCTTTGGGGAGGCATTTTAGATGGGAAGATAATATTAAAATGGAAGAGTTAGGATATGATGATAGAGACTGGATTAATCTTGCTCAGGATAGGGACCAATGGCGGGCTTATGGGGCGGCAATGTTCCGGGTTCTTAAAAGCCAGTAAGTATTATGGTTTTACCGTAACTTCTTAAATTCAGCAGGAACTGAAAGTTAAAGAGATAAATGTTATGAGAAGAAATATGTTTTCGAACTAGCTGTAAGTAATTTCTAAAACCAATCCGTAAGGTCTTTTAAAATAACTACCCAGAACTTAATTATTTGTGTTTAGATAGTCTGTATAATTGATTTTAAATTATAATATTTCCCACATGTTTGTGTGTTGTCCTATAGCTTCAAATATTTAGGCAATAATACAGTCTCAGTACATAGTTTGTTAGGATTTTGTGTCTTGGAAATAATTTAAAAATTACTTACTTTTAATTTTGTCTTCATACACTAAAGTGATAGTTTTATTTTTCACATCAAATAAAATTACCTTAACATCTATTAAAATTGAAGTAAAATATTATTAAAACATGATATAATTTGCAAACATATTGTACTTATATTTTAAAGAACAAAGAATATAATAATTATTGTTTATTCCAAGTCACAAATCAAAATTAACCCTTTAGTGCTCGTAACATTAACGTTACGTGACAACGTACCTTAGCTTCAGTAGTTGTAGGACGCAACCCCGAATTCTTGCTTATCCTAATAGTTTAGAAATTGCAGATAAACATTTCCATTAAATTCAACACATTACACAAGAGATTTTGTAATTATTTAATTAATGACATGTGTTATTCAGTTTGGTATGCACGCTCACAAATATTACTTCACTGTTCTTAATTTTAAATTAATTATACTGTAAATTGTGTTTAATATTTGCAATATCTAACATATGTGTAAATGCATCGATTTCCTTAAAATTACTTTTCTATTTTCTGGTAAGATAAAGCAACAAACCTCAAAATTATAACTAATCCAAACTTTTATGGTATTTCCGAACAACTTAGGAAACCAACATGTTTATAGGCATATGGGCTATTCCATCTCAAATCGACCGAAATATAGAGAAAATTGACCTTGAAATTTTTAAATACAATGAAACTTTTTCTGTCCGTAGACAACTGTGATATAATGCTTTGTGCAAAGTTTGAGACATCAGAACTTCATAGTGTTTAAATTAATCGGCCTAATATTTAAATTTATCGTATTTTCATAAAATTAGCAACTTTAAACTGTTGTGACTCCGAAACCCTTTCACCCAATGATCAAAATCATGGTTTATTTTGATGCTGAAAAGTTAAAGTTTAACAGTTTTTCTTACTTTTTATGGAAATGGAGAAATTTAGATTTTTCTTCATTAAGACGCCTTTGACCACGAAAAAATATTTTTTAAATATATGGTTAGATTCCGCATTAAAAGTACAAATAAACACATATTTTTACTGGTGGGACGTTGATAAGAAAGTATTGAAAATATCAAATAAAGAAAATAAATAGTACGCGCGTGAACTAACCAGCTGACTGTGAGGCGGGAGATAGCCGAGGGAAGCAAGGCCAGTAGACATAAACACGTGATGTGTCGTCTAGCAGTCATGGCTGTTCTAGCTTTATCACAGGTTTTCATAAACACAGGAGTAAAATGACGCCCAACGCTCGCTTATCTTCAGCTGTCGGCCAGTGCTTGCGGTACTGCGCCGTTCAAGTCTAGGCGTTTGAAAATAATCTATTTAATACCCTCGAAACTTATTGCCGAGCCACTAAGCAAACAATGCCGAATCCCTCTTAATAATGCAAGGTTTTTTCTCAATATTTTTTTACATTTTTACAAATGGCCAAAAAGCCTAAAAACAAGTAAAGTCAGATTATCTGTCTCTCTGCGTATAATAAAAATAAGGATTACTTCTTAACATAACCTACGAAATGTCAGCTTCAAAATAAGCTCTCGTTCAGTGTTCTGCAGTAAATGTTTCCAGAGTTCTGAGCGCTAAATTTGTCGCTCAATAATACGAAAACCGTTTGACTTTCGATAGTATATTTTTGAAAATGCACTCCCCTCAGCACCTTGTATAAGTAGGGAAAAAATTAGAGTATAAAAAAATGCGAGGTTTTTTTACTGATAGATTTCATATGGAATAGCCTATATGTATTTATTCCAAATTTCGTAAAGTATACGCTATATTCAAAATTAATATAATTCTCTCTTGTATAATTTTTAAACATTTTAAAAATATTTAATGCTGTTCATAAAAATAATATCTTTACAATTTTCTCAATGTTTTACCATAAACTGAAATATAGCTACGTTTGATAGAATATCTTTACTTTCTCACTTCCTTAAGAATGGAATATCATTCCATTACTAATGTATATTTTCTTAATTACAGAAAAAGCCAGACTGGTCGAAGAAGGGCGAGAAGTCGGAGAAAGAAGTGGAGGCATAGATTTAAACATCATGATTATCTCTTCGTTTCTGTTGCTTAAACTCAAATCATCAGAATATTATTAACGAGTGCAGAATTGTGATTCTGCACGCCGTCCTAAATGGAAGTACTAACCGAAGAATTATCACGACACTGAGGAAGTCTACATCGAACACGTGTGACAGGCAATATCGCAGAAGTAAGATGGACTGTCTTTCACTGTAACTATGTTCCTTTTTCATGTCTCTATTAAATTTGTGGTTGAATATTTTTATCTTTGTTCCTTAGATTTATTGACATAAAGGCGAACACATTGTAGCGAATGCGTGGTTCACCAGTTATATATCAACTTTTCATAAAGAATATCTTTGTCTCCATTCTACTTTGCTGACCGGTTTCTATTTTGAATACAAGGAAATAAATATATGATATATCTTGTATTGTATAAGAAGGTCATAAATTAAATTTACTCACAATATTTTTTCTCGTTTATTAAGTCACCAACCAGGAGATCCCTGAATGTTCAGTGTAGTGAATCCTACAAGCAAAAAGGGAATGTTTTTCCTTATTTATAACTAGGGAGCGGATTTTTATGTGCTAAAAATTTTAATATATTTATTTTTTATGTGCTAAAAAGTACGAAAATATTTGCTAAAAATAAAAATATATATATTTTTTAATATGACAAAAATACCTTACTTACCTTGAAAAAAAAAATGTTACTGGGTACTCGCCAATCACACTTGGGTATCAGTTGCTAGTAGTTGTCCGAGAATTGCAGTGAACAACAAAGGTCATCTCAAAATTCATGCCGATTATCTCTGAACAACGACATACTGTGAAAACGATCTTTCCACATCACAGGACGTCAGACGTGCATATTTAAAGAGAGGAATGTCACAAACACCTACACCGTCAATTTCACCTACAGGCACACCCTCCAATACTTGAGCAACTTTACACATTTATTTATATCCACTGTTTTGCCGTGAATGCACATGTGAAGCAGCGGCAATGTGCTTGTTTCCTGATAAATGTTGGGTTACCTGAGAGCTCTGATCTGCACTTACTGATTTACCATATTTTTCCGTCGGTATAAAAATGTTTTTAAATTCATCTACATATTGCTGAAGACGCGATCTTAAACTCGATTTGATTTTAGACATCTTAAGAGGCTAATATACACATGTCTTAACGTAAATAATGTTTCTAGCTACTGACTGACAATGTCGGAGAAAAGCTTCCTAAAGCGACGCCACTACGTCTACACTACGCAGCTTATACTTATGTCCCGATAACGGGGAATCACAACAAGATATATTGCCTCACTTCATAGGCATGAGCGAGAGGCGAGAGATTTGTTTAAATTAAATAATGTTTATACCCCAGCTCTTATCCGTTGTTTCAGAAACAAAGCGCGGAATGAAATCATCTTCAGCAATAATAAATATTCCTAATTATGTGTTGCAAGATCTCTCCTTCTTGTCCATGTTAATTTATTCTCCAATAATAACACTGATATGCTGCTTAGCAGTTCTCAGAACTTGAGGAGATACTATCACAAAAATGGATCACGGATACACCACACAGCGCATAGAAACACGAAGCAACCAAGAATTCTTAAAAATAACTAAGAATTCTTAAAAAGATAACGTACTTCTGAGTGATATAATTGATTTAGTTCTAAATATTTAAAAGTCCTTGTATAAAAATTATTTAAGTAAAAAACTCCAAGATTTATGTGTTTATAGTAGATTTCCTGAAAATATGTATTTACATATTTTTTTGTGAAAATATGTGTTTTTATGTGAAATAAAATTCGGGTTTTAAACTTGAAACTTGACATTCGGAATTTTTAACTTTGTTAATTGTGTTTCATCACACGCAAAAAATATATTTAATTACATAGGAATCCGCTCCTTATTTATAACATGGAATTACATTAATTAATTTCACCTGATGCCGTAACACAAATATCTTGTAATTCTTAAGCATGGTTGTTTAGAAGTAAAGGATTCGTTCATACGTACGACGCTCCTCTCCCAGTCCCCATCCTAATTCCCTTGAATTATTAAAATTCTTGTATTTACAAGGTGGGTCAAAAGTCGCTTTCTCCAGTATTCGTTCTTACATTTCATACTTGTTTACATAGTCTATACAGATATTGGGGAAAGCGACTTTTGACCCACCTTGTATTATGTTAGAATCTCCATTATGTTTTTCTATCCATTAACCTATATTATCCTACAGTTTCAGACATTCCTAATCGTTGAAGACCAATAGATGTAGTGTTCTTAAAATTGTGTTACAATCACTAGAAGAAAAGCGATGGTGTTATTTGTAACCTGCTCCTAATTGACTGTGCAAAAAGACGAGTTATAGAAGTGATGTCATAAGGTATGTATGTATCTACTTGCAGCATAAAAATGTACCTTTCCAATAAGACATAAACTTTATGTTTGCTATGTATGTAGGTCTATATATAACTATAAAATTTCAATATTTCTCGTCTCATTTTCTACACATGTTAAGGTTTTCTTACTTCCGACTCAGGATGTTTACCTTAAATATATCTCTCTTTCTTGTGGTAGGGCAGGAGGTTCTTTCTGGCTTGAAGTTAGGTGGACGTGCGTTGGAATTCTTGTGACATGAGGTCAACAGAATCTCGAGCCAACACCTGAAACAACACAGAGCTTTCAATGCAGCAGTTAACTGATGAAACTGGGTGTCAGGACTCGAGGCTGAAAACTCTGATTTTATAAAGGTGGCCATAAATTGTTACTTTCTTGAAATAGCCTAAGTGTCTACTCTGACATCCCATTCTCCCTCTCCGTAATCAGCCATTTCATAACCATTCTCTCAATTAAACGATGCTAATAATAATAATAATAATAATAATAATAATCATCATCATCATCATCATCATCATCATCATCATCATCATCCTTAGATGTATTGGGCCTAGTGGCCAGTTACGGTCTCTTACCAACGCTTGAACGGTCTGCCCAAGGATCTCTTGCCCACAGGACGGTAATTTAAAATTTGGCGTGGAATTCTAGAACGAGGCATTCTCATGACATGTGATCTTCAGTTTTGTCTGTATTTCTATAGATATTCCGTAATCGGTTCAATCTGCAGTTCTTTCATAATGTCAAAATTTCTAATGTGATCCATTCTCGTGTATCCCGCTGTACGAAGCATAAATCTCATTTCTGCCGCCGTTAATCTTTGTGAATCAATATTACGAATCGTCCAAGCTTCACTACCAAAACAGAGTATAGGTCTGGCCAACGTTTTATAAATTCTGGTGCGCTTGTGTTTTTGTACTAATGTTGGTTTGAATATCTGATTAATTATCCCCATTGCTCTGTTGAATTTAATAATTTTCTCATTTAAATCCTTTTCTTCTTCATATGAAATTTGGTAAACGAGATAACTAAAATTTTTTACTTGTTCGATGATCTTATTACTAATGTAAATTTTGCTACGGACTGGTTCCTTTCCTAAAAAAAGCCATCACTTTAGATTTGTCAGTTGAAATTTCCATATTGAAACTTTCTGCCATTTGATTAAAGTTGTAAACCAAACGTTGTAAATTATCTTCTGAAGTTGCCATAAAAACAATGTCATTAGCAAATAATAAAGTATCTATTTGGAACAAACGACTTATCGGTATACTTCCATGTGGATTCAATCTTCATTCCTTAATAATGTGATTCATGTATATAATAAATAATAGAGGGGATAAACTACAACCCTGTCTCATTCCTTGATTTATTCGTTTCCATTCTGAAGATTTGTTTTCAATCCTAACCTGTATATGATTATTATTATAAATATTGTTCCATTAAACGTTTGTCATAAACGCAGAAAATAAAGTCTTATATTTTTACCGTGTGAGCAAAACATATGTGTATCTTATCTGTCGCCTTCCATACAAGATAAGACATGTCGGTGAGATAACCTTGTACTATGCTTCTATTTATTACGAGCGTATCACGACCGATCGTATCTCACTCGAGGGTGCGACACTCGACCGAGTTCAAGCGAGCGATTTAACTCCGATGCAGTACTCTGGTATACACATATTTTTGTACTTGATTATTTAACGACGCTGTGTCAACTACTGGATTATTCGGTGTCAATGGATTTGGTGATAGCGAGATGGTATTTGGCGAGACGAGTCCGAAGATTCGTCATAGATTACGGTTGGGGAGTCAGCAAAAGCGGGAGTCGAACCCAAGCACGAGAGCAACTCCAATACAGGAGGCAAACACGCTACTGGCTGAGCATTGAGCAGAAGACTAATATTCGAAAACGTCCATTCACAAATTAAAAAAATTAGAGCTCTTGATAATAAAACTATTAACTCTCTTGCTCACCAGTATAGGAGAGTATGTAACAAAAAGTAGGCTATATCCGTTTTAATATAGGCTCCATATTTTTATTTTATGGCGGCTTGTCACCTACACGCAACTCCCAATCTTTGGAGGACCACAACTACCATTGGTTAGCGGGTCCATATGACCTAGCCGGAAGGATTATCAGACAACTCCACCGACCATATCCCCTCTTCATCACTTAGGGGACGCTTATGCATGCCATAGTAGGTCAGCATACTGAAATAGTATTTCCTCCATTTTTTGTGGAACATTTATAGCCTACCGCTGTGACTCGCTCCCCAAAGCCTGGTTTGTTGCACCACGGGAAGGTAAGATTGGGATTGGAGTAGGATAGGTTAATAAAATGGAATGTAGGTTCTACTAGTAAGAGGACAAATCAACTGTTTTGAGCCTCAGAAAAGTTACAATTAACTGGTATAGAGTAATAAACACACGAAACCATCCCACCAGAATGTTGTTATTTTTATTTATCCTCTTAGTAATGCCAAGATTGTATTAACTTTGTATAATTAGGCATGTATTTTGTACGCATCTGTTGTGCGTTCATGTCAAAGGACAACTGAATACCATTATTTTAAGAGCATTGGAACCCACCTCCATGGATTATAATAAACTTATATATACAGAATTAAAAAAAAATAACGCATAATTACAATTAAAATTGAATGAAAGGATTTTGGACATAAAGCTCAGATAAGCCAAAACTTTTATACATTTTGATTACACAACTTTTAACACTATATCACTTCGGAATATTTATTATATGTCTTTCACGTGTTAAATATTACTGTACCTGGTTAACATGTTTCGGTCTCTTATAGTTTGTTAATTCCGGATCCCAGTGGTCAACCTCACTTGAGGCCGGATGATTTGAAATAAATCTTAGTAGTATAATTTAGATTTCAGATTTTCTCTTGTCAACTAAAATGTTTAGCACTTACATACATGTTACATCATGTTATTGATGTGTTCAATATAAGTTGTTTTTTGACATATAAACCTCAAGATGCCTGAATAGGCGAATGCATTTGTCTCATACTATATATTAAATTTTAAAATATGTATGATTTGGTTAAATCCAGACGTTTGAGATGGGCAGGGCATGTAGCATGTATAGGTGAATCCAGAAATGCATATAGAATGTTAGTCGTGAGACCTGAGGGAAAAAGATCTTTGGGAAGGTCGAGATATAGGTGGGAGGATAATATTAAAATGGGTTTGTGGGAGGTGGGATATGATGCTAGGGACTGGATTAATCTTGCTCAGGATAGAGACCGATGGTGGGCTTATGTGAGAGCGGCAATGAATATCTAAAAGCCATTTGTAAGTAAGTATGATTTTAATATGTGTTGTTCATAAACATAAAGAATAAGATAAGTCAAAGACCATTCAATAAATATTCTAGTAAAAATCATTATCGCCAAAAACTGCAGCAGCTTAATCACGGAAATATTTTCATGGTCCGTTTCCGATATTTTGGAAATCATGAACCAACGCAGTGTGTTGACAACTTTCTTCTCATATTTTCAAAATGGCGCAAGTTTAAACTCAAAGACACGCGCTGCGTTTTCTGTTCTAGTGAAACACGGAGAAGTGGAGAAACAGTACTTGTATTGGGTTTAGGGGAATTCGTCAGAATTTTTTCGTCATCGTTACAATTGATCACATTTAATTCGTAGCATTCATATTCGCCACAGGTATGTATTTGTCACAAGATATATTGGTAACAATTTCAATCGGTAACAATTTAAAATTTCCACAAGTGATTCATTGGTCACAATTTGAATTGGTGAAATTGAATTCCTATTGAATTAACAATAATTTAGTCACATAGTAAATTTCGTGTTATTTTAATGTGAGTTCCATGCTATATTATGGCCCATTGTCCATAGATAGCCCAGGATGTTTCTCTATCCACATATTATTCGTATTTTAAGACATCGCGAGAATGCCTGCTCTTTCTTTCGGTCAATACCACTGATTTCAAATCTTCACTTATATTATGTAAAGCTATAGTAGGATAGCTGGCGCAGATTTATATATTACATCCATTATCCAATAATGATTTCCTGAGAATCCATTTAGATGTCTGTTGGTAGCAAAAATTAAAATTTTTCTTCAAAATCTGGTTCAAAAGTCTGTACTGGAATTGGTTCCCAATTCTGTGAATTAGTTCTCAGTTCGTCCCAGAGCTATACTCGAGTTGGTTTCAGGTTGATTTCTACTGTGTACTGCAATTGGTTCCGCGCTAGATCAAGACAGAAAACATTTCCCTTCCCATTTTATACAGACTTAGGACTGTCAACTACTGTCTACAGTAGTAGGTAGGTTAAAATGTTTTGTGCTTGGCGGACACGCTGCGTCGAATAACTTCACAATTTTATTTCTGTACTGGTAAAAATTTGAAACAAACGTGTCGCAGGAATGCATAGCTACTTACACTGCCATCAGAAAGCTTTTCCATCCAATCTTTCACAGAAGTTTCCTTTTGTTGCATTATCTTAGGCCTACATTTACTTTTACTCCTAAGCTTAATGTAAGTATCGCACTGAACCTCCTTCAGAGCATCTGAAAGTGCAAATATATTTGGGTGTGGAGCGCATTAAGTTTACTGTGAAAAGATTCACAACAGTTGGTTGTTCGCTCTAAGGCAGAAGTAAGGATCATGATCGATTATAGGTTGCGTTATAGGCAATAACAACTATTCTGCTACATGATCGATTAACATCCATGTCCCACACAGCCTGCTACAAAATCACAGCCTTGGATATTTGAACATGGGGAACCAACTCACGTTGTTGATATTTTGTTTGGAAATGAACTGCAGAACAGCGGTTCAAAATGCAGGAACCATCTATCACCTTTTAAGGTTTTGGTATATCTTTCAACTATGACGTTCAATTAGTTGATTGTTTTCGGTTCCTGAAGCAGATGTTCTCATCTGGTGAGACGTAATGTCCTTTTAATGGTTGATTTTTTTATAATTTGACATTTCTTTCATTTGACACACAGCAATTTATTTTGAAGAAAGAAGGAAATTGATTCTTTGGAAGTACTTACTGTTTCCGTCATAGACACCATACACTCTTTCGCCTCGATTCTTTCCCAGTCAACAGTATGGTAAGAAATAAGGTCCCTTTATGATTCTGGTCCCACCATGAGTTACTGTTAGCAATGAGTTACACTTACCACTTAAATCACAATCCCATACTTTCTCACTTTTGACGGTTACATGTTTGCTAAGTTTAAGTTTACGGCGTCCTCTTTCAGATTGTGTATCTAATTTTATCACTCACAATTTTGAAAATACTAGTGGGAAAATTAGTGAGAATACTTCGGATTTTGTTAAGTTGTAGAAACTATAGAAACACAATACATTATTGTGAAAAGGAAAAAGTTGAAAATACCATAGAAACACAGTACATTATTGGGGAAGAAAAAAGTTAAAAATACGAGTACATTATGTAAGATAAATAAGCTGCTATTCTATGATATATGACGAATTCCGGTGAACCCGCTGTAGTTGTTACGAATTGTAATTGTGTGACGAATCGTAACTTACGAATTGTAATTATGTCACGAATCGTAATTGTGACAAATAAATTGTGCCGAGTTCCCGAGTTATTCGTCAGGAATTCGACTCCTACTATGAAAATTAAACTCATAAAGGATGAAATATTTGGAATTTTTCAGAGTTGCTGTATAATACGAGGACATCATTTTATTTTTACTTCAATTTTTATTGTACCTGAGTTTTGAATGTACTTCACTCCCACTCCTTCTACTAATGAACTTCAACCGTCCTCCACACAGATCCAAGACCGCATATACAGTCATAGTAAGCAGTAAGTTCCAAAAATATGTTCGCGTTTTCCAGTGACGAAAGAGCTTTCAATATTGAATCATTTTTGCACAGGTACTGTCGTCCATTTGCCTACGTCGTATCCCGGTTTCCCCCACCTGCTTTTATTTGCCATCTAGTGGCTGGGCTATCTTAGCTCTTTTCTGAGAACATTAATTTCTGTTAGGAATTGGACGTCTACGTAATATTATACAACTGCTTAAAATAACTTAAATAAAAGGACCTCATTAAGTAATTAACTGTTACGTAATTTCCTCCCTTTCTACGACCCTACGACATAACCACTTGGACGGACAGTAGATGTGTGTCTGAGTAATTTTATCTTTTCGGATCGGGCAGAAGTGAAGATTGAATTTACAGTACGTAAGGTACTCTTTTATAGAGTAGGTACAGAATTATTTCAACATGAGTTACTAGTACGAAGAATGAAACTGGTAATTGGGATTAGGTATAATAGTCTATAGTGCGATAATATGCACATTAGAACTGAAGTCTGTATCGAAATAAACGGCCACCATTTTCAAAAATGTATTTAAATATCCATATTATGATTATTTTTTTATTTAACTTCATTCTCTATATTGTACGTTAATGTGCTGTAGACAGTGTAATATGCACTGCATAATGAATACGTCCACATGGACAGCTCAATTCGTGAGTAAAAACACTCATTGTTAATACTGTACTTATTTTGATTAAACAAAAACCTAATGAAAATGATCAAACTCAAAAGCGCAATATTTCCTAGGTTACGTAAATGGATGAACTACTTTTCTTCCCTTCTATACCTAGTAAAGTGATTTATGTATGATTTGAGGCTTTCTCGGCGTTGGTTCGCTAATATGTTTTCGCGGGATATCAGCCGAGTTAAGATTTTGGAATGCTCCAAGCTTTCGACTGCTATCTCTGCAGCCATCTTCAGGGAAGTGATGTCCGAACAGAAAGTCGAAAGGTTATATGGATGTGGCTGTCTCAGGTGAAACGGGATTGGTTGGCGGATCGGCCAATCCGGGGCCGGGAATTGTCATCGCTCGTAAGCTCCGCCCCTCCCGGGATTACTGCGTGAAGTTTGGCGGGCGGCGAGCCCTGTTCCGCCGGTTGGAATCGGTTGCCGTCCTCGGTCCGTGATCTTCATGACCTTGATTGTAAGAGGGCCTGAGTTGGTCTAAGGCCGGTGTCCATGCCTGACTGAGCTGGAGTCCACTGTCTCTGTTAAAGTTGTTTTTCTCCAGCTTGATCTCTATGGCCTCCTTGATTGTACGATCCCAGTAGTGGCTTGATTAGTAAAGTGATTTGTTTGTATATTACGCCAGTATCATCGAACTCCAGTCGTGGAAGGGGGTAGCAAACAGCGTTCATCGAGAGGTATAGGCAAGTTAATATTAAAAATGTTAGTAAAAATAAAATGATGTCCCTGTAGAATACTGTTTGGGTGTTCGCACCAGGTTTGTAATGAAATTGTTTCTTACAGAAGATAAAGCAGTGTGTCTACATTTGAAAAACGTAAAGGATGGGAATTGGTGCAGTAAACAACAGCTGCAATGCGCTGTTTTGTGTACGAGATGAACTGCACTCTCCTTATTGCTATAAACGATGCTGTTCTTAGAGCTGCGTGTGTAAAAAAACAGCTTGCGCGAGGTGTTAAAAAGAGATCGTGCCAATGTCGCAATGATTTGAAGTTATTTAGGGCGCTGCGCTGGCTTGGCGACCAGAGAAGAAACAATCAGTTGACCTATCCGTGTTCGAACCAATTTACAAATCCGAACGCGCATCCCCACAAAGCAAAATTTCGGCGCAATATACTAAACTAGTGACATTAAATCAACATTTTAATATTTATTCATGAGGACTACAAGTACGCAATTTAAAGAACATAACCTACCAGTAGGCGTACATTATTTAAATCTCTCTTGTGTAGGCTATCTACAGCAATATCACAAGTGATGATATTTTTCAGGTAATTTAATTTTAAGTTAACGAATGTTCTTTGTCGAGATCGCAGGTAGAGAAATATTATATCATCGCAAGGAACATGAGTTTAAAGAGGAAATTAAAACTATTTTACATGTGCTAAGTCCACACCTGTGGAGTAACGGTCAGCGCGTCTGGCTGCGAAACCAGGTGGCCCGGGTTCGAATCCGGTCGGGGCAAGTTACCTGGTTGAGGTTTTTCCGGGGTTTTCCCTCAACCCAATACGAGCAAATGCTGGGTAACTTTCGGTGCTGGACCCCTGACTCATTTCACCGGCATTATCACCTTCATATCATCCAGACGCTAAATAACCTAGATGTTGATACAGCGTCGTAAAATAACCCAATAAAATAAAAAAAAAATATACGTGCTAAAATCGGCTAGATAATTCCTATGCGAAGAACATGCATGCATTCAAATATCTTCCCTCTGATTTCAGAGGTTATAGTCAAATACCAGCCTCCTGCAACTATGAAATTCATGGATATATATATGAGGTTTTAATATCGTAACAGTTTATTATAAAATAGGCTTCATGTATTTACATTTCAAAATAATTGTGAGCTCTTTTTCGGTAAAGTGTTTGTTGTTGTTAAATTCTTAATATCTTCATTTATTTTTTCCATATTTCGAAAGAAGGGTAGCAATGGCAAAGGAAGTTTTTAGTAGGAAAAGGAGCGTCATCTCCGGATCTCTGGGAAAATAACTAAAGAAGAGACGAATGTGAAGTGCTTTGTGTGGAGTGTGTCATTGTGTGGGGCAGAAACATCGACATCACGACGAAGTGAATTCTGAATAGGCGGCAATAATTTTGACACGTACTAAATACATTTATAGATAAAAGCAAAGTAATAATAATAATAATAATAATAATAATAATAATGATAATAATAATTATATATATAAATGTAAGTCGCAAAATCCTTAAATTTCTGTTATCTATCACTGTAATCTTTTCGTAGAGACGAGCAGAATCATGTACATGGGTGGGCAATTCGTGCTCTCAAACTGTGAACAAACTCAGTCAGGTAGAACGAACTCTGTGCTAGCTGCAGTGTCCGAGGGCCTTGCAACACGAGTGGTTGTTGGTTCGCTTGAGTCTACAGTGATTGGCTGCTTGTAACTGCAGCGGCTGCCTCGGTGTGTGCTTTTTTTTGTGCCAAGGTTTTTAGCACCTTGGGAGTACAAGTTGCCCACCCATGACCATGTGTAACCAATGAAGACGGACACACATATTTCTGTGGATGTGACTTTACATTTAACAGAAACTAGCATCCTAGAACCAGTTTATATACAGGATAATTCAGAAGGAATATTAAATATTTTAGGAGGTGGTGGATTGGACTGTTCTGAGTAAAAAAGTTTACATAAATGTGTGTTGATCTTTCAAAGGGTGTGCAGATATCGCTATTTGAATATTACGCATAACACGCGTTACAAATGGTACGTAGGAAAGACAAATGACTACGTACAAAGTAATTTTACGTATGAAATTGTACGAAGGCAGTACTGTTCATAATTTATTCATTCATAGTCTTCTGCCAAGGGCAGGTCTTTCACTGCAAACCCAGCATTTCCCAGTATTTCCAATTTACTGCCTTACTTGTTCATAATGGATGTAGAAAAACAGCTGTTTCTAAGCCGTAAAGATCCGATGCCCGCGCAAGTCTTTGAAACAAATGACAAGCACTCAGCACTGTGAATAACGTGTATCTGCAGGTGTGTTCTTACGCTGTTGAGTATTAAGTGTTTCACGTACATTGACCACCAAGGTCACCAGACCTTACTCCTGTCGATTTTTGTATGTGGAGTGAATGAAAGACGAAGTGTACAACAAAATAAACACGAGGAGCCACCGGCGTGGCTCAGTCGGTTAAGGCGCTTGCCTGCCGGTCTGAAGTTGCGTTCAAGATGGCTCGAAAGCTTGGCCTGATTACCTGGTTGGGTTTTTCCCGAGGTTTTCTCCAACCGTAATGTGAATGCAAGGTAATCTATGGCGAATCCTCGGCCTCATCTCGCCAAATATCACCTCGCTATGACCGATTTCATCGACGCTAAATAACCAAGTAGTTGATACAGCGTCGTTAAATAACCAACTAAAATAAAAAAGTAAACACGAGACGAATTGATCGCTCGCATTGTGAATAATTATGACCTCAGAAAAGCTAGGCTAAGTGTTGTCAACAGAGAGGAAATGTGCATTGAAGCCGGTGTTGGGACTTTTTAACCATTACTTTGAACTGCTGAAACGTACTGGCACTACCTACAGTAAATGCCTAAATAACAAACTTATCACTAAGTCATATGTATTTTCTTATTGATACTTGTAACTCTTGTTACGCGTAAAATTCAAACAGCTGTATCTCCATATCCATTGAAAATTGATTATTATGTTTGTACTCAAAATACTCCATACTATCACCTTCTAAAATATTTACTACTATCCTGAATCACCCTGTAGATGCATTAGATTCTGTTATTGACAATGTTGTTATTTAGTTCCTATAGCAATTAGAAGTTCGCTCCTTGTCTCAGAATAGCGCATGCGCTTCCAAACCAGAAGGTCTGTAGTTCCGTTTTCAGCGTCAGCAATAGAATAATTTTATCTTCCGACCACGAGACCGGATGTTTGTCCCTCGTCGTGCGCTTTCCTAATTTTACAGAAATTTCATCACTTGCTACAGCTAAATCGTAAAAATATGAATCGTAACATATTGTGAGTGAAATATGTTAAAAATAAATGCGATCTTTAATTAAAACATGAACTTCGTTTTGTTCCATTTCTTACGGTTTACGCAATTGCTATGCTCAGAGCATGACGAAATCGACGATGTTCGGGTAAAGGGGTTAAGTCATTTTTGTACAAATGGAGTTTTGTTCCCGAGGTGAATATACAAGTTAAATTTACAAGTGGGTGTGCAAAAAACAAAAGAATTCTAGCATTTGATGTGTTTTATTTGTGTAGACACTTATTTGCAATAAGGGTCCGAAGTTTAATTTTCATTTATCTCAAAATCATTTTTATGATTTATCTTCCACCAAAATAACCTTAACAACTGCAAGCAGCAGCCGCGCAGAATATATGAGACTTTACAGGAAAAGAAAACGTAAAGAAAAGATAATTCCCACTCTAGTAATAGACCTAATTCATATAAACAAAGGAAATAGTAATGTTTCACTGAAGGTTTAATTTTAATGCGAAAATGAAATTGTTTTAATATAAGATCTAATATTCAATGTTATTCGTGGAATGAAACTTTTGTAATTATCTTTACTGAAATTATAATATATCATGTGTCCCGTCATTTCCGGATAAGATGTGACGTGTAGATATTCGACATGGACGAAATCCGTCCAATCTGTTAGTAAAAATCATTATACATTCAAATTCAAATTTATCCACAATTTACATTTGAAATGACACATATGAATATATACCCGAAATGAGCATATGCTCGTGCTCGGGTACAGTCCAGTAGTCTACATAAATTTTAAAGAGATCAATAATAAAGTTGATGTTAGAAATAATAGTAATAATAATAATAATAATAATAATAATAATAATAATAATAGAATATCCGTGACGGAGATGATACAAAGATAGTAATACAAATTAATTCATTAATAATAATAATAATAATAATAATAATAATAATAATAATAATAATAATACCGGTAATAAAACAAAAATATTTACAATAATAAAATAAATACTAAGACGGATAAAATAAAATATAAAAACACTAGCGAGAGTTAACACAACTTAAATAAGCATATAATAACCAGAAAAAAAAATGACGAAATCGAAAATCAACAGAAAAGTTCGTTGTATCGCAGACGACAGCAACCGCCGTATTGACATTGTGTTATGCATTATTGGTAGTGGGGGGGGGGCCGAAGGTCTACGTAACTGCCGTTCTCTTCGAATCTTCTCTTACAATCATGGGAAGTTAATGCTGAAAAACAAAATGTATACGAGTTAAACTGTTCATTATTGCCAGGATAAATACAAATAATACTGAAATATATTAATAAAGTTTCAGTTATAGATCTCCCCTATTGTGCAAGAGGTATCATATCAAAATATTTTATGAATGGCGGGGAAAATATAAATTTCAATAACTCTCTATTAAGAGAGATAGTGACAAGTACAATCAAGTATATCTGTGGCGATGCTAAGAAATAATTTATTGGATATATACACTGTTATTAATTAAGAAAATGATCTATATATATTTATCACAATGTTTTATCTTATAGGGTACATGCATCAGATAAATACAATAAATATTAGTAACATATAATGCTAGTAACACTTAAAATAATAATAAAATTTATCAAATATCATACAAACATTTTCACTTTTTTTTTAAACTTAAGAATATGTAAATTGCTTAGGTCTGGATTATTTTTCAATACTGAATTGTATAGTCTTGGTCCATAATTCCTACTGTGTCTTAATACTTCGTGTAAAGAAAAAGTAAAGTATTGGTAATATGATTTATATCTACAAGTTATAACTGACATAAATGTTCTTTATCCCTGAGCTAATCTATACAATCCCAAGTGCTGTCCTTAGCTGGCCTGGACAGCAAAGTAGTCATCTCTGTGATCTTCAAAAAGAACGTCCTTTATTCCTTGGGCTGCTGGTCCAAGAACAACCGACTATTTTTGCACGACTTATTCATTTGTTTTGAGTACTTTTTAAATGACAGCTGTCCTACCTTGGTGTAAATAAAAGTTGACCCAGTGCAATTCGATCTCATATGAATATTGTTTAAAAATTATTTCATTATAAAATTGATCGCTGTTGCGATTTAGAATCAGAAGTAGACTTTTTTAACAATTAAACTAGCTAAAATAATACTAGCACTTATTGTATGTAATTACATAAGTTTCTGAATATGCAGCAGACATTTTGAAGCCACGTAGGAACATTCTGGCCCAGTTATTTACTTGCGTGTCTTTAAAAGTAACACCTCTTGATATAGATTTGGAACAATGCCCCAACCAATGTAAAAATAATATGGTCTCTGGTTTTTAGTTGTCACTTGGTTCACAGTTCTTAATGTAACCTCACAGATTATTTTTGGTAAACATTCTTGAGAAAGAGAGGTTGACGACATCTGCTGTGTTAAATACTATCTGTTATGATTTTGAGTTAAAATTGATAAAGTCTAATAGATTCAGTGATACATTGTTCATATACTCTGCAGATTAATGATTTTACTTTAATAAATAGAGACACACGATTTTAAACTACACACGCTCATACTATAGCATACAACAGAATAGTAATATTATGAAATGACTCATTGTTAATGTTTCCGTGGTTACCAAGTATCTTAGCGGATGTGTTTATGTTTCAATCGTGAATGGTGCAACGATATTTTAGTTTGAAGATAACTTTTGCTTTCTTACGTTAACGCTTAAGTTTTCTTGTGAATGAGGCATACTTTTAGTTTGTCGTAGGCTTATTTGCTCCAATAGTTTTTCTCACTTCAGTATTTTAATGAGATTCCTCGCTTTCAAATTATAACCAGAACTCTGAGAATTGTGAAGATGATACTATGATCCAAGAACTTTAAGCGTAGGCTTTTTCATGGTCTGGAATTAATTTTCTTTCAGATATATTATAATATAAAATTAAAATCCGGTAGTCATGTTATTTATGTATTTAACATTCTCAAATGTTTTAGGCTGGCTACAAATACAAGGTACGAAATAATAAATAACATTCTGATAACATTGAGAAGTATTAGTATAATATATAATTCCATTGTTCGGTCTAAATTAGAGTATTCTGCGGTTATTTGGAATCCAGTTACAAAAAAAAATCAAAATAAATTTATAAAATGGTTATATTATAGATTTTATAATAATTATCCTATTTATGAGAATTACGCTACAATGCTTCAACATTTCCATTTCACAAGTTTGCAAATTATACCCAATTGTCAATCTTTTTAAAATGTCTTTATAAAATTATTAACAATAAGCTGGATTGTGTTAGTTTATTTCATTATATAACAATTGTCTTTAGAGACAATTAATATTAGGTATCCTCCACAAAACTGGCTTCATTTATACACTGACGGATCCTTGATCTCCAGAGAACAAGGTGTGCAGGTGTTACGTGCTGTCTCTTCTCACTTTATAGATCTCTTGGATATGGAACAACAAGTTTTGATGGTGAAATCATTGCAATAAATGAATGTCTCAGGAATCTTCTATGCCACATCAATAAATTTGGAATGCAGTTATATTGTCAGACTCCAAAGCAGCTATTCTATCAATCGTCTCTAAACACACACCTTCATTCAAACAGCAGAAATAACTAAAATGCTCTCTCAATTATTATCACTCAATAAAATAATTGTATTCTAATGGATACCATCCCATTGTGGAATCCTGGGAAACGAGAATGCGGATGCTTTAGCAAAGAAAACTGCTACTTCAGACCTGTTACTAAATCTACATATTACTCTGTGAAGAGATTTATTAAATCTACATACTTAGACTTCAACAAACAAAATTTGATAACTCAATCCCAAGGGAAAAAATGGAACTCTCTGCATCAAAATCCACAGTTGATTCCCGATTTACTACGAAAATCGTCTGTAGCTGCATTTAGATTGGCAACAGGCCATGATTGTTTGGCCAAACACCTGCATAGAATTGGAATATATCAGTCCCCTAACTGCCCATTGTGCAACTCAAACCAATAAATGGATTCGGAACATCTCAAAATCTGTGCTTCAGTGGCTGACCATGATAATATATTTGAAAACTATTGGAGTGCAAGAGGTCAAATGACTTTATTGTCAAACGCCTGGCATTAGAAAACAACAACAACAACAACATTTTATTATATAACATTATATGCACCCAAGCTTAATACAAAATTTCGAAACTTATTTTTCAGACTAAGTGTAAATAGTGAAACAATAATTCTCCAGTTTTTTCAAATGTTGCAATTACACAATGAATTATATCCTCATCACAATGTTGATATTTTCAATATGACATTTTCTACATACCGAATAATTTGTTACCATATTTTTCAGAATATTGTTATTAGTTATTAGTTAATTGCAAGCTATTTTTTTTTCCTTTCTGTTTTTACTATTTTGTTTCTGAATAATTTCGAGGGAAAAATTATTCCAGGGCCGGGTATCGAACCTGGGACTTTGGTTAAACGTACCAATCCAATTTTTCCCTCTATATCCACAGACTTCAAAGTGGGCTGACAACCGTCAAGCAACCAACAATGAGTGCACACTAACTCTGTGTGACTTGAATTGTGGTTTTCTGTTAACGAACAGTGACGTGTATTATGCAAATCTAGCTTTCAGGTATAACTACCTGTGAAGTTGATTTGAATAATTTCGAGGGAAAAATTGTTCTGGGGCAGGGTATCGAACCCGGGACCTTTGGTTAAACGTACGCGCCCCCGGAACAATTTTTCCCTCGAAATTATTCAAATCAACTTTACAGGAAGTTATAAGTGAAAGCTCGATTTCTATTTTGTTTCTGTTTTAATAAGGGTACAGGTATGTTTAATTTTCCTTGTTCATGTTTTATAAATTATGAAAGTTGTAAGTCAGGCTTTGCCTGTTATGTTCATAAACAAATAAAATAAAAATAAAAATAGAATATAAAACAATTTCTCTTCCAAATAGTTTTCGCATTATGCATAGGCAGCTTTGTACGTGACGTTTTTTCTAGAAATTACTTGTGGGGCTGATATTTCAGAGTGCTTAGATTTTTTCAGCTACTCTAATTCCATTATTCCTGTTATCGCCTCATAGTCTTTCCACTGCCTATGCCCGCGAACAGCACCTATAGTCCATAAGAAACGTTAAAAATTGTAATACGATTCACTATCTACGAGACATTTGTCACACGAATAGCACTGACAGACAAACGCAAAAATCAACTTGGGCACTGCTCTAAGAATGGACCGCGCCAGTTCAACGATATCCTTGTGTAAGCGCTTCAGTTTCAGCACAAATACCGAACAACCTTGGTTGTCTCCTTGGACACTAGCCTAATGCCTCGTAGGGCTGTCCAAACTGTGTCAAATTTAAGTAAAGAATATTACACTGACGTTGATTTCAAATTCAATTCAGATGATACAAAATACATTGTTTAAGTTCCTATTATTATAAAATATTCAAAGTATCCTATCCATTCCAATTTCCTACTAGATTATTGAGACCAATTTTGGTTTGCAAACGCTCAATGACAGAAGAATCACTCAATTATATTTTTAGAAAAGTGCAGGGACATCATTTTATTTTTACTAACATTTTTAATATTAACCTGTCTATATCTTTGGATTAAAGGTCTAGAACCGGAAACACCGCTAGCTCCGCCTTCCAAGACTGGAGTTCGATGATACTGGCGTAAAATACAAATCACTTTACTATGTATAGGAGGGAAGAAATGTAGTTCATCCATTTATGTAAACTAGGAAATATCGCAATTTTGAGTTTAATAATTTTCATTATGTGTTTGTTTAATCAAAATACAGTACTTTATTAACACTTAGTGTTTTTACTCACGAATTGAGCTATCCATTCTGACTTACTAATTATGCAGTGTATATTGTACTGTTATAGCACATTAGCATACAATATAGAGAATGAAGTTAAATTGAAAAATAACCATAATATGGATATTTAAACACATTTTTGAAAACGGTGGCCGTTCATTTCGATACAGGCTTCAGTTCTTTTGTGCATATTATCGCACTATAGACTATTGTACCTAATTCCAATTACCAGTTTCGTCCTTTGTACGAGTAACTCATGTGGAAATAATTCTATACCTACTCTATAAACGAGTACCTTACGTACTAAATTTAATTTTCACTTCTGCCCGATCCGAAAAGATAAAATTACTCAGAAATGCTATCTACTGTCCGTTCAAGTGGTTTTGTCGCAGGGTCGTAGAAAGAGGGGGGGGGAAATCACGTGACAGTTAATTACTTAACGAGGCCCTTTCATTTAAGTTATTTTAAACAGTTGTATTTTAACAGTTGTTGTATTACAGACGTCCAATTCCTAACAGAAATTAATGTTCTCAGAAAAGAGCTGGCGAATAAAAGCTGGTGGGGGAAACCGGGATACGACGTAGGCAAATGGACGACAGTAGACTACCTGTGCGAAAATGATTCAATATTGAAAGCCCTTTCGTCACTGGAAAACGCGAACATATTTTTGGAACGTACTGTTTACTATGACCGTAAGGCTACTATGACTGTATATGCGGTCTTGGATATGTGTGAAGGACGGTTGAACTTCATTAGTAGAAGTGGGAGTGAAGTACATTCAAAAACTCAGGTACAATAAAAATTGAAGTAAAAATAAAATGATGTCCCTGTATTAGCAAGTATTATTAATTTCTCTGAAATACTCGTACTGCTTTCAGTTTATGTCCCTCCAATTAGATGTGGAATAAATTTGTTACTTAATATCACAAGATCGGGAAACAAACGGTATTTCTCTTTAACTAATCATTAATTAAAATGTTAAGCAACTTCAATTCACTGAGTGAAATTGATTTATTTTCTGGTACAGTGATTCAGAAACTACAAGGTGGGTCAAAAGTCGCTTTTCTCAAATATATCCTCACATATAATTACATTCAATTTACATTTGACTGCACATTCTTTTACAGATTTTGTTCAAAATGGAGACATGACATCGGAAAAACAGTTGACGCACGAACATGGTTGTCAACCCACCACTTACTACACCAGCTATTCATTTATTCAAGTTATAACATCTGTATATGTGTACAAGTATGAAATCTAAGAACGAATATTAAGGAAAGCGACTTTTGACCCACCTTGTATTAAGTTATATTTTTTCCTTCTTCCTTTTTTGGCGCCATGGCCCTTTTAGTTTAGCCTTAGCCTCCCTTAAAACAGCCGATCATTCCTTCTTCCATACCCTTTAGTGCTCGTACTTCACCTTTTTACTCCCAGGGCTCTCAAATCGGACTCAACATCATACAGCCATCTCTATTTTTCCTGGAATAACTCAATTTTTCCTCGCTTTGGTTCTACAATTTATTATAGATCTATTAAATTGTCTGGTTTTTAGTCAATGTTGCCACATTCGTCATTATGATGTCATTTTCTTTTATTTCTATTATTAATGAGTCCCACATTCCTATTTTATAATTGCCGTTCACGTAAATCATTAGCAATATTTATAAGTTATATTTATGTGAAGAATGTGCTTTGATGGGCATCTAATCTGTAAGTCATAATGAATAATGAATGAATGAATGAATGAACACAGGAACGAACAAGACGGAAATTATTTTTGTAACGTACGTCATATAGAAACTAAATCCTCGTATTGTATTAGCTTGTATTGTAACAGCTTGTTACGAATCTTTCAAATAAGCCTCGGAATGGGACTGATTCTCTGGCACGACCACAGCAAAGGAATAAGGTTTTGAGATTTGGTACTTGGAATGTTACAAGTCTATACAGAACAGGAGGGGTAACATTAGTAGCAAAAGAACTAGCTAGATATAGAATAGACTTTGTGGGAGTACAGGAGGTTAGGTTAGATGGGAACGGCATAACACAAATAGGAAATTATTTGTTGTATTATGAGGAAGGAAACGATAATCACCAATTAGGAACAGGATTCTTTATTCATAAAAGAATAAAATCAGCAGTAAAAAAGGTCAAATTTATCAATGATAGGTTATCGTATTTAGTACTTAAGGGTAGATGGTGCGATATCGTAGTTATTAATGCTCATGCCCCTACAGAAGAGAAAGACGACCATATAAAAGATAGCTTCTATGAGGAATTGGCAAGAGAATGGAGAAAGTTACACAACACAGAACTGCACGCATTGTATTCTTCACCTGACATAATTAGGAACATTAAATCCATACATTTGAGGTAGGCAGGGCATGTAGCACGTATGGGCGAATCCAGAAGTGCATATAGAGTGTTAGTTGGGAGGCTGGAGGGAAAAAGATCTTTAGGGAGGCCGAGACGTAAATGGCAAGATAATATTAAAATGGATTTAAGGGAGGTGGGATATGATGATAGAGAATGAATTAATCTTGCTCAGGATAGGGACCAATGGCGGGCTTATGTGAGGGCGGCAATGAACCTCCGGGTTCCTTAAACGCCAGTAAGTAAGTATTGTATTAGCATTGTTTTTTCAAAACAGTAATACAAATTCATGTGATATTATTACTCTATATCTGAAACTAAAATGTCCACAAAAAAAAGTATTAGTCTACTGTTCCTTACTTTGTAGTAAAATTTGAGATATTAAGGAAGACGACGGTCGTTTGAAAGTATAGGGTCTTCCAATAAGAGTGTTCTACTTTTAACATATAAAAGCTGCCGTGTTTATGAAGCTTTAGCAGTAATATTTTTCCCATGGTTACAGTTCTTGTTGACAATCATGAAACGTTACCCTACTCCACAACGCGCAGAAATCATTAAAATGGATTATTAAGAAAATCATCCGTTCGCCAAGCATTCCGTGCATTACATGAAGTGTACGGTGTGTGTAAAATGCCGGGCTATGATAAGGGATTATTTTTGGTCTCTATTGGAAGGTACGGTCCACATCTGTGGAGTAACGGTCAGCGCGTCTGGCCGCGAAATCAGGTGGCCCGGGTTCGATTCCCGGTCGGGGCAAGTTATCTGGTTGAGGTTTTTTTCTGGGGTTTCCCTCAACCCAATATGAGCAAATGCTGGGTAACTTTCGGTGCTGGACCCCGGACTCATTTCACCAGCATTATCACCTTCATCTCATTCAAACGCTAAATAACCTAAGCTGTTGATAAAGCGTCTTAAAATAACCTACTAAAATTAAAATTAAAAAATGGAAGGTACCGATCTCAGAAACGTCTCGTTTCAGCAAGATGCAGCCACGTGTCATACTGCTCACGAAACATTCGACCTTTTGAGGGAGAAGTTCAAAGACTTCATCATGTCGCGTGGTGGTGATGTTAACTGGCACCCGAGATCATGTGATATAACGCCGCTGGATTACTTCTTATGGAGTTATGTTAAATAATAGATTAAATGCCAACAAGCTGGAAACAGTTAATGACTGAAGAACAATATCACGTGCGTTATTCGTGAAATTGAGCCTGGTTTATGTTTGTCTGTTATTGAAAATTGATAGACTGGTATATGCGCAACCCAACGAAGCATCGGAGGCCATTTAACTGACGTTCTCTTCCATATATAATGGCATTAAGTGTGCTTCAAAATAATATTAATTAAATAAATAAGCCTATTTCTTTTATACAAATTATTTCTTTTTAAAACTGGGACACTCTTATTGGAACATTCTTTATAACACTTAGATCTAAAGTCCGCTTTGACGGGTCATTTGATTGTGCAGCGACTTGCATGCTGACTAAGATTAATGCAGTTCTGTAATATTGTTTTTTATTTTATTTTAGTAGGTTATTTTACGACGCTTTATCAACATCTTAGGTTATTTAGCGTCTGAATGAGGTGAAGGTGATAATGCCGGTAAAATGAGTCCGGGGTCCAGCACCGAAAGTTACCCAGCATTTGCTCATATTGGGTTGAAGAAAACCCCGGAAAAATCCTCAACCAGGTAACTTGCCTCGACCGAGGATCGAACCCGGGCCACTTGGTTTCGCGGCCAGGCGCGCTGACCGTTACTCTACAGCTGTGGACTGTAATATTGTTAAGGAGAATATATTCATAAAGCGATTATTATTATTATTATTATTATTATTGTTATTATTATTATTATTATTATTATTATTATTATTATTATTATTATTATTATTGTAAAAACCATTCTAGAGAAACGTTCTGTACAAAATGTATTATTATTATTATTATTATTATTATTATTATTATTATTATTGTAAAAACCATTCTAGAGAAACGTTCTGTACAAAATGTATTATTATTATTATTTATTATTATTATTATTATTATTATTATTATTGTAAAACCATTTGTATACCAGTATGTATTTTTTCTGTATATGATTTGATCCTGGTTGAGTGGAAGAAAAGGCCTGATGGCCTTAACTCTGCCAGGGAAAATAAAACTATTATTATTTATTATTATTAAACGTTCTTACAAAATGTATTATTATTATTATTATTATTATTATTATTATTATTATTCTTATTATTAAAATTATTATTATTTTTTATTTTTTTTTAATTTTTCTTTAAAATTGAAACTGTCGGAGATATTATCAATGAATGAGATTATGTTGTAGACTGGAGCAATTGTAGAATATGTTTGAATACGGAATATTCTTACGAAGTCTTCTCCTTAGCTGTTTTGTCCACAATAAATCGCTAGAAGCTTACGTGCTCATGTGTATGTAAGAAGTAACAGACGGTTTTCTTCCTCTTATTATGTTGTTCATGGCACTGGTTCTGCAGGCCTTTACTACCCCTGGCATAGATCGATGTTTTGCTTTGCTTAGCTTAGATGATAAAGTGAATAGCTGAGAAGTGGACAGCTGGTGTTCAATTTCCGAAAGTACATTGTGATTTATTTCGTTGTCACAGTCTCAAAAATGTTTCTAGGATCTGTAGAATTTAACATTAGGATGTAAAATAATAGGCTGAGGATAATGTTGGAGAATCGACTTCATTTATTTCAGTTTTCAAGACATCTGTTGGTTGGAAGTAAGTAAGCAGTTTATTGCCAATGAACATTTTAAATCTGTTTAACTACATACTAAAATATACGAGCCACACAGAAAATAATTATAATTATTTTTTTTATTCTTTGGACATTAATAATAAGTAATTATTTTAGATTGATATGTAAGAAAAATTTAATATATTTTAATGTAACTAAGTTGCATACATCTTAAGTCTGGGTAGAGAAAAATTTTATCAGTCAGAGATGTATGCAATGGAGGGGAAAGGAACTGGTCACACTTCCCCGTTATCATTATGAATGATGCCTAATTGGTGTCACTTGCGAGATTCCAACCAGTTTTCGGACTGTCGACTGAACATTTGTATACACATACCCAAACACACAGATTTTTTAAAGTCATATCTGATAAACCGTTAGCCACGTGATAAATTCAATATGAATGAGTCCATTCTTATACACAATGCGAATTTAAAAGTACCATAACAAACCTATGCATAAAAAAATGAAGAAATAATTTAATCAGTAGGCCATGGTTAGAAATTAGCAGACTTTGACAATTTGTTGTTGTTTTCTAATGCCAGGCGTTTGACAATCAAGTCATTTGACCTCTTGCACTCCAATATTTTTCAAAGATATTATCATGGCCAGCCACTGAAGCACAGATACTTTGACAATTTGTAAAACAAGAGAACCCCATTTATGGTTACTGAGTCAAAGCCTGGTGTTTTCTTGTTTTACGAATTGTCAAAGCCTGCTCATTTCTAAACATGACCCGTTGATAAGTTATTGCAACCTACTGTCCGCCCGAGTGGTTATGTAGCAGGGTCATCGAAATGGGGAAAAATCACATCACAACAACTTAACGGTGCCCTTTTTAAGTTATTTTATAATACTGAATAGAAGTCCAATTGCGAACAGCAAATGTTTTCAGGAAATAGTTGAAACAGTCCAGCCACAAGCCTTTACAGAGGGGCCAGCAGAAACGGGTGGGGGAAACCGAGATGCGACATCAGCGCACGGACGGACAGTACACGGAAGTGTTTATTACAATGCATGGCGGAGGATTGAAATATAGTACATTAAAAATAATGTTGTTCAGTTGTGCTTTGACATGGATGCTAACATGCTTTCACAGTACATTATAAAACTGTAGAAATTTGATAAAATCTTACTCCTATACAGATGGATAAATAACGATAATATATTTTATGCTCGACCATGCCGAAATGTAGTAATTATACACCTGGTAGCAGTCCTTTAATGCATGTCATTATAGTACACCTATTCATTAAAGTTCAGATTTTCGATTATTCTCGGATATGCAATCGAAAGACAACTAGCGAAACGTCACGGAGGCTGGAAATCCAATAGGCCCTACTATCGCAGAAGGTTATGTTCTGTTACTATAATAATTACCGATAATTGTAAATAATATTGAAATAAATTCAATTTGTCATCTCGTTTTTCAATTCTAAATCAATTTCCAGGTTATATCAAAATTAGTTCATGTTATTCTTTACATTACATCAAGGTCAATGACATTATTGTTCCTCGGAAAAAATCAATACTTTCGCGTCTGCGCACATCTCACAATATACGAGCTATGCACAAGGTCACTTCCGATCTTCAGTCAGATACAAATAAAATGAATACTTCTGAATAATTCCAAGTTAGAAATATGGTCGAGCATAAAAAGTCGTATGAAACTTGCCTATAATTGTAATTAAGACGCTCGTATGAAAATTATGAAACTCGCTTGCGCTCGTTTCATAAACAAACATACTCGCGTCTTAATTACTATCATTATAGGCTCGTTGCATAATGTACTATTACAAAATATTTTCATGTGCTTATATACTATATACCAGTCAAAGTGAACCTGTTAACTGTCTGTGGCTCAAAAACGGTCATTTAATTTTCTTGGCAATAGCACACTCTGTTTTAATGCATTATTATTATTATTATTATTATTATTATTATTATTATTATTATTGAAGGATTGACTTTTATTCGTAGCACATTTCATTCCGTCCACTAGACACACTTAAATCTTACAGCAAATTATGTTTTTTTACCCTAATTCCATTACTCTAATTCCGGTATAGACGTTACTTACAATCGCAGGCATTTTCTCAGATCCCCGCTCACTTTAAATTTTTAAGGGAAGGAATAGTTGAAATTACTAAATCTTACAGTTTTCATTTTTTTTCTCAAAGATCAAGGACACCAGAATAAAATTATATGACACGTTTCCTTATTAATTAATTAATATATAAATGGTTGAAAAAAATTCCTGCCTTTTATTTCATCTTAATAACGAAACGTGTCACATAATTTTATTCTGGTGTCCTTGGTCTTTGAGAAAAAAAATGAAAACTGTAAGATTTAGTAATTTCACCTATTCCTTCCCTTAATGAAAATCAAAACTCTTCTTTGAAGCAATTTTTTCAGCGTACTTATTTAAATGTCTTCTGATAAGTAAGATTATCTTAGATAATAATTGATTTAAGAGAGTGAGAATCTGAATAGTGTAAAATGTAACTAGTGGTGATGTATGGAATGGAGGGAAAAGAAACTGGCCACCCTACCCCATTATCTCCTTGCTTAGTTGCCTCATAAGTGGTGTCTTGTATCACTTGTGAGGTTCAGACTTGTCTTCTGACAGTTGACTAGACAACAATAATCATACTGTAATTAAAAAGTCTTCATTTCGGCTTCTGTTTAAGAGAACACGATGTTCGTATAATATTCAGTTCAGTTGATACAGCGTCGTGCGAAGCGAGAGCTTGGAGATCGGGACCCGGCTGGACGTGTGCCCACGCCGTCCTAAAAATGGAGCGTCTGCGGGGGAGGGGACGAGGGCTGCGGGGGAGACGCTGACGGCACGACGCCCTTCTCAGTCAGTCCCAGCACATCCTGCTGACCGGTCTAGTCTCTCTATTAACACCAGGTAAGCACTCCAATTTGATTCAGCGTCATTAAACGCTCCAGTGCGACGACAATGTTGGTGTCTGTGCATATATCTCATGATGCCACTACCTGTAGGAAGGACGAAATGTTTATTAAATTCGCAGTGGTTGCGCCCTGTAGTGAGGTTAAAATCGAACGATGCAACGCAGCGGATAACTACGCTTCTCGAAATAGCGGAATATAATGTGATAAAGTGCCGTTGGAATGTGTGGATTAATACGAATCTCGAACAGCAAACCAAGTGCAGGATATACTGTTGAAATGAGCTCTCATGGAAACAACACAGTTTGCGTTAAGTTAAACCATGAAATGCCGGTTCACTGACAGTATTCGAAAGGTATCTCCTGAACAGTTCTGAAATAGTAAGACTTTTACGTAGTAAAACTCGTAGGCTTTCATTTTTAATTAACTTTAGCGGAACAGAATAATTTAATTCGCTGACAGTGTGAAGTTAGGAATCTAGATGACGTACAATTTCACATTTTCTTCTCATAAAAACATACACACAGAAGTGCATAATGTTGATCTAGGATCGTATAAATTTCCTTATATCCGCGTGTTATGTAAAGGTAATAGAATTCGGAATACATTACTAATGATCACTTTTAAAATCGGTTACGAAATAGATATTTTCTTCTCTTTATCCTATTTAAAACTTGATATTTTGTTCAGGTGCACCCTTAAGAAATCTTCTACATCAAGGAACCCTAACTGAGATTTAATATCAAGCGGTTTCTGTTATAATTTTGAATCACTTACGTACAAGAAATTAAAAAAAAAATTCCCTGAATTTTTATATATTTTAAAAGCTACCGTTTTCACATTCACATAATTAAACCTATATCTTCTTAAGAAATCTTACTTACGTTGTTATTATATTATATGGATTATTTATTTGATTATATTCAAAGAATCACATTCATTCTTCCTTTCGAAAAAATATAATACAATTAAAAGCTAAATTGTCAATTTTGAGTTATTCGCATTTTTTTAATTCTATTTAAAAAATGCACAACTAAACAAATTTATCAAAAAAGCATAATGAAAATAAAAAATACACATTACATTATAATATAATATAATTAAAGATGAATACTAATGACTCAAATCGAAAGATTGTATACGGCCTGTAATGGGTTATCTGCAATCGCACTTCATATAAATCTTTTCAGTCTTCTTTATTTTTATGATTTTAGTCAGTCAACAAATGTATCATTTCAAGTCACGTGACTTTTTCCTTTTCACATCTAAACAATAGTTACATTCATTGGATATAGGACTATTATACTTTCCAATAACATGTCAGTTTCTTATTCAGCCTCCTATGTTAATAAAATGAAGTTAATATCTAGTAACATAGTAAATTAATATTAATTCATTTCTGAAGTTTGAATAGAAGTTTCTAGTAAAGAACTTTGTGTTTATTGCGATAAATTCATATAAATGTATCGTGGGAGTGAAATGTTTGTCAACATTTGTATGTTGACAAAAACAACGCTATAACGATATTTCTAGAACGAGCAGGAACAATCATTACGCCTACTGCAATTTTCCTCAAATTAATATAGCTTGCAACTGTCTTTCTTTCTGTCACATACGAAAATTCCTTGCAGAACAGAGTATATAGCTTCGTGTTTGTAAGTTTACATTCTTGAATGCTTTTATTTAAATTGTAGCTTTAGGAATAAAATTTAAATTGTTTATTTCGACGAAAAAAGTCACAAATTTAGGAAGTAACAACAAGAAAAATAATTAGATTCGAAATGTAGTTACGATATAAGCCTATATTGTGAACTGTATTTTTTGAGAGCTGTTGTTGACCCTATATTTTATTTTTCAATTGGGGCCTCAGGTAACGATGTTATTGGCGTCGAATACGATAAGCTAAATAAAATCACATAAGGAGATTCCTGGTGTTCTTTAATTAGCGTAATTGGAAACAACATAATATAATAATTTTAGGTAAAGTTTTGGTAAAATAAGAAATATATTTTTCAGATGATAAATCGAAATGGATTTAGTGTCTGATGGCCAGCATTAAAATATATTGTGAGATCTCCAGATTCTCTGACAAGCATCCATGGCTATATTTAAAACCATAACCAAGATTCGGAATTAATGAACCTAAATTTTTATGTTATTTATTATTTCTATTTATGTTATTATCATCTCTCTGCGTGTCAAATTTTAATTAATATATTACTTGTTTATGATACTCGGGAAGAAATTAAACGCAGAATAAATATGGGAAATGCCTGTTATTATTCGGTTGAGAAACTTTTATCATCCAGTCTGCTGTCAAAAAATCTGAAAGTTAGAATTTATAAAACCGTTATAATACCGGTTGTTCTATATGATTGTGAAACTTGGACTCTCACTTTGAGAGAGGAACAGAGATTAAGGGTGTTTGAGAATAAGGTGCTTAGGAAAATATTTGGGGCTAAGAGGGATGAAGTTACAGGAGAATGGAGAAAGTTACACAACACAGAACTGCACATTGTATTCTTCACCTGACATAATTAGGAACATTAAATCCAGACGTTTGAGATGGGCAGGGCATGTCAGGTATGGGCGAATCCAGAAATGCATATTTATTTTTGGAAGGCCAGAGGGAAAAAGATTTATCATTGTTCCGATTCTAGATGGGCAATGATATAAAATGGATTTTGAGAAATGATGATAGAGAATGGATTAATCTTGCTTAGGATAGGGACCAATGGCGGGCTTATGTGAGGGCGGCAATGAACCTCTGGGTTCCTTAAAAGCCAGTAAGTAAATAAGTAAGTATTACTTGTTTATTTTATCTAGGCTATCGCTTTTTTTTTTTGGTTATTTTTCAGTTTTATATATAAAAACAACGTAAATTGTTGAAATGATTAATCATCGGTACGATTTAAAATTGTAGTGATTGATTTATTTGAAAAAGTTGAGAGTGGCTGCTTGAATCGGAATTTGTGGTAATGTTATAGGAAAACCCGAAACCTTACACTCAAGACTAACTCGGGAGTTGAACTGGGTCTTTCCAAATGCAAAGATAGCGATGAGGCTGAACTAATCGTGAGGAACGTGTTTGGCCACACAAACAGGAATGCCCGCATTGTGTCTAGAAGCGAGAACCCTGCCAACAAATTCGGGGCAGCCGGCCGGTACGGTGTCTGGTTTCCTCTCGCTAGCGAGTTATTTCTAGCCCCGTACCTCTGCTACGAAAATAGCAACGTGCGGCCCACAAGGGGTGCACAATACAACCCGAATTTAATATCACAACTTATATTATTCTACGCATAAATTTGTACTGCCTGCATTATGGGCTAGATATAAATTTTCAGCAGTTCTGTCCAGAAAAATTCTGGGGTTATACGATGCAATATGACGTGGCTACAGTATTACGTGCCGGTAATATTTAATAACTATAGCAGTATTCCAGTTCCACTGTCTCTATTCCTCTCAGTGATAACATGTGGGTATTAAATGACTACGATTTTTCATGATTTTATATATCTGAAAATATCGTAGCCTATTGTAGGGGAGACTGTTGTACCTTTAAACACTTTTCACATTTTATTTTTTTTTTTAATTTTGGAAAATGAAATTTTTTAAATGAAAAAATGCTTGAAATAATTATTGAAGATTCCTTTACAACTTTCTGTATGTATTTTCCTGTTTTACAGATCTATTAAGGATGGAAAAAATAAAATGAAGGGATATGTAATGTGTTCAAAGGTACAACAGGATCATGTACCTTGGAACATACCCTCTTGTAAGTTGGAACACATGGAATATAGGTGGGAATATAGCTGTAAAAATTGACAATTATATTTAAAATGTATTTTCAATCATAAACCAGAGCAGGCTTCCCTGATTTAGATTTTATTTCCTGGAGAAGCAATAACTGCTTCAACAGCTTTCTTCAAGGCATCCGAATCAATTGGGGACCTCTTTAATTCCAGACTTACATCGTGACATGACCTTAAAATAAAAAAGAAAAACAAAAACCGATAGTATCGTGTAATTTGGAACATGTTCCATGGTCAAGATGTTTTGTGTTCAAAGGTACAAGAGGGTGCACGTTTAAACATATATGGCTCAAAAAGAGTGTCAAATAAATCATGGAAATTAAAATTTCTTATTACTCACTAGATGATAGGGAACACACCTTACTTGAAAGATATTAACAAATGCAATCTGGTTTTGTGTTAGAAAACATACATGAATGAACGAAATGTTAACTTTTGGTACTAAAAAAACTTATTTTGTCCACGGAACTCACACTTTGCAATAAATCAAACTGAAACTATGAAGAGAGCTACTTAAGCGGCTTTCTCTACAATCTTTCAGTTTGAGTCCTTTAGCAGCAAACATTGACAAAAAATGTTCAAAGGTACACTATGCTAAAGGTACAACAGTCTCCCCTACCATAAAAAAGGTGACTGACATTGTAGCATTTATGCGTTTAAATATTCGCATATCCTTAAATGAACCAAAAAATAATAATTGTTTCACTATTATTTGAAGCCGAAATTATATATAATATAAAATACAGACTAACTAATCCAACGGTCAGCGCGTCTGGCCGCGAAACCAGGTGGCCCAGGTTCGATTCCCGGTCGGGGCAAGTTACCTGGTTGAGGTTTTTTCCGGGGTTTTCCTTCAACCCAAGATGAGTAAATGCTGGGCATCTTTCGGTGCTGGACCCCGGACTCATTTCACCGGCATTATCACCTTCATCTTATTCAGGCGCTAAATAACCTAAGCTGTTGATAAAGCGTCGTAAAATAATATACTAAAATAAAAAATAAGACTAATCCAAATGAATTTACTGATCGGAAATTTTAAAAAGTCTGTTTTGAAGATAGTGTTCACTATAAATCAGTATACTGTTAGTACATTACAAACATAATTTTAAAATATCTGAAAAATTTATCATCACACCAACCTATGTAAATAATTTTTTATTAACAATTATTTTTGTTAATTGAGGAGCCCAATCTAGGCTGCCCTCAATTCAGTGTCATATATTGTATTTATATTTTTTAGAAATGATCTGTATAGCGCTAAATGCGCTGATCGATCAATAAATTGTAAAAAAAAATTAAAATATCTTATGATGGTGGTAAACATGTGTGTTTTGAGACAAACAGTCTCCAAATTATCACAAGATAATACAGATCATTTTGAAGTAAATTAAAATTTATTCCGAGCGTCTTATTAAATGAAATTTCAATGTAATATACAGGAGATAGGCCAACTATTTCTTTTTGGATCGTTACAAGTTTAATATGAACAAAATATGCATTTTGAGCAGCTTATCTCTACTAAAACCTTATTCAAAATTACCAAGATATAAAATAAAAATATAGCTGTTCATTTCTCCAATTAAAATTTAAAATGAGTTGTACACCATTCGTGAGATTAACTTTAATAATAATATTAATGACAATAACAACAACATTATTCTAGGGAAGAATTTTTAAAGGAGCAGAGTAGTATCAGGTTACAGGGAGAGACGGAAATTCCTGACTTGATCGTATTAAAGAATGTCATTTAATTCATTTCAAACTAATTTTCTAGCAGCGAAATCAATTTTATTACAAAATTTTATTACATTTATATTTATATGTGGAATTTTAAAGTAATTGAAGTTTAGCTGAATTGGGATTTTTTATAATTCGTTTGGATAGGTTCGTCTGTATTTTACGTCACATGTGATATCTCAGACCTCAGACCACCACTCCTGTCTCAGATTTTTTCTTGGCACGGAGAACATAAACACACTGAGAGCGTGAAAAAGCACGTAATGTATCATCCAAGTACTTCAGCTGTCAGCAGGTGAAGAACAAGTGTACACATGTTAAGTAACATTGTATGTACAACAACCACGGAAGAAGAATTTGTTCTTAGGACTTAGAATCATCTTTTCCATATACGAATTCCATACAACAAGACACAGGATAACTGAATACTTCATATAAATGATACCTTCACCGTAATGTATGGCTACCACGCCTCTTCTGGACCCAAATATAACCTGATTTAAACTCGGCCAAGGATGATACATTTTAAGAGGCGCGCAAAATTCTTATCGTGACTTCTTTCGGGAAGGAAAATATCTCTACAATAAATGTATGGCACGTAAAAAGACAGTTCTTGCGTCATATCAGAAAGATTTGTGACAGGCGAAACAGAAAACAAAGTGGAGAAGGTGGAACGCTATAGAGCTTCAAAATAATATCGTAGCATTGAAGTACTCTTTAATATACAGGGTGCGTCAGAAAGAACGGATGGATTTCACATGGCAAGAAAATTGTAAAGATTCATCAAATCAAAAATTTATTGTTATCAACATATTCACCAATATATGCAGTTTATTTATGTAAAACAACATTATCCATATTATGTCCTTGGCTTTCAATACAGGCATCGAGGCGTTTTCTGATGTTCGCCATCACTTTCACAGTCATAGCTGGTGCAATTGCCACGATTTCTTCACGAATCGCTGTCTTCAGTTCGTCCAGTGTATGTGAACGATGTTTACAAACTTACGCCTTAAATGGTCCCAAAAAAGAAGTCACAGGGCGCGAGATAACGTAGCCTCGGACAAAGTGCAATAGAATTTCGTCCAGGTGATTTCTTCTTTAATGTTGAACCTTGATGAAATGAAGCCACCCACCGCAAAATTGTATTAAAGTTTAGCGTGACATCCGATGTCGAAATGAGTCCTGAGTGGCGATCACAGACTCTTCATTTTTCAAAAATGTCTCTACGATGAAAGCACGTTTACACAGACCAACACCATATTCTCAACTGAAACTGCATTCTATTTCGTGGTCCCCCTCACTGTTCTTCGTTGCGTATCGATAGTTTGAAATCCATCCGTTCTTTCTGACGCATCCTTTATAATATAGACTCCAACTATACAAAATGAAAGGGGTATAATTGCATTAATTTTAAGAATAGAATCTTTAGCTTGTAAGTAACCGAAAAGTTAAATATCATTTTGGTATTAGAATAACGGTTTAGCCGGCAAAAATAATTTGTGTCTCAAGTTTGAATCCCATTTATGGTAAAACTATTGGGTATTGAGACGCATGAGTGGTAAGATATCAACGTGAATAACAAGCTGAAAAAAATATTCCTTTATAATTTCTCCGAAAAACGCTTCGTTTGTGTAATAACATACAGAATTAACTGATTAAATTTTTGTCACAATGTAAATGCGTTTTTAATCAGTTAATGTTGTACGTTATTATACAAATGAAGCGTTTTTCGAAAAAAGTGACAAAGGAATATGTTTTTCGACTTGTTCTTCGCGTTGACATCTTAACCACTCATGCGTGTCAATACTCAATAGTTTTAGCATAAATGGGATTCAAATTTCAGACACTATTTTTTTCGGCTAAAAATACCGAAGTGACATTTGACTTTTTGGTTTGTTATAACCTAAAGATTGTGTTCTTAAAATTAATGTAGTTATACCACAGTCTACTATATACAGTCACGAAGCTTGAGTTTTGAGGGTGCTAGAAACAATAGACTGTGACGGTACTATTTTGCATTGCCTGTAATGAGGCGATATTAGCGATCCTCGTGGTGAGCAACTATCTAATGTTTGCATATTTACTACGTATTGAGCTTCGCGACTGTATATACTAGACTGTGGTTATACCCCTTTCACGCTATATACAGGGTGTTTCAGAAATACTTTGATAAACATTGGGGACATGTTCCTCACACCAAAACAAGAAAAAAAAAGTTCGTATAAACGTATGTCCGAAAATCCTTAGTTTTTTAGTTATTAATGAAAGAACATAATGAAACATATTCTGTTAGATATTGTCAGCTTGGTAGCAAGTGTAACGTTAATCAATTCAGAAACTCATTGAACGTAAATTTTCATTGTTATGAGTTTCTGAATTGATTAAAAGTTGCAAAACTTGTTACCAAGTATGACAATAACTAACAGATGTTTCATTATGTTCTTTCATTAATAACTAAAAAAAAAACTAAAGATTTTCGGACATATGTTTATATGAACTTTTTTCTTGTTTTGGTGTGAGGAACATGCCCCCAAGGTTTGTCAAAATATTTCTGAAACACCCTGTATATTGAAAGGTGTTCAATGACGATAACTTCACAAAGTAAATCCATAATGCAAAAGGATCAGAATTTTCCTTTGCTATTTTGCGTAATTTATTTTTACTTAGTAGAAATAAAATCGTTTGTCTCTAGCAGTAAAAACAGTAGCATTTTCCAACCTTCTCCGCACCAGTGAGGGCGATTATGCAATCAATGTCAACTTTAGACCTTTCGACTACCCTCATGTCCCGCGGTAGTCAGGCGTTAGGTTGAAACACTCGTCTGGTAACAGCGTTGCCAAATATCCATTACTTAAAGTGATTTATTAATAATTAAATTATTAAATACTCTTCAACTGTAATGTGATAGAAACTTTATGCAATTTTAACTCAAATTCAAATTCAAATTCAAATTTATTCACAATTTACATTTGAAATGATACATATGAATATATACTCGAAATGAGCATAGATCGTGCTTGGGTACAGTCCAGTAGACTACATAAATTTTAAAGAGATCGATAATAAAGTTGATGTTAGAAATAACAGTAACAATAATAATAATAATAATAATAATAATAATAATAATAATAATAATAATAATAATAATAGAATATCTGTGACAGAGATGATACAAAGATAATAATACAAATTAATTCATTAATAATAATATTAATAATAATAATAATAATAATAATAAAACAAAAATATTACCAATAATAAAATAAATACTAAGACGGATAAAATAAAATATAAAACCACTAGCGAGAGTTAACACAACTTAAATAAGCATATAATTAACCAGAAAAAAATGAACTCGAAAATCAACAGAAAAGTTCGATGTATCGCAGACGACAGCAACCGCCGTATTGACGTTGTGTTATGCATTATTGGTAGTAGGGGGGGGCCGAAGGTCTACGTAACTGCCGTTCTCTTCGAATCTTCTCATACAATCATGGGAAGTTAATGCTGAAAAACAAAATGTCTACGAGTCAAACTGTTCATTATTACCAGGATAAATACAAATAATACTGAAATATATTAATCAAATTTCCGTTATAGATCTCCCCTTATGTAAAGACTTTATAAAATGTGTATTCCTAAATGTGTTTAAAAATAATAGGATCAAAATGTATCATGTAAAATAATTATTTTTGGGAGATCCAAACGCAAAGGAATAAAATGGTAAACAGTAGCCTATCCAAATACTTGTTAATATTAGTCCCTTGCATTTGATAACTCAATTGTCCACAATCATTCAGACAATTTAATTTCAATGTTTCAGGTCCCATATCCTAGGACTCACACACCACCATGGCGGACGATGAGGTGAGGTAAGTATCTGAAACAGGTGCCAATTCTACACCGATGGAACCATGTCTTATAAACCAGAAGTTTGCAATATAATTTACATCATCTTTAAATTATCTTGACAATCAGCTATTATAAAACGTGAAAACATATGAAAATAAGGAAAAGAACCCTTGATGCTTGGGACTTGAACGCAAAGACAAATTAAATTAATCTGCAATACCAACATTAGTAGTTAAGAAATAGTTTTCTTGTGAATGAAACAATTGAATATCATACACTTGTATCATATCAGCCGAAGTCTTTCCCACGATACTGATTACTTTTTCTCTTTCCTTCCCTTCCCTCAACCCAGTGCCACAAACTTAACCTGCCTAATGACAGAGATCTGTCAACATCCTGTGATACTACTAAGAAATGTGGTGTAGTAGTATAGTGCGATGGTTTGATATAAACTTACACTAAATATACTCAGAGAATCTAACACGGTATCAGAATAACGATCAAATATACCATTCCTCACAACTATTTAATTTGCTTAAGTGATTAATAGTGAAAGATGTGCTCTTGAATAGCATAAATTTTATCATATAATTTTAATTGGTTGAGAATTTTATTTTCCAAATGAAATACCGTACACTTTATTTTGCTCTCTGTAGTACAATAATTAAAAATTTTAGGACTACTTTAAGGCCAAAGTAAAAGAGAAGCTCCTATCTAATAATAAGGTGTAAACGAATCTTGATTTTATTGAAATAGAACGAAAATATAAATTAATAGCAATAATTTTCGTTGTTACCAAAATTAGAAGGCACACGTAAATGAAGTTTTTAGCTAGTTCGATGGCTAAAATGAACTTACAAACGAAAATATAATAATATTAGATATTTTCGTTTATATATTATATGAAGCTGATTGTATGACAACGGATACAAATTTCCTAGAACAACAAAACGATTATAATTTTCTTTATAATTTAGGTTTTAGTATTAAAAGATACCTACCGTCGCGCGGGGTGACTTTGTGCCAGGAGGGTGACTTTGTGCCACTCGCAAATTTCATAAAAAAAAAAACGTAAGGAAGTAGTCTTTAAAACCGTCACAAGGTTTTAAAGACTACTAATCGTAAGGAAGTAGACTTTAAAACCTTGTCACGGTCTTAAAGAATACTTCCATATGATTTTCGCGAAAGGCACAAAGTCACCCCTCGCGACGGTACGTATTTTTTATTCGAAAACACGAATCAATAAAATCAAAAAAGTCAAATTCTCAATTACATAGAATCTACACTCTAACATAATAAGAAACATTATTCATTCATTTTATTCCATATATCTTACATGAGCAATGAAGCTTTAAGATGTGGAACAAGTCAAAATTTTACAATATTACAATTACAATTTTTTTTTAATTTTTACATTTTTACAATTTAGTAATTTTTACAATTTTGTGCAATTTTTTACAATATTTTGGCGAGACGTTTGAAATGGGAGAATATGTAGCACGTATGTGTGAATCTATAAAGCATATAGAGTGCTAGTTGGAAGGCCTGAGGGGAAAAGACATTTGGGGAGATCAAGGCGTAGATGGAAGGATAATATTAAAAGGATTTGAGGGAGATGGGATGTGATGGTAGAGACTGGATTAATCATGCTCAGGAAAGGACCGATGGCAGGCTTTTGTGAGGGCGGCAATGAACCTCCGGGTTTCTTAAAAGCAATTTGTAAGTAAGTAAGCTGCCGAACATTATATTATGCGAATGTTAGACACCACATTTTCCTGCCTTGTCCCTATCATCCTCTACAGCAGGACCGCACAACTGGACGGCGGACACCTGACGTCACTGGATCGTAGTGGTAATTCCTGTAGTGCAAATAACATAATAAAGCGAGATGGAACCGTGAGCTCTTAAAAACTACTAAACCTTTTTGTGTAGGCCTATTATAATTCCGTAAATGTTACATTATAAACTGAGATATAAATCTGGAAGAAATATATTTTACTCTTGGTGTTTATTTTTTAAGTTACTCTTCCTCTAATTTCGAGGTTTCGATCTTTAGTGATCAGAATGCTGATTTAATATAGATTACTTCGAAAAATATTCGATTGAAATTTGTTTTCAAATTTTCTTGAAGAAATGTAAAATGTGGTTTGTATACAGATCAGAGAATGTCTTTAAGTTTCTTAAGGGGAGTGGGTAATGATGCCTGTGCGATTGAAACATTTCAATACAAAAGTTTAGTTCAATATTTCTAGGCTTTAATGCTCAGAGTGGAATAAAAATTTCCATGCTTATACAATCAATCATTCTGAATTCAGTGGTATAAAAGACAACTAATTAGTTTCGTATATCCAAGTGCAAAATAAAGGTCCTAACTGATAACCTGTTTTCTCACTTTGCTAAGTGTACCTCATTCTTCAGGTGCACATTACCTCCTACAATCTTCACTCGTATACTTTGCATTTTGTTAAGTTATCAAGTAATGTATATTGTAAATTCTAAAGCAAAATTTAGTTAAATACTTCACCCCTAGTGAAACAGAAAAAAATATTGAACTTCGTTTCAAATTCTTTGCAATTTTTTTCAAAGCCTATATATTTTTTCTCGTGTTATGTGTGTGAAATTCTTAAACCCGTAGGTGTACTGTATAGAACACAGCCTACAGAAAACACTGTAAAAATTTCATGTAAATTGATTCAGTAGTTTCAGAGAAAAATGCACTTGTTTGAAAAATGTTAACTTACAGAAAACTGCATTTAAAAAAAAAGAAGGAAGTATGAATTAGCTGCACCGCCGAATTTAAAGGGGTCATTTAAAGGGCATATGTGCAGAAATACCCCCACATATTTATATTGTTTTAAAGAGGAAGTTTTGTACTTTTTTAAAACAGAAAATAAAAAATCGGATTTTGTCCCCTAATCACTACCTGGGTCCCTTAAGTGACTAACGTATTTCCTTATTTTATTATTTCATTTTTGTAAGTGTATGGAATAATACACGTTTGACGTTCCTCGATGTTAATGTACAACCAAAATTATTTCCTTCTCATTTCTAAATCTGTTTAAAACCTTATTTAGAACAAAAAATTGAAAAGAAATCTAGACTACCTTCGGATGCATTTTTATTTCAGTCCTTTATAGCCTTCGAACAATTTTTAGGCCTACGGTTTATTTGAATAACCAAACGGTTAGCGGATCCGGGTTCAAATCCTGGTTGGGACAAATTACCTAGTTCAGGTTTTCCGTGGTTTTCCACGATCATTAAGAGAAAATGCTGGTTAACTTTCGGCGGTGGACCCTACACTCATTTCGCTGACATCCCCTTCATCTTAAGATAAGCGTTCACTACTTTGTATCGCACTCCTCGTACGAATTGCACGCAACGGATATTTTAAGTGCAGTGCGTTCACTGTAACGGCTCCACCTCATCGCCTCATCGGATTCCCCTATCAGCTGTTTAAAACATGACGTCGTACGATATTGACATTACTGAAAGCAGAGGAGTTGAGGTTAGGTCTATTAATTACGTCTGTTAGCGAATAAGAATTTGTAATTGCTTCATGCGTCTTAATTTAAGAGGAAGAAACGAAAGAAATATTGGTTACATAATATATTTTGCAAGAAACGACTTGATTACTGTAATGGGAACGCCTCAAATTATATAATTCTTCGCAGTTTTCTAGATGCGAAATAAGTTTTCCGTCTGTCATTTCGGCGCGACACTGAACATGGCACAACATAATAGTAACAGTTGACCAATTAAAATTTATTTATTAAAGAAGGCCATGATCGGACGCATCGGAAAAGTTGCCCATCCGAGGAACGTGGACGGATTTGCCGAGAGGCGATGCGTCCGATACGTTGTAGTGAATGCGGTTACATAACAATTACAGCAAAGATAGTCTTTTTCCGATCCGTGCGATTCGTCCGATGAATGCGATACGATGTAGTGAACGCTTACCTTTACTCAAACGCTAGATAAACATAACGGTAGACAAAACATCGTAAAATAAATAAGTTTAAAAAATAAACAATCGAACCGAAATTCAGATAAGTATTATTTCTTTCACAATATGTAGTTTACAAAGAATTACAAATTATAGGCTGTAATCTAATTTTAAATTTTAATTTTTGTTGTCCTATAAAACAATATATAATGCGTTTTCCAAATACGACTATAAAAATTTCAAATTCAAATTTAAATTTATTCACAATTTACATTTTTGAAATGATACATATGAATATATACCCGAAATGAGCATATGCTCGTGCTCGGGTACAGTCCAGTAGTCTACATAATGAAGTTGATGTTAGAAATAATAGTAACAATAATAATAATAATAATAATAATAATAATAATAATAATAATAATAATAGAATATCAGTGACGGAGATGATACAAAGATAGTAACACAAATTAATTCATTAATAATAATTTGATTTAATTAAATGCTTTGTATAATTCCTCTCGCCGTGTACTAAAAAATTACCTAACGTGTAACAAGAAGTCGTCGAAAAGTAGGGTAATATGAGGGTAATAAAGTGCTGAGAAGTCCAGTGAGAAGAGGAAAGAAGAGATGAAACCGTAAGACCATGTGACCACTAACCGTTCCATGTTCCTTTGCTCTATGTCGCTTTCCTTTGTTGAGCGCTAATCTTGTTTTTTAGCTTACGTTACTATAGAATGGCCGAGCCGATATATCGGTAATATTATCGCCAGAGAAAAGATCTGTAAGTACCAAAAATTATCGGCCTTGTATAATAACGTAGGCAATGCTATTTATTTTGTGTGTTGAACAGGTTGCAGATCAGAGCATTTTTGTCACGCTGGAATTGTTTTGTCACATTTCATTTATATTGATGCTGGCTTTGTGATTCTTGGGCGAATATTAAACATTATTTTTTCTTCGTCATTTTGTGTTGCCAAGTTACATTGTAATATTGCAACATAACGTTGAGCTATTCTTGTAAGTTGCTATGTGATTTAAATATTTTGTTAATTTTTATCGTACCATGAGCTTTTCAAATTATATTTTGCATTATAATTTTTTGCAATAACATGTACAGATTTCAATATTTTTATTTTTGCAGCTGTTTTTATACGCAATTTTTCTCTTGATTTTAAGCTTATCTCGCATGTAGCAGTTGTAAATTATTTGTAAATATAAATTCACAAAAGCATCATCATAACTAAGGTAATTATTTGAAATATTCTTTTGTATCTCACAGCTTGAAGTTTAATAGTACATTATGCAATGAGCCTATAACGGTAGTAATTAAGACGCGAGTATGTTTATGATTTTCATACGAGCGTCTTAATTACCATTATAGTCAAGTTTCATACGAATTTTTTATGCTCGACCATATTGATTTTTTCCGGCAATTGGTGAAATGAATTTGCGGGAATGTGCTTTGTGAAGGGCTGGAAGATGACGGTGAATTGATGTTAATTTGTGTGTTGTTTTTTTCGACTGAGTTTAATATTGTCTAATCTCGCGCTAGTTGTCTTTCGATTGCATATCGATACTTGCGCTTTCATATTGCTAATATGGTGTTTTCTGATAGGTGGAACACCTGAATTATAATGAATAGGTGTACTTTAATGAGGTCTATTAAAGGACTGCTACCAGGTGTATAATTACTACATTTCGGCATGGTCGAGCATAAAATATTAAAAGAAATTGAAAATTTAAGTAATATATTTTCAATGAAATTGTAAAACTTTAATACACAAAATTTGAACGTTTTAAAACTATGTCGTTACAATTCTCAAATTAAATAATACTACTTGTGTTACATTGGTTTTATTTTTTAATTCCATAATACTGTATTATATGAATTCATAAAACTGTTACGTAGTAGCTATCATACTAAATTGTACACAAACATAGTGCAGTTTCATTTTAAAATTTGCAGAATTCATGAATAAGCTGAACTTCTAGAATTCTTATTGGAATTAGTGACTAATCAATTTTTCTTTCTGTTTCTTTTACAGAGAATACGCATCGAGGAGGCACGTAATGTACAGCATGAGTTGGAAGAAATTAACCAATCGGCGCCTGAAGACAATTTATGCCCTATAATTATAAATATATTCCTTTAATAGTCCACAGTTTGCCACTATATCACATATCTGCAAACCATATTTAACAAATGTGAACATTTGAAAACATTTGAGCTGCAATTTTCAAACCAAGAGTAAAGCAACCCTAGCATTCACGCAATGTATGCTGACATTCCAAACTCGGTTTCCAATTTGGAAGAACATGAATGTAGTTGGCAAAGTCGGATATAACGGGAATCTTTCTTCGAAATATTCTTAAATACTATTCCATCAATACTTTTTCATTATTTTGTTTATTAGTACAGAAAAATTCCACCCTTCGAAACGTTGTGTCTTAATAGATCAGTCATACAGAATAGCTGTACGTAACGATCCCAACAGCAGGTTTTTTTCCTTTCTCTCCTTCCTTCCACCTGAAGACGAAGGGAGCACCACCCTTCGAAACGTTGTGTCTTAATAAAACCCCTCACCTAAACATTAATGATCCACCATTGCTTTCCAACCCCTCATTTAGATCAACACTTTTCTCTTGTACCGGTGTTTGACCAAAGCATATTAGCCTATATTGAAATTCTTGTCACAATATACAGAATTAACGGTAAGTAATATCATTAATTTCAGGAGGTTATTCTTTGAGAGATTTCAAACTAAAAAGTTAAATACAATTTTGATCGTTTTTGTTACCTTTTCGAGATAAAAATTGTTTTATATGAAACATTTTATATTGTGTTTTGGGAAAGCCGTAGACTTAATTCTGAATATGCTCAGACAATTTAAGAAAGCAGTGTATTATGATAATAAACGATTGAAAGAATTTTAGTTTTGTCCTTTAAATATGCAGAACTTTGATCCGAACAAATGTAAGTTTTAATTCTGCAAAGAAATTTTACAATGCTACATTTATTCAGATCAAATTTATGCACATTTAATGGACAAACCAAAATTTTTTCAGTCGTTTATTAGCATAATACACTGCTTTCTTAAATTGACTGAGAATGTTGGGAATTCAAACAATGGCTTTCCCAAAATATGTTGTTGTTTTCTAATGCCAGGCGTTTGACAATGAAGTCATTTGACCTCTTGCACTCCAATATTTTTCAAAGATATTATCATGGTCAGCCACTGAAGCACAGATTTTGAGGTGTTCCGAATCCATTTCTTGGTTTGAGTTGCACAATGGGCAGTTAGGGGACTGATATATTCCAATTCTATGCAGGTGTTTGGCCAAACAATCGTGGCCTATTGCCAATCTAAATGCAGCTACAGACGATTTTCGTGGAGTGTAAATGGCAAGTTGTAGCCGATTTAAGTGAACACCATATTTTAACGTTTTAATGGCTACTTCATTCACACACAACCCCCAGAATGTCTGGAGGACCACACCTGCTGTTGGTCGACGGGTCCATTGGACCTAGCTGGGAGATCTAGTTGATCACCAGCTTTCCCTCCTTAAGCCACTGGAGGACGATTTTAGTGCCATAGCAGGTCAGCACTAGGAACAGAAAAGTAGAAAGAGGAGGAAGGAAAGGGAAGTGAACCCCCAGGCCTCGAATGCTCTAATGCCGTCGGGGTCGAAGAAAGTAAGAGTTCAGTCAGAGGACTGGATAGGAAAGGATAAAGAGGGAATTAGGCATTGAATAGAGGAAAATTATACCAAATTCAGTCATTAACTCATCAAGCTGACCAGTGCTAATTGATGAGTAGCCCCTCCCATTAGTTCAGCTTGTAAAATTATGCTTACTAACAGCTGCACCATGGGAAGGTAGGGATGGGACAATGGGTATTTGTTCAGGTTGGTTCCTTAAAGCCTTCAATGGGAAGGATTAATGGCTCTCCCCCCTGTATCCGACAGAGACCCTTTTGCAGCCAAAATATGTTATGAAATGTTTCATATAAAACAATTTTTATCTCGTAAAGGAAGGCAAAATTGTATTTGACTTTTTGTTTGAAATATCTCAAAGAATAACCACCCGAAATTAATGGCATTACTTACGGTTCACCCTATATAGGGGAGAGTCGGGTAGTATCGGACATCGGGTAGTATCGGACATCGGGTAGTATCGGACAGTGCGTTTCTTTCATCTACCACCATATGGTAGTACCTGAATGACATGGTTACGTTTCTCTATGCGACATCACAGAAACGTAACCATGTCAATCAGGTACTATCATCGTGTCGTAGATGAAAGAAACTCACTGTCCGATATTACCCTATGTCCGATACTACCCCATTCTCCCCTACTAATTACCTAAGTAGAACCTAGCAAATTCGATGATGGTAAATTTATCAGAACTCCACTGCATTTCAAAGATACCACTCGTAGTTGAAGAACCACGTAAGTAGACTACGACTTCCGGTGAGGAAATAAATATTTAATGGCTTCATGAGAAGTTGTGTTCCTTATTTAGCTTCTGATGATTATTACATGATGGCCTTAAGGGCTCCAGTTCTTGGTTGGTATCATGGTAATAATGCCAAAGTTACTAATAGTAAAACATTTAATAAATTTATAAATTACCTCCCATTTGTGATAAACAGTGGCATTCTGTGGACTTCAAATTTCTATCAATCCCATTTATGAAAGCAATTAACTAACAACTGGGCAAATAAATTTGCTCAAGTCTGTAATTCTGCCATTGCTAACCTATAAAATATGATCGGAAGACTAACATTACCAGAGAGGTAAGTTCCACACCTACATGATAACCTAAAGATGCAGTGAGACCTTCTTATAGCACATAAAAATTACATAACCAAATTTTGAGTAATACACAGAAATTAGTTTTGAAGAAAACTGCAAAAATTTTTAATGTTTACAATATTTCGCTTTTACAGATTAATAATTGAAGTTATAATTTCATTCAAATTAATTGAACACAGTATATCTATCAATGTTTGTTGTAAAATGCATGTTTTAAGATAACTCTGTACGAACACTGTACAAGGTGCTTACACAAAACTCTATAAACTGTAGGACAATATTTTTATGATTTTTTATGTTTCATGTAGATTATGTAACGAATTGAGAAATTGTTATGGAATTGAAAGCTAAGATTTCAAAACTACTTTAGAGCTAATACAATCTATCCTAATCTAGGTAACCGAACAATCTGAAATATACCTAAATCAAAAGATACATTTATGTTATACAGTTGAACTTGGATATAGCATCATCGAAGGATTAAAAAATGATTGTCGTAATAAACAGGTATTGGTAAAAGAAAAAAATATTTGAATACGTAAATAAAATTTAAATAATTTAATTTGTACTTTAATAAGGACAATAATACTACAACTTTTTAAAATACTTTAGATTGTTCTTGTTTTTCTTTATTTTTTAAACAAATACTGTATTGCATTTTAGATAATAATGAAATATATTACTTTTAATTTTTAACTTTGATCTAGAATATGCCATTAGGAAAGTCCAGAATAACAGAGAGGGTTTGGAATTGAACGGGTTACATCAGCTGCTTGTTTATGCGGATGACATGAATATGTTAGGAGAAAATCCACAAACTATTAGGGAAAACACGGGAATTTCACATGAAGCAAGTAAGGAGATAGGTTTGGAAGTAATCCCGAAAAGACATAGTGTATGATTATGTCTCATGACCATAATATAGTACGAAATGGAAATATAAAAATTGAAAATTTATCTTTTCAAAAGGTGGAAAAATTCAAATATCTTGGAGCAACAGTAACAAATATAAATTACATTCGGAGGAAATTAAACACAAAATAAATGTGGGATATGCCTGTTATTATTTGGTTGAGAAGTTTTTCAACCAGTCTGCTCTCAAAAAATCTGAAAATTAGAATTTATAAAACAGTTATATTACCGGTTGATGTGTATGGTTGTGAAACTTGGACTCTCACTCTGAGAGAGGAACATAGGTTAAGGGTGTTTGAGAATAAGGTGCTTAGGAAAATATTTGGGGCTAAGAGGGATGAAGTTACAGAAGAATGGACAAAGTTACATAACGCAGAACTGCACGCATTATATTCTTCACCTGACATAATTAGGAACATTAAATCCAGACGTTTGAAATGGGGCAGGACATGTAGCACACATGGGTGAATACATAAATCCATACAGAGTATTAGTTGGGAGGCCGGAGGGAATAAGATTTTTTGTGGGGATCGAGACGTAGATGGGAGGATAATATTAAAATGAATTTGAAGGAGGTGGGATATGATTGTAGAGACTAGATTAATGTTGCTCAGGATAGGGATCGATGGCGGGCTTATGTGAAGGCGACAATGGACTTGCGGGTTACTTAAAAGCCATTTGTAAGTAAGAACTATGATTTAGGTCACAACATTGAGTACAATAATTTAAGAATATAGTGTTTTTTAGTTTGAATGTATTCATATTTGTGGAGATGGTACTGCAGAACATTAAATTTTTTATCCTGATACGCAAATTAAAAAAAAAAAATTCTATACAGTCATATGTTTATATAGTAACACTGTAGATTGTAGGATCACCGATTTGAAAAACTAAACTATTGATATTAATGTCAGTTTATATCTAAATATATTTGGTGTGTGTTATTATTAGATTGCATTAAAAAATTGGCGATCTTGATTGATAAAGAAAAATACGTGGGAATTAGAAGACGAATACGGGAGACGGGAAGACCCAAAAATATTAGCTCAAATACAGGAGTTACCGGAAAATACGGGAGAGTTGGTCACCCTAATCGCTGTAGAAGAAGTGTCGCTCTAACAGTGGTCTCTATAACTAAGTTCAACTGTATCAGGTTTATGAATTACTTCTCAAAACTAGTCTAGATTTTTAACATAAAATAAATTATTAGCCTAAAATTTAATTGATTTAGAGACAGGGCCTTAGAGTAACAAAATCAATTCGTCCAACAGATTTTATAGAGTCTAGCACATTGTATTCAGTTTAATAAAAATGTAGCTCATAGTGTTCAGTGTTTACTACGACTTAAAGTAAGAACCACTAGGAATGGAGTAGAAATTATTAATTCCTCGTTCACCTAAGTTGTCAACTCTTTGCTTTTCAGGCCAAGAAGGCGAAACAGGCCGAGATCGAGCGCAAGCGCGCTGAGGTGCGCAAGCGGCTCGAGGAGACGGCCAAAGCCAAGAAGGCCAAGAAGGGTTTCATGACCCCAGAGAGGAAGAAGAAGCTTAGGGTGAGTAAAAACAAGCTTTTCCTTCTCGTACAACGTACTTTCATATTAAAACATTCAGATTCCTTTTAGTAGGCTTACGTGTGAAGAACTTGAACTTTCTACTGTATGTTTCTTCGTAAATTAATAGACTAGGTGTGTTGAATTCATAAGTTTATTATTATAATAAATTCATAAATGTAATATAATTATTTTCAAAATATACATGGGGCAAATCGCAATATAGCGAACGTAGAAGCTCCGCCCACGACCCCTTCCACTTTTCCCCTACTAGCTCACCAGACACTCTACGTGATAGGCGAGTGTTGTATCGAATGCACTTTTCATGTGCGTGGGGATAACTTCCCCCACTGGCGTTCGCTATACTGCGATTTATCCATTTTGTAAATATCATACTAATACAATCTTTATTGCACTGAATTTATTTAAAAAGATTCATTACATTTTTAAATTTCATGTTTATAAACATATTTGGTATCTGTTCAAGGTTCAGCAGTTGTTCTGATGGATTTCAGTATGCTGTGATTATAAGTTTTAAAAATATCAAAATAACAGAGAATATGACTTCAACAATACAATTTATTGGCATGTCATTAATTTTTAATAACACATTTCAACTGATCCCCAGGCACTTTACGGTTTGTTGCAATGTTACACAGAATTTTTTTATGAGTATTGTTTTCCTCCGACGAGTTTAGCGCTGGGACCTGAGGTATTCTTGCCATCGATGCGGGGGGGTTGCAGGTAGATTCTTTTGTTGCTATAGCCAAGCCGAGCCGAGCGGAGTGGGAAGTATTAATCGTCCAAAAATATGCAGTCTTCAGTTTGTAGTAGTGTGTGAATATTTCATATGCATATTGTTTACCTAGGCCTATATGGTTTTGTTATTAATATATTAAATATATTGTTGCAATTTTTGCTCAAACATCTCCCTGATGTTAGCTATGTTAATATTATATGAATTACTCATATTAAATATTTCACCGTTACAAGTCATTTTTAAGGAAACATGCCCTGGAAAAGTTTTTGGTTTTATTCTATTGGAATTTTAGAATATGTGTGATTGGTATCGTGAAAAACAGATTCCTATAATGTCATGCGAAAATCATTTGTTGGTGATATTTTAAAATACAAATCAAGTAGTTTTACTTCTCAAGTGAGTTCAGCAGTAGAGTATATTTAAATTGATTACTTTACAAATTTAATTCAATTCTACTAATTGCTAAATTTTATAGTATGGTTCTTCTTTTCATTTATATTATTGTAGTTTTATTAAGATTTTTCTTTTTATTTATTTTATTGTATTTGTATTTCTGGTGGTGTGATGGCCTTAACTTCATCAGAATAAATAAATAAATAAATAAATAAATAAATAAATAAATAAATAAATAAATAATAAATAAATGAATAAATAAATAAATAAAATTTTCTACAAACTTTCCTTCTCTGAACACGTAAGTACGAATGGTTGTATCTCTATCTCGCCAAAAATACGTTAGGGTAAAACTAATAGGCATACTGCTCTCGTAAATTGGGCGAATGTTTTCAGTATGATTGTACTTCCTTCCAGACTGTCGCTGTCACTGTTCCCTCCCACTCCAGTACCGCGCTAGACTAGTTGGAACCGCATTCCTCTCAGCACTAAACTCCTCAGAGGATGACAGTATGATACGTTGGTTGTGACGAGTTTGAGAGAATTGTAAAATAACATGAGAGCATCAACAACAATTAAACATTGTCTAGGCTCTAGGTACTACATGAACGACCAATACACAGTGAAAAGGTGACCGTATGGTATGCTATTTCCGGTAGAGTCATCACAAGTTCCTACATTTTTCAAGATGAAAATGAAAGAGTTATCACAGTGAATGCAATTAAAGGCATTGGCAAATATTACAGACATTATTCAGAGACTCGCTAAACAAGTATGACATTTGGTTTCGGCTAACATTCCTGTTAGAGACATACTGCAGTTGTTGAGAACTCTTTTCCCTAGATGCTTAATTTCTCGGTTTGGGGATATCAATTAGCCGGTCTCGATCCCCAGACTTTACAGCTGCTGATTTTTTTTTCTGTGGAAATACCTGAAAGAAAGGATGTTTCAAATCAGATCACACAATCCAGGATCTGAAGACGAAGATACAGACAGATACTCCAGATTTATTGCAACGTGTCTTGAACAATTTCCGAGTAAGATTGCAACAAACTGTAAAATACCGAGGGGATCATTTGAAATGTGTCATTTTAATAGTACATTATGCAACGAGCCTATAATGGTAGTAATTAAGACGCAAGTATGATTGCTTATGAAACGAGCGCAAGCGACTTTCATAATTTTCATACGAGCATCTTAATTACCATTATAGGCAAGTTTCATACGACTTTTTATGCTCGACCATATTTCTAACTTGAAAGTATTCAAAATTATGATTATGTGTGAACTGATCTGAATTGTGAGATGTGCGCAGACGCGAAAGTATTGATTTTTTCCGAGGCCGAATGTCATTGACTTTGGCACAGAATAAGATGAACATTACTCTGGTATAACATGAAAATTGATTTATAATTGAAAAACGAGATGACAAATTGAATTTATTTGAATATTATTTACAATTAACTCTAATTATTATAGTAACAGAACATAACCTTCTGCGACAGTATTGGATTTCCAGCCTCCGTGACTTTTCGCTAATTCTCTTTCGATTGCATATCCGAGAATAATCGATACTTGCGGTTTTATAACGGTAGAAAGCTGACCTGTCATAGGCTGAACAGTTGTAACCTGAGTCGTCATTGGCGGAAAGACCTGACCTTTAATGAGTAGGTGTAATTTAATGACATGCATTAAAGGTCTGCTACCAGGTGTATAATTACTACATTTCGGCATGGTCGAGCATAAAAATGATAACATTCCAATAAATTGCATTATTCAAGCCATATCCACATCCTTTATTAGTTTGAAATTTCTAAATCTTACAATCTCTTTCGAACAGCATGCTGAAATTCGTCAGAACCAAATGCAGGACGAACTATGAGAGTTTATTTAACAGATATAGTAATGTTCATGTATATGAGGAAGATAACATTAGATCTATCCATATACAAGTACAATTTATAAATACTTGATGATGAAGGAAAAATGCGCTTACTGTAACTTATACATTAGGCTTGGAATCTGTTACTTGAAATGCCATTCTTAAGTGTTAATTTGAAATAGAAGTAAACTTTTTCGTTGAATAATCTAACAATTACAATGTCCTGTACAGTTGCTGCTGAGAAAGAAAGCCGCTGAGGAGTTGAAAAAGGAACAGGAAAGGAAAGCAGCTGAGAGGAAGAGGATCATTGACGAACGCTGCGGAAAACCAAAGAACGTCGAAGATGCCAACGAAGGTAAGAAATTGAAATATACATACGTAATAATTATGATAATAACGCAGTGAATTACTATAATATTGCTCTTTAATAGCAAAAGAGAGCATCAATATTTATTTCTAAAAAATAACTCTGAATTGCTTTACAGCCAATACCAGAATAGATTCACTGCATACGAGATTTGATTAAAAATATGAGATTATTACATTTATTGATAATTAAAAAGACCATATGAAGGGTTCAGAGAAATAGTGGGGCAAGCGACATTTATTGAAAATGGAGAAAACAAGGGTTAAACTTAAGAAAATACCATATTTTAATGAAGATTGATATATCATTTAGTTGTAATGTGCATACACCGGTATGTATTTTTCTGGTTGAGTGGAAGAGAAGGCCAGATGGCCTTAACTCTGCCAGGGAAAATAAAACTATTATTATTACATTATGTTACTTGCTGTATGTTTAATTAAATTATAGTATTCAATTAATTTGAACCCATTTTACATTTTTAATAATATGGTGCTTGGCCCACTTTGACTCTGAACAATATACTTTAATGAAGATTGACATCATTTACTGTAGATCTAATGTACATACTTTATATTACTTGCTGTCTGTTTCGTTAAATTATAGTATTCAATTAATTTGAACCCTTTTTACGTTTTTAATAATATGGTGCTTGGCCCACTTTGACTCTGAACAATATACTTTAATGAAGATTGACATCATTTACTGTAGATCTAATGTACATACTTTATATTACTTGCTGTATGTTTAATTAAATTATAGTATTCAATTAATTTGAACCCTTTTTACATTTTTAATAATATGGTGCTTGGCCCACTTTGACTCTGAACAATATACTTTAATGAAGATTGACATCATTTACTGTAGATCTAATGTACATACTTTATATTACTTGCTGTCTGTTTCATTAAATTATAGTATTCAATTAATTTGAACCCTTTTTACGTTATTAATATATAGCGCTTGGCCCACTATGGCTCTGAATGCCATAGTTTAATTAAGATTGACATATCATTTAGTTTTAATGTGCATACTTTACATTACTTGCTGCATGTTTCGTTAAATTATGGTATTCACTTAATTTTAACCCCTGTTTTTTACGTTTTTAATATATGGCGCTTGGCCCACTATGGTTCTGAATACCATAGTTTAATTAAGATTGACATATCATTTAGTTTTAATGTGTATACTTTATATTACTTGCTGTATGTTTCGTTAAATTATGGTATTCACTTAATTTTAACCCCTGTTTTTTACGTTTTTAATATATGGCGCTTGGCCCACTATGGTTCTGAATACCATAGTTTAATTAAGATTGACATATTATTTAGTTTTAATGTGTATACTTTATGTTACTCGCTGATGTTTCGTTAAATAATGGGATTCACTTAATTTTAACCCTGTTTTTTACGTTTTTAATATATGACGCTTGGCCCACTATAGCTATATTATCAAATCACGTTACTTGCAAAAGATATACTAGTTATAAAAACAACTAATCGTTTTGAAGTACTTAGTTTTATTTCAGTACTCATTTTTGTTGGCGCACTATACATGGCATGTTTACAGGATTGTTTATAATCATAACAGGCTACAGCATCTTTTGGTGAAATTTCAGGAACTGGAGAAGCAGACAAATTATCAGAAATAACGCCAGTTTTATTTTATTAATAATTTTATACTTATTCTTTTTCAGCTCTAACTGTAGTATAATATTATGATGTATAACCATGAGAATATGGTTATTCACGTTTCCTAATGTATTACAAAAATTATTTAAATTCCCATTTCTAACAACATAATTATTTCGTGGTGCCCATAGTTATGTTGAAATTTATTACACAAAACTTAACTCGTACACATAATACACCATTTTTCTTCCTCATTTATCAGTTTACTCCAACTCATTTAACATTCATAAAATATTTGATTTAATGGTTATTTATGGTACTTGTGAGGTAAGTGCATCTTTATTGCGCGAGTGGAAAGATTTAAGCACGAGGCGTCAGCCGAGTGCTTAAATTACACGAGCGCAATAAAGATCACGCTCACAAGTACAATACGTAATTTTATCCGTGACCACAACGAAAAATTATGTTTTATAAAAGAAAATATGTTGAAAATAAGTCCTCATATAATCACATACCATGGCATGGATTTTAGAATCGATACGTTACTAGGTAGATCATGATGTAGGAGGCCATGATTAGTGAAGAATGGTATCTAAGGCGTTGGATAAATAACAAATTATAATTAATTATATAATTTTAATATATATTTTTTCACTTTAAACGTGTATTTTCGTCTTTTTGAAGTTTTAGGGATTATTTAGAAGTGTTCACGGGACTAATGTGATTAAAATAATTTCACATTTTACTTCTGTAAACTTAAGAGGAATATTAAAACGTAATTAATCATCGTGTCTGTTTAGCTTAGTTGACGATCGCGTGTTGTTATAAAATCCTATAAACGCAACTTCGTAGGTTCAAGTTTCCTCGCCTCCCAAAATGTAAATTATTACAAATTAAAAAAATACATATTAGATATGAATGCAAGACACAAATTACGACGTAGTAGATAGAGAAAAGAGAAGGAGATTGAGTGTATGTATATTTAAGAAATGGTAATAAAGAAGTAGAGGTAGTGACATCTAGTAACTAATATATTAACTTCTTGAGTAATAGTTGAATGGAAAAGTATACGTGTGTGCCCAGGTACTAGGAAAATACTAATGAACTGTGAGATAAAGTTCAAACTGTGAGGTAAAGTCTTTATCTCACTAGTGGAATAAAGTAATGTTGAATAAAAGCCTACTTTACAAACGCAAAAGTATTTAGTAAGGTCATGTTTTTCGTTATGGTCATGGATAAATAATATTGTGTATGAAATATGAAGTGAGTAACAATGACAAACTTTCACTGAAAAACTTTATTACATTACGTAAGAAATAAATAATTAAAAACTTAAATATTTACTTATTTGATGAGAAAATTGTGGATTAAGTTACGATAATAATCTGTACGTTTGTCGTTGTTTTCATTTTAAATTTTTTATTTTTCCTCACTATATTATTATGGAATTTACTGTTTTCCAAGCCAGGTAAGGTGAGTGTTTTGAAGAAATTTTATGTTTTGAATCACTCCAAAATAATCAGAAATTAGCGACACATAAAATAAGTTTCATTATTTTGTTCTGATGTGCCTATGTGTGTGTCCGTCGCAGATACAATTAAGCGTGTGCTCAAGGACTACCACGAGAGAATCAACTCGTTGGAGGACGCAAAGTTCGATCTGGAATATGCAGTTAAAAAGAAAGATTATGAGGTAGAATTTATTTTTTTCATTAACATCGCGTTCTTCTTCGAATGGAAAGTTGTGTCACTGCGGAGCTATTCTCTTTCTAATACATACATACAGCCATTCCAAGTTCATGTCAATTTTTTACAACAATCTTGGATAAAGTTTTAATTTAAAGAATACTGATTTTTCAGTAGCCTACAGTTTAATATGTTTTGTTTTTACACCGGAACGATATCAAGGTACAAAATTAGAACTATATTTAAATTCGCGTGATATTAATATAGCGAAAGATAGTGAAATTGAACTCTCTATCGATTTAAAACAATACACTAGCTGCTTGCAATAATTTGAGAACGAAACTGTTATATAAATTTTTGTAAATATTGCAAGATTAAATTTTAATTTAAATATTGAAATATTCTGCAAGTAAATTATACTCAGGTAATGTAGCACAATAATTCCGTAAATAACTAAAATCATCAATATTTACTCTCATATTCATAAACTGGTATTCGTAATTTAAGGACCTTAAAAAATACTCAAGATTTTAGTGTAGTTACATAATTTAATAATTTCATTTCTCTGTATTGCTGTATTCCATTTTAGATACACATTTAAGTGATCATCAAAATAACAGTGAAAAAGATTTTTTCGAACGCGAGAAGTCCATGAACTTGGAAATACTTTTCTTTTCATTAAATTTATGTGTTTAACAATGCCTTACTGTGTTATTTTTGTAAAATGAAAAAGAAGAAAACGTGTATATCTAACAAAACTTCCTTACATTTCTTTTGCAAATTCTAGTTTTATTTCGTTTCCAGATGAAGGCCTCAGATATGTTAACATTGTGGGCTTCTACATTAATAACTCTTATGTGCTTTTATTCTTTAATTTAATCTATGTTCTTTCTTAATTTCTTTCTAGTTTCTCACCGAATTACTCGACGTGATGAAATATCCCTATTTATATACTTATTTGCATATTTAAATGTCGCAGAAAACCTTTAAGATTTTAAAATGTTATGTGGTATATTGTGCCGTCTACCGCAACGTACACACTTGTGTTCACGAAATCCTTCGCTGGTGGCCTCTCAATACGCCGTAAATCGACCAGACTTTGCCAATAACTGAATTTATGTTGTTTACTAGTGTTTATGCAGTTTTACTACTGCCTATCAAATTAAATTCAATCTTTAGAAATTCACGTAACTGGGAGAGAATTCAAATTATGTATTTTCTTCGACGTGAATAAATTTCGGCATATGGAGGCCTCTATGCAACAATTAAAAGTGTATTTCAATACATCCATTCTATATTACTGAATCTAAAAACTAAAATGGCGCAATCCTTAAGAGCTGTTAGAGTTAACATACAAATTTATTATATATTAATTTTTTCTTATATTAGTACGACTTTTTTTCTAATGAAATGTCATACAATATAAATAAAATAAAAAAGAGATAAAAATATGTCCTACTGTATGAAATAATAAAATAATAATAATAATAATAATAATAATAATAATAATAATAATAATAATAATAAAGGTTTATTGACTCTGTTTAACCTTAGCTGAATACAGACATCTTGAAGATATGTTTGTTATTCTTTTACTAGCATATTCGAATTTATTTACATAATTTGTAACCCCATATCAGAGGTATTTATTTTGTCTACCTATCTGAAAAACATTTTCTCTCCACTCTGCCACTGATTGGTCCGAACAGCATGTGTGACTGCAGTTTGCCTGTTTCCTTTCCTCCAGCCAACCTCAAGTCCGTCATCAATGCGTACCACAGACGCATCGGCATTCTAGAGGGCGAGAAATACGACCTAGAGTACGAAGTGGCCAAAAAGAACTTGGAGGTGCGACCCCGTAAGGTCTCTCCTTCGTAACATGCAGTCGGAAGTCACGTGATAGCTTTCCTTTCTGCTACGGAAAACCGAAACGCATGTTTCTGTGTTATTTCATTGTGACTTTATAAGACGCGTATCTTTACTAGAGGAAGCGCAAAGAAAGCTTGCCCATTTCACTGATGCGCAGAGAACGATATTCGGTCCTCGTGCCGTCATGCTCGTTACAGGGCTGCTATGAATCACCTAATGCTGATTACAGGGCGCATTCGAAAGCGCGGTCTTGAACTGTTCGTGTCGTGGAGTGTTGCTGTGCAGAGCAGGTAGAAGCCAGCGTTTGCGTTACATATTCTGCGTTTTATCCCTGATATCAGGAGTTTTATGTAGTTCAAAGTGTGTTTGTAAAATAACAGAGTTCTGTATAACATTCTGTGTACTTAACAATGCCTCCAGTTTCGCTCTAAATTAGGAAGTGCTAATAAAACGTTACACAGTCAAACTAGGGAATTATTTATAACGTTCAGAAATTTATGAAAAGCGAAACAGTCTCCGCTCGTAACATAAGGAGTATATACAGATTAAAATAAACCGACCATAGTACCCTAGTTATCGGAACATTTGAATAAAATCACATAGTATTAGTTATTAGTGTTTTATTACAACGTCAAATATCAATTATTACTAGACTTCGTTGAATTGCCACACGCAGCATGCAATCAGGTTGCCGATGTACGGTAGTATAGAGGAGGTGAGTGACCGGCCGGTCTCGTAGTATAAGCAGTTCATGTTAAGAGTTGTGACCGGTCCAAATAGATAGAGCAGCTACAGCCAATGTATACCTATGTAAGCACTTGTTTTTGCATTACTGTGGTTGGAACAGTCAAAGCTTAACATTTGTTCAGTGCAGACAAGAATTCAGTGAAACATACTACAATGTGTGTTGCTGTTCTAAACAATTGCCTCTGGATTACCCTTAACCCCGCAGCCAGTCTTGACCCTTTGAAAAACGTGGTTGAATCCTGTTAATTATTATGCATAATATTACGGCAAAATAATGGAGGTAATTGATGCATTAGATAGCACAGACAGTTCCGCTGTTGCAGCTTTAAAATCTTTGCCTACTGAACAGCTACTGGAAGATATTCTGCTCATTGATTCTAATTTTAAAATCGTGTCCAAAAGCATCACTCTGTTAGAATCGTCTAAACTAAAACTCTAAGAAGCCCTTAATATAGTGGATAAAGTATCACAAACCGTTATCCAAAATAACAATTCACTAATTTTAGAAAAAGTGAAATGTAAGTTGAGAAACATTATTGCTAAAAATTCTGCCTATTCACAACTTCGTATTATAAATGATGTACCATCAGGTCACAACAAGACGTCTGAAATTAGTGTAGTAAAAAGTAGTGTCTTCCCGTTCTTCAAATATGTACATATTATATCGTGTGATGTTGAACGTACATTTTCCCAATATAAAAACTGTTTGAAGTGACCATAGAGGAGGTTCGCTTTGCAGTCGCTCAAAATGTACGTAACTCTTCACTGCAATGCATATATTCAAGGATGATATGAGTATCTTATATTTAAGAGTTAATATATCTCACTATAAAATAATTGTGTATTTACATGTTTAGACATTTCCTACTTCAATGATCATTCATTATATTTCTTGAATGCAGGATACAGGTTTTATTGTAACCGCAGAATACTGCTCAGTGTTTACATCAGAGGCATGCTCCATCCTTTGCACGCCCCCTTCTCATACATTCTATACCGCGAGCGTAGTAAACCTTACGATTCTCGTGGAAATTCCACGAAGTCTACTTATAACATCTTTGTAATTTCATTCAGTGATTTTATATGTAAAATAATTCGTGCTTCTGTATTTTCCACAATGTTATGTTATTAGTTACTCTGCAACTAGGTTTAGGTTCCGTTACATGCGCTATGATAAATCTCACTCGAAACATCAAGCCAGCAGACGACTGAGAACTGACGACAGTTTGCCAATCAAATCAAAGCGAGGTCGAGTGCAGCCGAACGTTTCCGAAAGTTCGCGCAGCTTACCGTGGCAAGCTCTTCTTGCGTCTACTTTTTAATTAACATTTTTAAACAAGCACATAACTTACAAGTGAAGAGTTAGTGTTTATTTTCATTTTTTATTGGAAACTTTACTATCCTTCTTCAGGAAAACATTCTTCGAAAAGTAAAAGAAAACTTCAATGCAATAACACAAATAATAATTAGAAACTCTTTCAGCTCACATGATTTCTGAAGCAGGATTACGGACGGAGAGATTACGCATGCGTAGAAGCCAAATCAAACAATGTAATATTATGCAAGAAATTGGTTGGCTTGGGAAGTACCGCAATTGATGGGTGCGATTATAATGGATTAAAATTAAGAAAAGAGGCGTACTGTTTTCCTTTTCGTTAATTTAATCCATCGTATTAAGAAAACTAAAGCGACTCATTGCAGTATTAAACCATCGCTTATTAAATGCAAACTCGGCCTAAGCACACATACTTAACAAGGTCACTAAACAGCTCACAATATTTAAACATAATTTTCACATCCTCCTATTGCATTATTAAACTGTCATGTCAGAAAATATATCAGCTTCGATGTACAGCGAGTTATTATTCTTTCTTAACTTCCGAATTTTGGTTTTCTTTCTTTTTGTTGTTGCTTCAACTTCTTAACCAACACCGCCTTTATTTTTTTGGGTAGTTTCTGCGCCTCGTGTCATTTTAGTGTACTTAGTTCTTTAGAAAGTATTCGCCCTATAAGTCTCCTTGTCCTAAAATAGTTCCTTTGTTCCTTACGTCTTTCCTCAGAAAGCTCAAGCGAGCCATCCTTGGGTGAAAGTGGAACTTCTTGTTAAATATCAAAATTTTATGTTACTAACTAAAATATTTCGCCCAAGGATTTCCTATTAAGCTTTAATGTTTTATAGTTATGGTGAATCACTCTGTCTGAATTATTTCTTTTGGAATGATTATCATTTGATCCCAACTATCAAACGCGTTTGAAATGCGAGTTACTCAAATCTTTAACATTTTTTTTTTTGTTTTAATTTTGAAGAAAATTCAACACATAGCAAGGTCTATCACGTAATTTTCTTGCTATAGGACTTAATATTTTCCACAAAATGTAACTTCAGATGTCAGGTGTATACTGCCAACAAATTCATAAGAAATATTTTACTTTAATTGAACTGTGGTGTAATATATACCCGCAATAAACCTTTTAGGCACACATACATGGAAACTCCATGTTTTTATAACACATTATTGGTTAAAAAGTTCTTCTTTGCTGTACGCGTACAACAAAATAGTACATTATGCAGCGAGCCTATAATGGTAGTAATTAAGACGCGAGTATGTTTATGAAACGAGCGCAAGCTCGTTTCATAATGTTCATACGATCGTCTTAATTACCATTATAGGCAAGTTTCATACGACTTTTTATGCTCGACCATGTCTCTAACTTGAAATTATTCATAAGTATTCATGTTATTCTTATCTGACTGAGGAGCGGAACTAACCTTGTGCAATACCTCGTAAATTGTGAGATGTGTGCAGACGCGAAAGTATTGATTTTTTCGAAAAGTCCACACCTGTGGAGTAACGGTTAGTACGTCTAGCCGCGAAACCAGGTGGCCCGGGTTCGATTCCCGGTCGGAGCAAGTTACCTGGTTGAGGTTTTTTCCGGGGTTTTCCCTCAACCCAATATGAGCAATTGCTGGGTAACTTTCGGTGTTGGACCCCGGACTCATTTCACCGGCATTATCACCTTCATCTCATTCAGACGCTAAATAACGTAAGATGTTGATAAAGCGTCGTAAAATAACCCAATAAAATAAAAATTTTCCGAGAAACATTGAGATTGGTGGAACACCTGAACTTTAATGAATAGGTGTACTTTAATGAGGTCCATTAAAGGGCTGCTACCAGGTGTATAATTACTATATTTCGGCATGGTCGAGCATAAATATTATTACGATTAACTTTTCCGTACGAATACCGCTAAGTTGTCATAGTAACATAATATATTTATAATTAGACGTACTATAAAGACAAAGAAAGCCGTGACTTCTAGCGTGCTAAAATCACAATAGTATGTGATTAATTAATAAGATAATTAATTCACATATAATTAATGTAGATGCTCCAAAAAAATTCTATGTAATTAGAATGAAAGTGTCTTTCGCGCACTTGTTCCGAAATTCCCGTCTAACTCGTACACAAATGTATCACTTTCTGTCATAGTTACGTAATAGTACTATATTACGATACAAAGTTAGGAAGTGCTTTTTACAAAATCGGAGAAAAGTTTGAAAAACGAGAACAGCGAGTTTCTCATTTTCTGAGATTTTGTAATGCACTTCACAAACGTGTATTGTACAAATTTTTGCACGATCATATTTTTAAAATTGCAAATACAATATATTTCGCATTGAAAATTAGAGCATTATTATTCCAAAGCTTTCGCTAAACTGCACTGTAATGGTAACTAAGTAACAATAAGTGCACTGTAATGGCTCTATTTCAGCATAGTTTTATGTTATGAAGAATGGTTTCCCTAGAACAAGTTTCTGTGTGGGAATTCTAACTTTCAAAACCTAACAACGATAGCTGTAAATATAGCAAAAAACACGATCGTGCAAAAATAACTATTACAATTCCGTTCATAATGATAAATTATATGTAGGCCTATATGCTCAACACTTTTATACTTCGTCATTTCATGAACTGGATATTTAACATCATATTTATCAGATTTAGAAAAAAACAACATTCTTACATAAATAGAAGAAGTAATATGAAGGAATGATCTGTTTACTGACAAATAGGCCTATTTCTTGAAATTGAAATTTTAAATTAATATTTTTATTTTGACTATTACACTTCTACTACGTCACACTACTTTTGACCATTAAAACGGTGCGAAAGGACGTCTTTCACCCAATCATGGCTGCTTATCGCACAATTTTATCGCTTCCCTAGCATTTGTTTAATTTTATCGCGTCCCTATCATTTGTTTATTTTTATCACTACCCTAGCATTTGTTTCTTTGTCTGCCAACATTTCAAACTGCACTGGTCTGGACGTCAAAAACAGAAAATTACAAACCACTCCAGTCGATGCACAGCACTTTCAAATATGACCCGGATTGGCATTGAAGAACAAGAATTAATAAAGATCACTGGTCATAGCTATGCATCTTCCCTGAAACCCTATTTACAAATAAATGAAGAGCATCATTCGGAAATCCTGAATAAGTTGAGGGATACACCATGTACATCAACGAGCTCACTTCTTTTACGCACAGATCCAATACAACATCAACTGAACCACCAACCACTAAAACATTCAAATTTGAAAATTGTACTTTCAATAGGCCTAATATTGTTTCTTTTAAAATTATTTATGTTTATTTTTTATTTCATCATCGTTAATTAAAACTTTTCTTGTTTATTTCATCATCCCTAATTAAAACCTTTCTAACACTCGTTTATATTATTTAGGTTATGTTTGTTATAGCTTCTGCTATATGATATTATGAATAGTCACGTATCAGAGATTGTTTAATACTAAGATTTATTGAAAATCATCTGTCAAGTGACGTTTATTACTGGGATCGGGATAATTGAAGTGGAATGCAAATGTTTTAATAAAAATAAAACTGAATCAACAAAGCCTTCTTGACTAGTAACATTCCACAGAGTTCAATGATGATTCCATAGTTGGCACAACTGATACCGGTAACAAGAAAACATAATCATAAAACATTACTGCCATCTTGTATTTTCGTAACCCTATTAATATTTTATTGTATTGGAGTACTTTGTTACTTCTAATCTTTATATACTTTCTTCTAATCGTGTAATAGTCAATTAAATCCCACTCGAGTTTTGATTTTCTCTAGATAAATCAAAACCTCTAGTGATATTACTCTTGAGAATAACATTTAACTGAGTATGTTATGTATCTTTTCACATTCACACAGAGTGATTTTCAGTTCGATCTACCATGATGGTAGAAATTCTGATAATTCAGTAGTAAAACGCTTTTGCTGTTTGTTCAGCGCTTATAACCTAAACATATCATCTACATCCGTATTATAGATGAAGTGTACATTCAAATAATCCGCATAACTAAAGCGCTTGAAATATAATAATTTAACCGTGTCCACGAGATGTTGGTGACTTCTCTGGCTACATGCTGTACATTACACTGCCGAGTGATTGATTGCTTTTATCATGTTTTCTGTTTACCAACGTGTTACGCTTTTTGAAACATGTATTTCTTTTTTAATTTGATGTTTCCATGCTGTTTGTATCTCTATATTATTTTTCTATAGCAGTTTATTAACATAATGAAAATATTGCAATGAAACCTCTCTTCAAAATTGTCGGAATTACAAAATATTCCTTGCGCTACAGTTTTGAAGAGAAGTTGTGATCATAGACAAGCTGATGCTTACAGCATTAGACGCATTTGTGATGAGATCTCTATTGGCATCTTAATAGTACATTATGCAACGAGCCTATAATAGTAGTAATTAAGTCGCGAGGATGTTTATGAAACGAGTGCAAGCGAGTTTCATAATTTTCATACGAGCGTCTTAATTACCATTATAGGCAAGTTTCATACGACTTTTTATGCTCGACCATATTTCTAACTTGAAATTATTCATAAGTATACATGTTATTGTTATGAGTGAGTGCAATAGCCTACCTCATGAATTGTGAGATGTGCGCAGACGCGAAAGTATTGATTTTTTCCGGGAAACGAATGTCGACGACCTTGATATAATCTAGAGAGTAAGATGAACATTAGTCTTGATATAACCTTGAAATTGAATTCGACATTGAAAAACGAGATGACAAATTGAATTCATTTGAATATTATTTACAATTAACGCTAATTATTACAGTAACAGAACATAACCTTCTGCGACAGTATTGGATTTCCAGCCTCCGTGACCTTTCGATAGTTGCCTTTCGATTGCATATCCGAGAATAATCGAAAACCTGAACTTTAATGAATAGGTGTACTTTAATGACATGCATTAAAGGACTGCTACCAGGTGTATAATTACTACATTTCGGCATGGTCGAGCATAAAATAATTTAAATGAGTCTGCATTATGCATATATATATATATTTTTTTGTAAATTGTTTAAAAGTTCTTATTTGTAATACTATGTTTCAATCTGAAGAAACTATCATTTCAATTTGTAAAAAGAGTGAGACCGTAACTACTGATTTTTTATCACAAGTAGAGTAGAAGACGGGGCCAGTTTCCGGAATCTCAACACATTTACGTCACTGTGACTAACATCATTCTCTTTCTTGTGCTTCTTGCTTCTTCATCTCTTTCTCTCTGTTTTAGCTGAACTTCAAACTATTTGCAAGCAATATTGGAACAAAATTTACTTATTAGAGGGAGATAAATGGGAACTAGAGAGAATAAGTAGATTGAAAGCGTTCGAGGTAAACAAAGGGCTATTTTGTGCGAGTGTTTAATTTCTTGCCACACCTTCTATCCAAGTGATCTTTATTACTCTAACGTTATAATTTTGTTGTTCATTTGCCCATCTTCTCATCCCCCAATGCGCATACCTCGACACCTCCAAGAATGGAGCACGATATAACCTCACATCCACCCATCTTCCTCTTTTTCTTGAAGACCTCTATCTGTGCTTACTTTCAGGATCTGACGTGAGTCACTTTCCACTGAGATCTGAATATATTTATCATGTGTACACTCTTATTCCAATGTTGCATCTCGATAGTTTCAATTTTTATGTACTAAATATTATTAAGGTCCATAAAATATTTAACACTTACACCTTCGACTTCACTTGTTGACATAAGAAAGTTAAACTTGTCTTCGAGACTGTCACGTTGTACATTTTGTCTGAAAATATTGTGTAAATTCCTTAAACACTTTTAAATACTTATACACTTCATCTGGACCCACAGGTACTTAGAAGACATGATCATTCCTCTGAAAGTCTATTTAAAATCCCTTTTAAGAACTTGGTCACACGTACTAGTCATTCGCACTGTTGCCATTATAGATCGAATCCTATTATGTACAGTATTTGAGGAAATTTGATATTAACTTTTGTAAATAATGTAATTTTACCAGTTTAGTTACAATCGATCACAAATTCTGGGGTCTTACATGATAATTTACTTTATGTAAAGTATTTTAAGTATCTTTCATTAAATTAAAATTTACGGAATGAAAATGTTGCAACTTTTCATAAATTCAAAAAGGGTTTATCTTTACCAGTTTCAAAATGATGAATTTAATTCATCTCGCCAAATACCATCTGACCTCAGATGATATAGCGTCGTTAAAAACAGCTAAAAAAATCTTAAGTTTCAAAATGAGATTTATTGTTGCATATATTTATTGTTGCAAATCCTACGTAATTCATAAAAATAAAACTAAATGCTATAGTGAAATAAAAAATATGTATTTAATTATATGGATGAGTTAAAATCGACGGTAAGTTCGACCCATAGATAAAGTATAATGAAAGCCAATTTCTGTGTTTCTGAAGCAAATGAACGTGTCTTCTATAATGCCTCATATCATATATAATGATCACATAAAATCCTAAATTTATATCTTGATTGAACTAAAAAAATATAAACTACAAATTAAACTCATTATCCAGATGTTTTGGGTGAAGAATCCAAGGTGTTGTGCTATTAAATTCACAGAGAAATCATATTGGTTGTGAATCAGAGTGTGCATCCAATCGTTTATCTGATTATATTTATTCTTTTAGATCAACTCAAGAATATCGTGAAGCAGTATTTCGATCGTGTTTATCTGTGTGAGGGTCAGAAATGGGATTTGGAACATGAAGTGAGAAAGAGGGATTGGGAGGTATGGCGATAAAGAAGGGTGTGGGCCGAATTCCAACATTTCTCCCCACCTCCCTGACTGAGCGTGAAGTGGAAGGAATGTTGGAATTGGGCCACACTTTTTTTGATTTTTGAAACCGAACTTTTCCCCAACTATGACAGCTTGTTACTTCGTCCAGAAGTTTGTAAACGCCTGGCCAGCCCTGGCTGTACGTTTGCATACTTCTACGAAATGAGTACCGTTTGTATTTGATGATAAAATGATTCTAAATACTTCGTGGTTGTTGATCAGAGGAGCAGATATTTAAAGAAATATAACTTAATCTCTAAACTGAATTAAAAGTGCCCGTGCGTCCAGATTATGAACGAAAAGTAAAACACTGTAAAACTTCTCTTCTAAACATAATTAAAGTTACAGTTCATATTCTGGACAAGATGACGACTGCTCTGAACACACATTCAGATATGAAGTGCTTCACTTTATTCAGTCTGTAAATACATAAATCACGTTATTAAACACAAAGGGTTGACTCGTGCCCCATACTCCTATCTCCTCACCTTATACGAGTAAACAAGTTTTTAAAATGTTCAAAATCTTTCATTAAAATGGATAAATATTAAGGGGATCAGGTACTGCCTATCTCGACAATGTTAAAATCACAGAATTCAGGTACGCATAGCTCAGAAAGTACTTGAGATAGAAAAACAATTTTTACAACACTTATCAATCTTAAAGTCCTCTATTTTTTAAAGCAAAATGTATTATTGTATATTTAAAATTGTGGTCTCAAAAAAATAACATGTGATTAAAATTTAAAAAAAATTAGGTCACAATAAAAAAATGTTTATCAATTATAGGAATTGAATGTACTTAATGAAATTATTCTAATACATAGATAAAGGTTATAAATATAACATGTAAAAATTTCAAATCTCTATGTTCAATGGTTTCAGAGTTACGCGTACCTGAACTCTGTGATTTTAACATTGTCGAGATAGGCAGTACCTGCTCCCCTTAAGCAGGTTGTTCTGCTTTGAAAACAATTTGTAAATTTAAGCAAAGCGCTCATCTGTTATAAATCTTACAGTATCAGAATCTTAATAATTTAATCTGGGCGCAAAATAAACTTTATTTAAATTTAAAATTGTAAAAGTATTAAATAATGTTTGCAATGCTCCTACAAACTGAAACGTGCAATATTCACAGGGCTGGCTAGGCATTCCCCGTAACAGAAACTTGGCATTCCCCTTTGTAAATATATACACTCCTTAGAGAATTTGTTGCGAAGAATTCTAAACAAAAACTTGAAATTCATCTACATTTAGATATAGAAACTGAGAGTAGATTGAACCTATGTGATGCATATTCCATTAAAAGGGAATGTATTATGAGACACGCACAGTTCTGCTACATGTTGTGCCCTACCCACCCGCAAGGTCGTGAAGAAAATGCTATGTAAGTTTGTTGAGACATGTCGTGTAGTAATTGAATACTTCCCTTGAACAGCGATCCTTCTAAATCCATGTACGTAAACAATAAAAAAATGCCACATTAAAAACTTGTAGTGTCTATATCAGGGAATATATTTCATTTCGATCTTAAGTGCAAGCTTGACTTAAAGAACAAATCATGTTCGTTTGGGCATAGTAACATTCTATGTATGTCAACAGAAACAGTTCACTATCTGATAACCAAAGGTCGGAACTTGGGGAATGCATAAACATACAACGTTACGCAGCTCACGGTGCAAGTGATCAGGGACAGTCGCATGCACTAAGAAAGTGGTCACATCGAATGAGAGGAAGACAGGAAACTGTGGCATGTCGAAGACAATGACATTGTTAATTACAGATAAACGGTCTGTTTGAGGAATTAGAAAATCGTGTTATTCAATGGATAATAAAGTTTGAAAATACATTTTTAAATTTTAATAATTTCCTGGAGGAATTGGAGATACATTATTTTCCGAGTGGAGAGTTTATATTTTGTAAGTTGTGCCACACAAAAACTAGAGGCTGAAACCGGCATTCATTGAAAGACATTGCAGTCCCTTAAATTGGTGGAAGATTTGTCCGAAGCCATGGATCAAGTAGCAGAGGAACCTATAGAACAAATTGAAAACTATTTTTGAGAAAAATTTAGGATATACTTATCTTTCTCACATACGAGATCAGCTAGCAATTGCTGAAAATCAAACAGAAAACAGTGACGGTGAAAACATTCAGTATTTTAAGTTTGCGCCCGTCACTTCATGTGACTTGGAAATAAGTTTTTCTCGTTTCATATCAGCGAAGAAGTTATGGATCCGAAAACCTTCGAATGTACGTAGTCATACACTGTAATAAAATGTACATAGCAGAACAGTAAATTTGATATATTTCTCATGTTTATTTTTATTATATATGCTATAATATTACGTGTTTCAACCTACCATAATACTATCAATATGTTGTTCCAGTCATAAATTTTATAGCAGATAATTACCTCCGTGCTGGAAGCGGGAGTTTGTTGACATTGAAGTCCGGTCGCTGAGCCACGCGCAAAGACACAAGTCCCCAAGTTCCGAGCTTTGCTGATAACATAAATGCATAAACATAAGTACGCCAATATGTTATGACTTCATATTCGAAGTTTTGTGATAAGACATAACTGGGCTAATAGCGTGTAGATTGTTAATTGATAAATGAGTTCTATTCAGTCAATACTTAACATAAAACATAATAAAACATGTTATAACAACATTTAAACAGATTTAAAAACAAACGTTTTCGCCAATTTTAATTGGCATCTTCAGGTCGTGTAGATCGAATAGAACATGTTATAATAAGTGAACACTTGGTATATAAGGTTAAAAACAGAAGTTAAAACTATAATATCACTTAAAGACAGATAACAGAACATAGCAAAAAGCCACCACGATGTGTGTAGAAGCACTGTGTTGAAAGAGGCATGTGTGACCCAAGGGAACAGCAAAATTCTTCTGTCATTGCAGGTACAGTTTTCAAGGCAGATTTAAAGATGCTACAAACAGGTCGGTCGTGTGGCCAAATATGGAAAGCAGGAAAAAAAAAAAAAATTGGAAAAACGTCTTGAATCCATGAGGGCGGCGACACGTCTTAAGTGATATTATAGTTTTAACTTCTGTTTTTAACCTTATATACCAAGTGTTCACTTATTATAACATGTTCTATTTGATCTACACGACCTGAAGATGCCAATTAAAATTGGCGAAAACGTTTGTTTTTAAATCTGTTTAAATGTTGTTATAACATGTTTTATTGTGTTTTATGTTAAGTATTGACTGAATAGAACTCATTTATCAATTAAAATTGAACTTAACGGAACCAATATGCCTTTAAAATTGTAGATTGTTGCAGAACTCAACCTTTCTTCGATCGTTAGTCCTGGGAGGTATTCGATTGTGGTTTAGGTTATGAATATCAAGACCGTGTCCATTGTTGACAACGACTTACAAACCATTCCACCTCCAACCTAAACGATTTGTATGTTATACCTTCTTGTGAACCCTTGGGGGTCAGCCCTTTTCAAATATTAACTTTCAAAACGCTTGAAGGACTGTTGAATTAACTTCAAACCGGGACCAAATTGTGTTAAAACACCCCAGAGAGAGATGTTCAAACTGTGCATTTTTCCTAACAAAAATGTGCTTGTATAGCATTGCTTACTGGTATATTTCTAGTGAATGGTTTTAGGATTATGTGCATACCATTGCCAAACCATAATCGCTACAGTTTTGTAGGAGGTATTTTTGTTTTTATGTGACTGACTTTGAAAATATTTCCACGTCCTTCTCATTCGGTGCCTTTAACGTTCCAATTTATTTATCCAGATCAAGTTGAAACTATTCCATATTTTGTACTTTTCTATGAACCCTAATGTATCTTCCTTTTCGTGTCTAACTGGATCGATAATTCTATAATCGGACGCATTTTGCCTCAGATCTGTTTTTCCACTAATAGGTATGTTACATATAAGATTCCACAAAAGAGTGTATGGTCTAAACTCAGTCATTTCGGTCAATGTCGTGTTCCTTTTCTGTCTCGCTATGTATGCGACCTTTTTGTCCATGTACATTATTACCATCTTTATGTTGCGGAGCTGTACACTTTCCTTTGTAATTTAGAAGCTGCAAGACACCCATAAATCCTAATTGTTAGAAAATTCCCATCCAATTTACTGCTAATATGTACTTATGGCTTATAACGATATATCTTCTTCCCTGGCAATCCACTAACGCTTTCCATAATTCTCGCTTATTAACAGCTTATAATGAAACTGTAACCTTCTTTTAAATATGCTTAACACCGTACAAAGTAGCCAATAGATATCTCTGCTGACATGTTCTTAGATTTGAAGTTTCCGAAACATATACTGTATAGGTAATGATCTTAGAGTGCAAGGAACAAACATTCTGTTCTCGTGAATATGCTTGTTCCTGGCAACTGTATATGTTTTTGAACTATTTACCCGCTAACCCGCTGCTTCTTCTTTAATCGTAGAATAGTTTTATTAACCTGTTATGTATTCATTTGGACTATCTCTTTCTTTAAGATTTGAGTATCAGAATCCCCTGATATGGAACTCAGAATGTATTGCATAAGTAATCCACAGCCCGAGTGTTTCAGTGACGGCCATTTCCTAGCAGTCCTTAACTGACATGCAACAAAGTATGGCACTTCATATTTTTGGAATGCTAAATTTTCTAACACCACACTTACTGTAAAATTATGTGTCGTCTAGGATTTTCAGGAGGAGCGTAATCGACGTGCGCATTTTTGTTTTTGGTCATGATGCTTTGGCTGCTTTTTTTACAATCCTTCAAGAGATTTTTTGAGAAGAAGTTTTTTTGAGACTCTACTCTGATTCGACGATGGGCGGTTTGTTACCACTTCATATTCCAAGTCCCTTACTTAGATCCGAGTAATATAGAGTGATATAGAACTTCACCGTCAGAGTTCGTCCTGAAATCATTCAAAGCAAGTGCCATGCTATCATCTCTGACTGAACCCTTTGTAACTTCTCACCTCATTCCCCAGCCTTGTATGTTATGGATGTACAGTACATATCGTACCAGTTTGCACTGCGCAATTTGCCATAACCGGTTCTTGATGCGTATTGCATTGCAATAAAACATTCAGTCAGAGGCAGTATAGGTGCTATACTTAGACTTGATGAAGAAATTTAATAAAAGATTTGATATAGAATTACAAATTGATTATAACATTAAAAAGGCGAAATTTCGCAGTGCATGCAATATTCCCTTAATATGTCTTCGTTTATTTAGTAGAAGTCCTATTTAAAGTGAAACCCTGATCAGGACCAGCAAGAAAATACATAAAATCATGTTCTTTTTATCCCAGTTCCTTTCCATTGGCAGATTTTAACACTGCAATGGATGTCACTTGTCATTGTCAGTATCACAGCTCATTTTAAAATGTTAGACTAGATTAAAATGTATGACTATATTATTATTTTCGGCAAATGGCTTCATTGCGATTTAGCTGAGCATTGGAAAACATAATATTTTTGGTTACATAAGCTGTGGTCACCATTTACCTCACGAATTGCGTTTGTAAATGTTTTGAACCAATTCAAACTAATTAATCAACATTATCGCATGTACAAGTGCTTGGACGTTGCCAGATAAATTCTAAAAATGTATATTTCAACTTGCGATAAGAAGCTAAAACAACGATGCTTATATGTTTCTAACCAAACTACTGTCTTATGCATAAAGAGTACAGTCAACGTAGCCAATCAAAAATGATCAAAAGAGAACAAAGTAACTAATATGTAATTTATAGTTAAATGTATGTTGTGGTGTGTTAAGTTTTGGAATCTGTATCTAGTGTTTATAATTTCACGGAAAACCGACACATCAGGAACTATTGGTCCAAGTGTTCTGAAAAATCTGTCATGTCTTATTTTTTAGATTTCCTCATTGCAACACAAAAAAGTTAACAATATTTTTTATTGTTATTCAAATCATTTACAGTAGACCTCATTTTATTTGTGAACAGTTTTCACGAGTGCATATTATTTAGTTTAAAATTCCACTAAAGTAAATTCAAAATTCAGGTATGGTAGAATTAACTTTCTCGTCTATCCAATCGAAGTCCATATGTAATGCTCATTTCATATATCTATGCCGACGGACATTTCTGGAACTAACCAACCGCTCTTTGTTTGACGGTATATGGTCGCCATGAAAAACACTGCTGGCGCCCTCCTCAGAAAAATGCACTCGTGTATCAAATGACTAATACGGTTAGACTGTCACGGATACACGTGCATTCGTTTATGTACTTGTTTAATTGTACTTGCGCAAGAAGACTTATTCGCTTTGTGTCTATTATTTTTAGTTTATATACACAATAGTAATTTATATCACCAGTATTTACGATTAATTTTATCAATTTTTAGTCTATCATTTAATATGGTGCTGTGATATGTAATAAGACCGTCTGATTAAAAAAAAAAATCTCCATTATGATAGTGACGTAAGGACAACTATCGAAGGGGACTCCAATGAATAATTCAAAAGTAGTTTGTAGTTTTATGTTCAATTTCCTGTTTATAGAAAAAAATAATTAATAAATGAATTAATATGGCATTGTTACTAAATTTGTAATGCTCAGTATCTCATCAAGTGATGATGGTAGCAAATGGACACAAAATATATATTTATGAAAAAAATATTACAAAATTAATTTAAAAAGTAAAACATTCATCAGTCTAGCAGTTGTCACTTCTATTTGAAGACAAATCTCGTAGTAATAATTTTCTAAAAATCTAAAATATTTATTTAGTATGAAATACGCTTCAGTTTTACGTCTTTGTGAAATCAGATCCAAGATTTCATTAGGTGTTCTGGGAGTTAATATCCACTTTGGGTTTCTAATAGCTGTAATCATTGATATTTACCCATCTGTTGTCTCTTTTATGTTCGCCCTTCTTTTAGTTGTACCATTACCTTACGAAATCTCCTGGGAATCGCGCATTTTAACAAAAGCATTTAAGCTTACTTGAGACTTTAATTTTTGTTTCATTTTTATTTTGATTTCTTTACAGAATAAAATTTTAATTTGTCTTATTAAGCTATGGCTAAGTTAAAGACGAGCTTCCGAACAATATAATTCTCAGTGGATTTCCGTTTACAGTTCTCTTCCTTGCTATGCTTACTTTAGTTTGGATTTTACATGTATTAACCATTCTTTTAGAGCCACTACTTTGCGAAATTCCTTTCCACAAAGCATAAAGGGTTTGGCGTATTTGAATTAAGAACTAGCAAGTGAAAAGTCAGAACCAGAGCATTGGATAGTAATGTAATTTCCATGAGAAGCAGACAGTCAAATTTCTTTGGATACTAACGCCAACTTTTTGCTTTCTTTTTCCATATCGAAAGTGGACAGTACTTACATGACTTTACTTATTTTATAGTACAAAATATAAAAAGCCTTAGAAATTTTAATTAATTTAGTATACAGTGTGGCAATGATATTAATCTCAGTTGACACGTCATGTATACTAATCAGTACTTGAACTAACGAGTTACTTGTCGTGTAACCAAATCATTAATTCTTTCCTCGTCTCTCAGTTTCTGTACTATCCTCAGATGTTACACATTTCTGTTAAGAATGCAGAAAGGAGAAAACTCACTTAAATATAGGCATGTGTAGTAATTAAAGCCATAATAGTACATTATGCAACGAGCCTATAATGGTAGTAATTAAGACGCAAGTATGTTTATGAAACGAGCGCAAGCGAGTATGTTTATGAAACGAGCGCAAGCGAGTTTCATAATTTTCATACGAGCGTCTTAATTACCATTATAGTCAAGTTTCATACGACTTTTTATGCTCGACCATATTTATAACTTGAAATTATTCATAAATATTCATGTTATTCTTATCTGACTGAGGAGCGGAACTGATCTTGTGCAATACCTCGTAAATTGTGAGATGTGCGCAGACGCGAAAGTATTGATTTTTTCCGAGAAACAAATGTCGACATTGACCTTGATATAATCTAGAGAGTAAAATAAACATTAATCTTGATATAACCTTGAAATTGAATTAGACATTGAAAAACGAGATGACAAATTGAATTTATTTGAATATTATTTACAATTAACGCTAATTATAATAGTAACAGAACTAGTTCTCTTTCGATTGCATATCCGAGAATAATCGATACTTGCGCTTTCATATTGCTACAAGGGTGTTTTCTGATTGGTGGAACACCTGAACTTTAATGAACAGGTGTACTTTAATGAGATCTATTAAAGGGCTGCTACCAGGTGTATAATTACTACAACACCGGCGTGGGTGTTAAGGCGCTTGCCTGCCGGTCTAAGTTGCGCTCGGGCGCGGGTTCGATGGGCTGATTACCTGGAAAGGGCTGAATGCCAGGTAATCTATCCCGGCCTCATTTCGGCTATCACCAATCTCATCGACGCTAAATAATAGTAGTTGATACAGCGTCGTTAAATAACCAACTAAACAATCGGCATGGTCGAGCATAAATAATATTATCTTTTCAGATATTTTTACGCAAGGCCTATGCAAAATCAAATCACTTGAATAATTATTGAAATTCTACGTGTGATTTTAAAGACCATAGATAAAAAGTCATATGTGACTGTCCACTGTGCGAATATGATACATGTGTTTGGAATGTCCATATGTTTCTCCAGTGCAAGTTGTGTTGCTGTATGTCTGTGTTTGTGTTTTACTCTAGATATGACAACAAACTAAGTCGACTACACGCAGTTTTCAACATCCATATTTTAAGAAATACTGTTAGTGGTCGATGAAGTAGTTCGTCATATCTTGTAATTAAGAAATTCATCGCTGTTGAGCTACCATCCTTCTATCCTTTGCCCTTCCAGTCCGCCTCGTTCCTTCTCAGAAACACACTGCAATACAGAACTATTTTTTTAATAGCTTACACTTTATGCTAATTTTAAATAGAACAAAACTAATGGCAATTACATAGCATGAGCATGTCTTATTAAGGCTGAAACCGTTTCATTTAACAGGGAGTGCAAATTATAGTACAGATTTTTTTTAACTCAAACTTACACTTCTGTGTGTGACATTTCTCTTTTATTAACGAGATGCAGAAACGTGTTTCAAATCTAACCTAGTATTACACTCAACCTGAACAATAAGTGAAATAGATAAGTTAATTACGTTTTGATGTGTTCAAAAATTGAAGCATGAACTGAAATTCATTTATTTAATTCCTGTTAAACAATTAGAATAAGATGAAACTGTAATAATAAATTATGAAACTGATAACAAGTAAGTTGCATGTGTCAGTCTTTATAATTTATGAAGCTATAAGTTTCAAAATATCACCAGAATGTAGTTCAGTAGCAAATATTATCTTATGTCTGATAATATTACAAAGATTTTGTTGCTACAGTATCTTAATATAACTTTTGAAGTTCTCTCGTATGTACAAAATTCTAGTAGTCAATTTTTAATGTATATTTATCTACTTAGAGATGAAATAATAAAAAATACAAAATTTCCGGAAAGTAAAGGTCAAAATTACAATAGAAATGTATATACGGTGTGTTTCATAACTTAATCATAAAATCTGAATTGTTTAAAAGTTTAAAATATTTGATATCTAATATTTGATGACATTTTGAAATAATTCCTTTGCTATGCATTATAGTAACATTATTTACCAGTTTAAGATCAAAGAAAATTATATTGGATAACTGTTATAGCTGGCGCCAGCGTTTTTGGCGTGTATCCTAGATATATAGTGCCCTGTTTGTGAGCATGTTGATAGTGCAGGTCAGAATGGTACCACTTCCTATACACGTCAAGTCAGCTATTTGCCAAACACAGTTGTCAGACTGACTGCGGCAAATGTAAGACACTCGCAGTTAACGTTCCCGTTACTTATTTCACACGCCAAAACGGTGACGCGGACTGTAACAGCCGTTTGCAACATATCACTACTTTATTCAAATATCATTGACTTCCTAGTTGCATCTTGTCTGAATAAAATGAAAACGTATTATTATTCCTGTTTGGCATAAATATTAAATAAATAGTTATGCTCTGATACTTCCCTCACTAGTTAATAGAACATGAATTTATAATTTGAAGCAAAATGATAGACTGATTAAGATTTTATACCAAATTTTACATTTTCAAATTAATTGTGCCACATCAAGAGAACCTGAGACGTTTAACAATATAATAACTGTATTAATGTGTTTTTGTAACGTCATTTCTACAGATTGATGACCTCAACAGCCTGGTGAATAACCTCCCTGGAAAATTGTAAGTAAATCCAATACACTTATACAGAGTAAACGTTAAGTAATATCATTAATTTCAGAGAGTTATTCTTTGAGATATTTAAAAAAAAGTTTAATACAATTTTGCTGGTTTCTGCCTCCTTTCTGAGATAAAAATTGTTTTGATAATCCATTTTGAATCTTGCATACATTACTTTTAACACCTGAATATAAGTAATTGATTAACTATTGGATTTACTCGTGTTAATTATGTAAGTCTGTGCGGCTTGCAGCTGTTTCGGTGCATCATCACACCATCTTCAGAGCCTACTAGATCTCGGCGTCATCTCGAACTTCTACAAACTCACATGTAATAGTTGCGACAAGTTCTACAGTGGACAGACAGGCAGATCATTTCAAACACGCTACAAAGAACACATTAAAGCAATAACCAGAGGACACAATACATCTACATATGCCGATCACATAACCAATGCTAACCATACATACCATAACATAAATGCGGACATGGAAATCCTACACATACAACCCAAAAACCAAAAACTCAACACACTAGAACAATATGAAATATACAAACACACTAAAACACACCCTGATCAAATTCTCAACACACAGATCAATTTCAGTACACACACACTATTTGACTCCACTATTCAACACCTTTCAACAATCAAACGCACCCACATAACAGGCAGAGAAGTTCGAGATGACGCCGAGATCTAGTAGGCTCTGAAGATGGTGTGATGATGCACCGAAACAGCTGTAAGCCGCAAAGACTTACATAATTAACACGAGTAAGTCCACTAGTTAATCAATTACTTAAAAATTGTTTCATATGAAACATTTCATAGTGTTTTTTTGGGAAATCCATTGATTTAATTCCCAATATGCTCAAACAATTTAAGATAATATATGATAATAAACGATTGAAAGAATTTTAGTTTTGTCCTTTAAATGTGTAAAACTTTGATTCGAACAATGTACCTTTGTAACATTCCTTTTCAGAAGGAAAAGTTACATTTGTTCGGATCAAATTTCTATATATTTAAAGCTGACAAAACCTTTCACAAAATTTCAAATTTAATTCAATTTTTTATTTTTTACACAAATAAGTGGTATTTGAGCCTCTCATTTGCATCAATAAAGTTAAATTTGATTTTGATTTACAAAATTTAAAGGAAATGATTTGCTGCTATTTTTCAAACTAAAAACATGATATCTCTTGAACTAATTGTCCAAATTGTTTCAAATTTCAGGTTATTTATAGCCATTTAAACTCTAGAGGATATGTACCACATTTGTAGAGATATAAGCCTAAATATATAAATTTTAAGTAAATAATGTAAAATAAAAATGACTTTTTTCCTTATTACAAAATTTAAAAAATGTAGTTCAAAAACTTTGTCATAGGAAGTTCACTGTGGTCCAGTTAACACTGCATTTTTCAGAAACAAAAAAGAAACGTAGAATTTGACAATTGGTTGGGGAGATACTATGTTTTTTCTCTTATGTAGCAGCAAATTATTTTCTTTAAATTATGTAAATAAAAGTAATAAATTAATTTGATAATTATAAATGCCAAATCGACCTTATTTTTCACAAAGAATGAGGAAGATCCACTGATTAACTCTGAGATATTTAAAATTTTGGGAAAGGTTTACAAGGCACAGCGCTATGACTTAAAGGACAAAACTAAAATTCTTTAAGTCAATTATTTTCATAATAACTGCTCAGGAATTCAATCAATGGATTTCCCAAAACACGCTATGAAATGTTTCATATAAAACAATTTTCTCTCGAAAAAGAAGTAAAAACGAGCAAAATTGTATTAAACTTTTTTGTTTGAAATATCTCAAAGAATAACCCCCCTGAAATTAATGATATTACTTACGGTTCACTCTGTATATTTTACACTTTACTTTCATGTGGTTAACGAATGTAATGCAATAAATTCAGTTTTTAACTCTTCTTATGTAAGTGGTGTTACTGATTTTATAGAGATTAATGAATTATTGTAATGACATCTTGTCTATACAAAGTGGAAGTGAAATAACCTTGCAGCTTGAAAGGAACGATAGGGTACACGTAAATAAATGAAAAACATATATTACATTTTGTGATTAAATGCATGGTTAATTAGAAAATTTAGTTTGAATTTTGAGCAGTCCTGCAACATCGTCGCTAATACATTCTGCTCGTGATACAGATGTAAGAGGTCAACGAACTCGGTGAGTGTCTGTATGTAGGTGCATTCTGCCGAGTCGTTGCCATTCACTGTAATAAAATTGTCAACGAAGAAGGGGAGCGTCTTTGTCCGCTTTGCAAAGAAAAGGACTCCTATAAACATATTTTATTACAGTGTGTCGAATTGGAACATGTACGGAGAAAATATCTACCACCCTCGATGCTAAGTTAGAATAGGAGTTCGCTTGCATGTCTTGACCTCATGGGAAATAGAGAATGGGAACAAAAGACTGGATTGTTCCTCTTGAAGGCGAGAAAGATTAGAACTTCAGCTGTTGAAGTTTGTGACGCGAACTGAGAAAGGGATAATAGTTGGGTAACTGTACACTTTTATGTCTTTTAGGTCAGGATATATTATACAATGCGTTTTATTGTGCCATTTCCATTTGAATATGTGTGTTCTTTTAGAGAGTAGTTGGATGTAATCATAGATGGGAGGGGGGGGAACCTACAAAGCACGTACGGTCAGAAGACACGTGCATTGGATTTTAGAGAAAATTATTATAATATAAAATCTGTATGTATAATATTACTCAATAAATCCATCTATCTATCATTTCGTGCAGTCGCTTGAATTTAGGGGTTTTTAAAATTAAATTTACACGAAAACGGTTAACGCTATTGAAATACGACAGAGGGATAAATTATTCTTTATTAGATTTCCTATCAATATGGACAAAAATCACGATCCTACTCGCAGTAACTATTAACTTTCCACCAATATGATATTATAGTTTTTTGTTACATATAACATGAGCTATTCATTCTGAAAATCTGCAAGACTATTTCACTTCCACCCTGTATAACGATAGTTCATAAAATGTTAGCCTTTGCTTGATAGACAAAGGTCAGAAACTGTCGATTGGAACAAGAAGAAGAATTATAGCAAGTCTCAAAATAAGGTGTTTCTGTTTTACTTTTTACAAAAACATTGTAAACAATGAATTGAAACACACTGACTTGCTCTGCAGCCAGAAGCCCACTCTGAAGAAGGTGTCCAAATATGAGAACAAGTTCGCCAAGCTGCAGAAGAAGGCAGCTGAGTTCAACTTCCGCAACCAGCTCAAGGTTGTGAAGAAGAAGGAATTCTCCCTCGAGGAAGAGGATAAGGAGGTGGGTGGCAACACGAGGCAGCTTTTTAGACATAGCGTTACAATTGATGTGCATTTTTAAAACTTTCAGTTCTCGATCCAGTGAAGTTTATCATCATTATCAACTCCAAAAGAATTATTTGAAAATTATCAGATTATTATTTTTCTTGTTTAGTCAGTATGTATAACACTAATGGCCGGTTTTTCCAAGTATTGTTAGAAAATTTAACGACTGTTTAACTCTAAACAGTTTGTTAATTAATAAAATTGTATGTTTTCAACACCAGTTTGGTTTAACAGATTATTAACAGTTTGTTAATTTTAAATGTAGGATTTCGGGCTGTTAACTCGTTTAACAGTTAGTTAAATATGGCCGATGTATCCACAGCTTTTGAACAGAAGTTGCGAAATTAATATTTTGTGTCTCTCTGTAGGGAATGCTAGCATATGACTGATAATATAACATTTAAAAAATACTTTGGACTGTTTAAATACATCAGTGTTATTTTATTTCTTTCGTATTTCGTATCCATAATAGCAATGAGGAAATATAACCTTACTTTGTAATTATTATTCAGCACGTCACCTACAACTTTCACTTGTCAACTGTTTGTTTATGGAGCGTGGCCTACTATAACAGGTTGTCATTTTATGCAAGTTTCATGACACACTCTATAATATAGAATTTAAATATTAATTTTAGCTGGCTATAGTTAATGAGGTCCCGGGTTCGATTCCCGGTTAGAGCACAGGAATTTTTCCTTAAAGGGGATTATTCCTGTGTTCGTCCATGGTCTGAAATTTAGGTTAAGTTTACATTTAAGACCTCTCCTGGCACCACATTATCATAATCATCGGGGTAATGTAACTCCGCCCAACCTCAGAAGTGGGTTACAACTAAGCCACAGCCAGGAGAGAAGACCAGAAATGTCGAAAAGACAACCTGGTGGCATTGGCTAAAAAAAAAAAAATCAAAATTGTCTTACAGGTGTAGAATCATTACCAACTGCTGTTGAGTAGTTAAAATAATGCTAACAGACATTATAGTTAAGTGTTGGTTATCTTAAAATTATGTTGAACAAATGGAAAATACATTAACAAAGCGTTAAAAATAGACTGTTAATTTAACATTCGTTAAGCAAAATTAAGCATTACTTGGACAAACTGGCCATAAGTATATTTTACTTCTATTATTTATGGAATTGTCAATGCTATAAAATGAGGCTATGACTGTAATACTACGATGAGCAATTATTATAAAATTAATGCTCAATTTAAATGCCGGTGCTTATTTAAAATTTAGACAGATTCTACTTCAGATGTAGTAACATAAGAAAAATATGTAATTGTAAATTGTGTTCATATGCAATACACTGCTATGATTTTAGTAAGATTTGAATCAAATTTAACTGAGAATATTTAATGAAATAGAAATATATTACAGTTAAATAGCATTGTAAAGGAATGAAATTACAGGACGTGTGGACTTAGTGTGTAAAGTGTTCTTTTTACTTGTCTCACCCCACAGCCCAAGAAGTCGGAAAAGGCGCAATGGCAGACGGGGAAGAAATAGACACAGATACACAACACAAGTCACATCAAATACAGCACAACCATAAGCCATTTTCTAAGACATTATTTCGGTTTATAATCTTTACCTGGATATTTCTTAAAGTATTTTATTGAAATTTTGTAAATATCTCCATTTAAACACGATTGAAATATTCATATTAAATACACGTGGAATTCCTGAGTTTAATGTTTGTTCCGTTTATCTTTCCTCATATTTCCTCAGTAAAGAAATTAAATTTCCTACACAATGATGACCGAACAACATAACACATTTTTACACTTTTTTGAAATGATATTTCTTCAAAGAACTTGCTTCTTCTACTACATCGTATTTTTGTTTTTTGTGTAATTTTTGTTCGTTTTTGTGTCTATTTTGTGGTGTCTATGTGTCGTGCGTTTTGTGCGTCTCTTAGAAAAAGTCAGAATAGTCTGTGTGTTTTGTTTGTCCATACCTTATCAAGTGACCAATAATTTTCAACAATTTCGGAAGTAAAATTAAAATCACAATTTTTTTTCAATAAACTTATTAATTTTGTTGTTTTATTTTACTTTATTTTGGACTCATCCGATATAAATTTATTTTAATTTAAGAGATGCAACACAATTTTTAAATGCTAGCCAGCGTTGAGTCGAGAAATTTCGCGTGACTAGTCTAGACTGCTATTTACATGTCTCCAGTTACACATGCCCAGTTCTTATAGTGACCACGATGGAGAAGCATTTGGAGAGGTGAGATTTTCGAATCCCGTCGAACCCCTAGCCCCGTTAAAAAATTAAATATTAATGTATGTTTACTGCTCATTTAAAGGCATGAAATTCTAAAATAGTCAATTATCAAGTTCTGGTAATAGTGCCAACCAATTTCGCATACCATGAAAAAGTCTTTTAACTGAATAAATCTGCAGATAATGGAATAAATAAATATTTCTCTGGTTTATTTTCAACCCATTAAATTAAGTTAATCAATCTATTTCATTTCTTAATCACGCCTTTCATAATTTCCACACTCATTTTTCTTTCCAAAATTCTGTTATATTATGACATAATTTCTGTACCTCAGATTGAAATGGATGGAAGTCACAAAAACATAACTTTTCAGGAAAACAAAAAAACAAACAAACAAACAAACAAACAAACAAAGTAAATGAAGAGAAATAGTCCTTCCATCCTTTTACATCTGAATTTAAAGAGAATACGGATTTTGTGCACTTCCATCTTTTTCCATCTGATAGAGCAGCGTTTCTCAAACTATGGTCCGCGGACCACCTGTGGTCCTCGAAGTCTGCCCTTGTGGTCCTTCAAAAAAGACAGAAGACAAAATAAAATTCGAACGAATTGCGTATCACATTGTAGCTTAAAATCTCAGAGTTTGAAAATGACACATGGCAATCGAATTTCACTTTTTTTCCCAGTACTGCATTTTATGAAATTTATTACCCTACCCGCCTGTCGACTTCCCACTCTACTCTCAGCAACAAAAGAGGGATTTAAAGCACTATATACGTGGTGTTTCTCGACAAATTTTCCCTGCATATCTGGCGCCGCGCCTGTAACCCAGCCAGGGACTACCCGAATTCATAACAGAGGACCAAAGCACCCAATCTTAATTCAATCTATACTAATAATAAATCTGTAGCCGAAATTTTTCTGGTAATTTTCGATTTTCCAAAAATAATTGGTCCTAACATGTATAATTAACCGCCCTGAAACGAAAATCGCTTTTTTGAAATTTTTGTTTGTATGTCTGTCTGGATGTTTGTTACCTTTTCACGTGATAATGGCTGAACCGATTTATATGAAAATTGTAATATAAAT